>CM042552.1:17861568-18199068 GCA_023630585.1 Cranoglanis bouderius
CGAGGTGGTCTGTGAGACTCCATTCCGGCTCCATGGCCGCGATCTCGATGAGGTCTCCAAGCAGGAGCTGTGCCCTCGCAGGGCAATTTCGGAATATGAGATGCGCCCACCACCACCTCTCAGCACGAATGGATATTTCCAGACGACGCCGGCGGCAGTGACTTCCTCAGCCACATCCTCAGCAGTGCTGAGGTCCTCATCCCGGCCTACCAAGGGCACTCGGCAGTCCAACAAGACCAGGTCCAAGCCCACTTCTCGCATCCCAGGCAACCCCTACAACTATGGGCCAATCATAGCTTTTCAGACCAAATCTCCCGTGCCTTTGGATTGCCCCACGGCATGCACGTGCAACCTTCAGATCTCTGATCTTGGGCTGAATGTCAATTGCCAGGAACGGAAAATCGAGAGTATATCAGATCTAAAGCCCAAGCCGTACAATCCCAAAAAGATGTACCTCACTGGGAATTATATCCCTGCTGTGCGCCGATCGGATTTCGTTGAGGCAGAGGGATTGGATTTGTTGCACCTGGGAAACAATCGGATAGCACTCATACATGACAGGGCATTTGGGGATTTAATTAACCTGCGCAGGTTGTACTTGAATGGCAATTTGATTGAGAGGCTCACTTCAGACATGTTCTTTGGGCTCCAGAACCTGCAGTACTTGTATTTAGAGTACAACAAGATCAAGGAGGTTGTTGCAGGTACCTTCCGTTTCGTGCCAAACCTTCAGCTGCTTTTCCTAAACAACAATCTTCTAAAAACCTTGCCAGGCGGCATCTTTTCTAGCATGTCTCTCTCAAGGCTCAATCTACGCAACAACCACTTTCAAAACTTGCCTGTGAGTGGTGTTCTAGATCAGCTCAAGGCTTTGGTGCAAGTGGATCTCTTTGAAAACCCTTGGGATTGCACATGCGATGTGGTAGGCATGAAAATATGGCTGGAGCAGCTTAACTCTGGCACTGTGGTTAATGACGTCATATGTGCAACTCCAAAGAGACTTGCGGGGCAAGACATGCGCAGCATCCTTTCTGAACAGTTGTGTCCTGATTATTCCGATATCGTGGTATCTACGGTAACTCCATCCGAAGCGACCTTGGAAGGGAAGGTAATCACCACAGAGACTCCGTTAAGGTTCAACACTCCTTCAAGCACCGTCCCATTGTCAGTCCTCATCCTTAGTCTCCTCCTGGTATTCATAATGTCTGTTTTCGTGGCGGCCGGGCTGTTTGTGGTGGTCATGAAACGGCGAAAAAAGTCACAAAGTGACCGCACCAGCACCAACAACTCGGATGTGAGCTCCTTTAACCTTCAGTACAGTCTTTATAGCAATCGTTCGGTGCCCAAAGTCAAACCCCCAGCAGGTCATGTCTACGAGTACATCCCCCATCCTCTTGGGCACATGTGCAAAAACCCCATTTATAGATCCAGAGAAGGTACCGCTGTGGAGGATTATCCTGATCTGCATGAGCTCAAGGTTAGCTACAGAAACACCAATGAGGAAGAGCGGGATCCAACGTCGAGGAGCCCTGCGTACACCGTTAGCACCATTGAACCTCGGGAGGAGCCTTCCACTGCTCAGGATGCCGAGCATTTCTTCCGAGGGATCTTAGAGCCGGATAAAACTCCGAATAGTGCCGGAAACAGGTACGATTACAAGTACCCCAGTCCTGGATCTTACACGTACAACCCAAATTTTGACGTGCGGCGGCAATTCTTGCACCCTGAGGGAATTAGAGAAACTATGCTCTATAGCTCAGCTCCAAGTACTGTCTACGTGGAGCCGAACAGGAACGAATATTTGGAACTAAAGGCAAAACTCCAAATGGAGCCGGATTACCTCGAAGTTCTTGAGAAACAGACAACGTTTAGCCAGTTTTAAACCTTGTCTATGAACACGCATACTGTTAGAGATTTTCACCCCATTTCCACGTGAAGGGTGCATCGAGGTGTACGGTGTACGCCATCTTTAAAGAAACAACAGAACAAAGGCAACAAACAAAAATCCTACAATGGGGTGTGCCAAACTGTCTTACTTTAATTTTTAAAGATACATGACATTAAAGGAAATAAAAATGGAGAAAAAAAAAAAAGCTCTCGGGATGAAAGCACGAGTTGTGATACAAAACTGGTGATGCAAAAATCGCAGAATCTATTTTTTTAAGTTGACGATTGAATTGAATACACGTAAATAAACAAACGTAGCTGTACAGATTAATCCAAGTACGTTTTTTTTTTTTTTTTTTTTTTTTTTTTTCAGGAGTATAATCACGCAGATATTGCGAACTTTAACAATACAAAATTGAAAAAGAACACTGTATTACAGTGCATCTAACTGTGCAGGACAATTCCTCTGCTCTAGTCTGTAAGTAAGTAAGTATTTATTGGTATAATCTCCATGTATTTTTAACATTATTTGATTATTCATCATTATGACCTGTACCATTATCCCTCTGTACAAGCTTTTCGTTTGTAATTTTTTGATCATTTATTGTAGCTTGCATTGTACAAGTGGCTTTTTTTCAGCGGTGGCACACCCCTCCCCTCCCCTCCCTCTCCACCCCCCTCCCCGTCCCAATCTTCCCAAACCTCCCAATCCTCCACCTTCATCTCCAATGTCAAAGAGAGACTTTTGATTCATTTAAAGATTTAAAAAAAAAAAAAAAAAGAAGTGTCTTTGTATGCCGTCTGCACTTTTTTGGAAAAAAGAAAAAAGAAAGAAAGAAAAACGGAGGACCAGCACTGGTCTTCCCAGCTACTATTAGAGGAATTATTATATATTAAAAATGATCCATTCATTCTTAATATGTATTTTAATATGTTATCAAAAACAAATTCATAAATGATAATTGAAGTAATAATTATGTTGTGTAATACTATTTTAATGTAACACCTATTTTTATACAAGCATTCGCAATTCTATCTTTTTTTCCCCTTTATTGTTTGTTTTTTTTTTTTTTTTTTTTTTTTTCCGATTGCTTTCCACTTATTATTGCACTATATTGACCAAAATATGTTTATGTCATCAATAAATATGATGTCAGGTTCTTATATACATACATATATACACGTTATTGTTGGCGACGCATTTCCGTTACGAGGAGTCAAGTGATTTTAGGAATGACATTAGCAATGCTAATCAATACCGAGTTGTAACCAGTGTTCAGAGGCGTTCCTAAAACGATCAATGCTTCTCGAATAAACATTTCTTTTTTGTGAGCTGGAAAAAACAAAGCAGGAAAAACAAAGCAGGAAAAAAAAAAAAAACAACGGAAAGAGAAAACGTGCCCTAGTAGAAGGTTATTAGCAGTGAAAATTGAAAATGGCAGGGTTAATATCGCAATAGCTGCAGGCCATGTCATCCCCTCGTTGCTCGTCTGCTGCATTTTAATAAGACGTTCTGAGATATCTTGATTGCATGAGGCTGCGTTTTGACTTCTGACTGTAACGTGAATTGTTACCTTGTAATTATAGGTATTCAGTTTATTTCTGGTTTAACGATTTAAGGCTAATTGAGCTGAATTTACTTCTGCAGAAAGAAAGTACAGTACTATCAAACAACAACAACAAAAGGTTCATTCCTGGTATTCGGTGCCTTTCGGACCGCCGAATGTTCTGACGTGATTTTCGAAAAAGAATAGTAGACCGAATTTGACGAAAAGATTACCCAAATGATGGATATTTGGTTAGTTTACATTGCGTTCCATTAGTTTCCCATTTCATTTCACAGCAGAAACAAGGAAACAGCTTTTTTTTACTTTGTTTTTTGCTTTTTCTGTTTTTTTTTTTTTCTTGGCATGCACTAAAATAGGAAATCAATCATTTCATAAAAGAAGGCAAATAAAATATGGAATTGCTTTTAGTTCTTTCCACTTGTTTCACCACACAAAGCCTAGAAATCAGATATTCACGAATAGGAACACGCAGTACATTTCGTGTGTCAACAGGGTCTGCAGACTATTCTCTGGTTAAGATTTTTTTAATTTTATGACTTCTACATGATCGTCAGTAGAAGAAATGTTAGATTCCCAAACGTTAGTTTTCCAGCACAAAATTAAAATGTTACAAACGAGAAAATGTTTGTACGTCATTAAAGAAAGCAGCGTATTACGCAAGAGACACTTTTCAGACAAAAAAACACAATGAAGGCTGCTGGGTTTCGCTGTAAAAATAAGAAGCGAGTGCGAAAGTCAAAGTCTCCAGAAGAACTGTGGCTGGTTCTGCAAGATGCTCAATAAAACTTACCAGCTCACTTCCTTATAAAACTGCACTAATTGTACCGGAGACTAGTATTTTTATTTGTATTTTTTTATCACACCAAATATTGACTTTGTTTCATTTACTACTGTTTACTGATCTTTATGGTATTTTTTTTTTTTTTTTTTTTTATGTAGAAACTTCATTATTTTGAAGGCATCTTTGCTCTACAGCATTTCTTTGCACGTGCCTACAACTTTTGCACAGTACTGCATGTAATCTGGAACCTTATTCTGTTTTCATAAAAGATGGATCAATATATGCAGAACTAAACATTGACCTAGAAAACCCAGCTTTAAAAAAAAAATAATAATAATAATAATAATAAACCTCCTCCTCGTACTCCTTTACCGTCGCCCTCCTGCTATATTTTTAATTTCCAAATTTTAAAGCATGTAGTGATCCTTATTAGCAGTACATCAGGCACTAACAGCAGTCTATAATCTACCTACTAATTGTTGATCCACATCCAGGCCATTGAAGACAGTTCATTTTCGCCCTGAAAAGAATGTAAATTGATGAAAGGAGATATATGTTTTGTTGTTGTTGTTTTGTTATTAAGTCTGTTTTGAACACCACATTTGGATCGATTTTTTTAATTATGAAAAAAAAAAAAAAAAAAAGAGAGAGAGAGAGAGAGAGAAACTAACACAAGATACACAAACCTGACATGATTACCATAATGATCTTTTCCTATTAATCCAAATTGTCAATGTTTTTTTTTTTTTTTTAATCTGAACTTTTTTTTTTTTTTTTAAATTCCTTGCTGTAATGAATTACGCTGTATTTCTTCTCTTCCCTCTCTCTCTCTCTCTCTCTCTCTCTTTTTTTTTTTTGTAAAATGGCCGTGTTGAGTATTGGGGTTAGAGTGTGACCCCCCCTTCCTCCTTGTTCCAATGATAAAGAGCTCCACTTTCTCTCTTCCCGTCGACTCGAGGGCCTCGTTCCAAATCGCGACGTGACGCGGGGGCTTTTTATAGCCGTGGAAAAAAGGAAGGGGGACGAATCAGACCTGTTATGGCAGGACAGACCTTGACACGGTGTTAATCTCTGAATTGCTGCCAAGGGATTGGGACGTGATTAATGGGTGACGGTTACTAATTGTCAAGAAGAAGCTGCTTCGTTTTTTTTTTAATGTTTTTTTGTTTAATGGCGAATTAAATCTGGACCGATCCTTCACCGGCTTGGTCCCTGAAACGGGTCCCATATCATCAGTCGCATAAATACTAACCCTGGCATTATGAATTTGGACCACTCACACCACCAGCGTGCTAATTCTAGACCACTTAGTGCTCGTCAGCCCATATGGCGAGCTTAAAGAGGAGCAATCTGAACACGGTGCAGCAGAGCTTGTGCATCGGGAATACTCGGCCAGCCGTTTATGATGATTATTTATTATTATTATTTTTGGCACGGTTTGGTAATGGGCTCCATTTTTGGCCCACGCTAGCAGAGGATTAGCGCTGACGTTCGGGCCGCCGGACCTTCAGCGGTTTATGATCAAGCTTTACTGGTTGTCCACTTCATAAACGCTAAGATATCCTGGGTTTTGGCCTAATTGTTGGCGAGGTGGTTCGATTCATTTGGGTGAAATTGGATGTCTTCTGCTAGGATCGTGAGTGCTGAAATACACAGCGGTAAAACATATGCGAATCCTTTCTTTTACTAACCGCTTTGGTTGCCGTTTCATCATTCAGATCGGATTTCCTTCGAATCTCTTACGTTTGTCCCGTTACCAAATGAGACTGAAGAGAAATTCCACTCAAAATGGTCAAATCTTTAACTGTAATCTTTAAAATCTTTTTTTTTTTTTTTTCTTTCATTTTAATACAGACTCTATACACTCAGACTTTATATACTCATCACATGCGTGGGATAGATATTTTTCCTTTTCATTTTCCTCCTTTTTTTTTTCCTTATTTTTTCCCCTCTCTACATCTCTTATGAGTGACGTAATAGTCCATAAATATATAACTTCATATATTGTTTAAAAAAAAACAAAACAAAAAAAACAACACGTTTACTCACGCCCTAGGCCCCACCCTTCGATCGAAACGCTCGAAGTGAACAAATATTGACTTTTTGTTTCTTTTGCTTTGGAAACGAGAGCAAATTTCGGAGCAGAACGGAAGACACGCGGAGATCTCGGTGCGTGTTAACGGAAAAGCACGTGTTTATTTACAGCACGTGGTTTCATTTTAGAGAAGCGAAGCTCGACCCTATTGGCCACGCAGTCATCTCTAGGATTGGACGAAGAGATTAATTAGCAAAACCTCCGTCTGAAGGTCATCCGTTCAGAACTCGAATCACTTCTCTGTGATTAATGCATTCGACAGCAGCTGTCAATCAAGATGATCATCATTCACCCGGCGTCTACCCCCTCGCTAATTAATCGCCGTTACACACTCCCTGTGTGTGTGTGTGTGTGTGTGTGTGTGTGGGTGGGTGGGTGGGTGGATGGGTGGATGTGTGGGCGGATCCGTCGGCATGAGCTACTGGCGTCGAGGTGACCCTGAGCGCTAACGTTGCATCATGGGAAAAGAATAAAACATCACCGTCAAACCAGTAATGCTTTTAATCAACGCTCCGGGAGAGGGGTGATGTTTAATTTCTTAATTTATCCGGCGATTATTTAACTTTGTCGCATTGTGGCGGGGCGTTTGTGTGTGTGTGTGTGCGTGTGCGTGTGCGTGTTTGCCAACCAAGTTCAAGGAGAATGGGCTAATTGCGAAGGCAGAGATGATATCTGACAGGCACCAATGAGCCTCTTGATTAAACTAATCATGATGTTTAATGGAAGTCGCAGAGCCGCCGGGGAAAAAACAAATTTATTTCACAGGTTGAATAGTCATTTACAACACTGGGGTGTGCATGCGTGTGTGTGTGTGTGTGTGTGTGTGTGTGTGTGTGTGTGTTGCATTTTCGGTATTTGACCCTGGAAATGAGCGAGACCGTGTTTCTGTTTACCCCTTGATTTGTTCTCGTGTTTAGACACACACCAATCCTCATGTGTCCGTGTCGTCACTCTGTCTGTTCCAGCTCGAGTGTGTTTCGATGGATTTCTTCTCTCTCACACACACACACACACACACACACACACACACACACACACACACACACACACACACATTGCTTTATCCGCTCATGCTTGCGTTGGTTTGAACAGAGCCTGTTTATCACTGGAAATGTGCTGCGTCATTGTGTAGGACCGGGACGATTTACAGATATAATGATATCACCACATCGGAAATGGTGATATCTGTAATAATAATAATAATAATAATAATAATAATAATAATAATCAACATATTTGTGCTTATTAACCAACAGATATTTTTTCCCCTACTTTTATGATTAAAGTAGATCAAATCTAAATCGATTTATTTTATTTATTTATGCATCAATTTTTTGGAAACAGTGAGCCACATCATTCTTCCATTATAAATCAATCACTTTTAAGACGCCTAAAATGATCTCCTGAAGATTATTTCAACTCACTGATAATCTAATCTAATACTAATTAAGATTTTAGGATTTTGTTTAATATGACAGTATACTATAATTAAAAGATATTATTGAATATTAGTTTTCAGCCCACTTAATAAATTAAAAAAAAAAAAAATCACTCTACAAGAATTATTTATTGTTATTTCTGGCATGAGAACGTGACATTGTTGATGGTCAATTATAATTCTCTCTCTTATAAAAAAAATAAATAATAATAATTATTAACCTACGCATGAGACACAAACAATGCAGATGCAAAGGAAAAAAAGCCTAAATAAAATGGTAGAATGACATTAATAGATTTTCCAAATAACATGATTATGTTATCATTTATATAGCAGTAATGTTCCTAATTTACTGTGTGTATATATAAATAAAACAGTTCATACAGTCCCCTTCAAAAGTACTGGAATGACAAGGTCGGTTCTTTTGTTTTCGCTATACACTGAAGACATTTGAGTTTGAGTGCAAAAGATGAATTTCAGCTTTCGGTTCCTGATACTTATAAACATCTGTGATGTGTTGAACAACTTAAAACATGGCACCCATGGTGGCAGACCACCCATTTTTTGGTGAGCAAATATATAGAGGTAGTCTTTAAGTCAATAACAATTAAATTAATTTGGTTGCATATCCCTTGCTTGCAATAACTGGAGGTGAAATGCTGCTCGACTGGGTTATAGTCTGGTGATTGACTCGGCCGGTCTAAAACCTTCCACTTTCCAGTCCTTTGTGGAGTTGGCAGTGTGTTTTGGGTCATTGTCTTGCTGCAGGATGAAGTTCCTCCCAATTAGATTGCATGCATTTCTCTGTAAATTGGTAGACAGGATGTTCCTATAAACTTCTGAATTCATTCTGCTGCTACCATCATGAGTTACATCATCAGAAGTCATGACACTACCTCCACCATGCTTGACTGATGAGCTTCTATGTTTTGGATCATTTCTTTCTCCACACTTTGGGCTTTCCATCACTTTGGTAGAGGTTAATCATGGTTCTAGAACTTTTGTGGCTCTGTATTTCTTTCTGAGTTCCAATGTGGCTTTCTGATTCTTACTGCTCATGAGTGGTTTGCATCTTGTGGTATGGCCTCTATATTTCTGCTCTCAAAGTCTTCTTCAAAAGGTGGATTGTGATACCTTCACCCCTGCCCTGTGGAGGTTATTGGTGCTGTCACTGACTGTTGTTTTTGGGTTTTTCTTCACAGCTCTCACGATGTTCAGCAATCGATTGCTGTTGTTTTCCTTGGCCAACCTGTTCCATGTCTGGTTCTTAGTACACCAGTGGTTGCTTTCTTTTTCAGGACATTCCATATTGTTGTACTGCCTATGCCCAATGGTTGTGCAATGCCTCGGATAGATTTCCCCTCTTTTCTCAGCTTAAAAGTGGCTGCTTGTCTCCCATAGACAGCTCTCTGGTCTCCATGTTGGTTTATCCTTTTTAACAACAAATGCGGTCTTCACAGGTGAAACCCAGAGCTCAAACCAAGAGTAGATATTCAGAGCTATTAATTCTTTAAACAATCAATCTAACAGGGCACACCTGGGTAACGAGAAACACCTGTCGGTCACTTGTTCCAATATTTTTGATCACTCGAAGAATGTGTGGGTGCCATGTTCTAAGTTGTCTAACATATCTAGATGTAAACATGAGGAAATGAAAGCTGACTTTTTTCATCTATCGTCTCATATTCATCTTTTGATTCAAACCCAAATGTCTTCAGAGTATGTCAAAAACAAAAGAACTCACCTTGCCGTTCCAATACCTTCAGAGGGGACGGTATAACTCTGTTAATGTTTATATAACAATAATGTTTATATAACAATCTATAAATTCCATTAATGTTTATAATATATTGTTTATATACCGACATAAAAAAAAAAAAAAATTGCTAATGTTTTGTATAACAGTTTATATAATTCCGTTAATGCTTATATAACAATAATATTTATAACATATTGTTTATCTAACAGTATATACATTTTGTTCATTTTTATTTAACAGTTTATCCAATTCTGTTCATGTTCATATAACGATGTTTCTAATATATTGTTTATATAGCAGCATATAAATTCCGTTAATGTTTATATGTTTACTATATAAGGTTTATATACAGCAGAGCTATGGGAATAAGGCAAAATAAGACTTTTGTGGATGCTATAAGCTTCTATTACATGTAAGCTACAGTGCTGTGCAAAAGTTTTAGGCACCGTATTTTGTTATAGATTTTTTCTTTATTTTATGACTCCTACATTATCAAGTCAGTACAAGGAAACATTTTAGATTCCCAAACATTAGTTTTCTAGCACAAATGTTGAAATGTTACAGGAAAATGTTAAAGAAAGCAGCATATTACCTAAGAGACCACTTTTCAAGAGACAAGAAACACAATGAAGGCTGCTGGGTTTCGCTGCAAAAATAAGAAGCGAGTGCGAAAGTCAAAGTGTCCAGAAGAACTGTGGCTGGTTCTGCAAGATGCTCAATAAAACTTACCAGCTCATTTCCTTATAAAACTGCACGCATTGTACCGGAGACTACTATTTTTTATTTTTTTGTCACTCTAAATATTGACTTTGTTTCATTTACTACTGTTTACTGCTCTTTATGTTATTTTTTTTTAATGTAGAAACATTTAATTGCATTTTTTTGAATGCATTTCTTTGCTCTCCAGCATTCCTTTGCACGTGCCTAAGACTTCTGCGCAGTACTGTACATTTTTAACAAGCCTCGTAGCTCCAGCGCAACACTGTGTGTAAGTGAAGGCCAGCGATCCTGCGCGACTCTCACATTTCTTCTGATTTGTAGCCAACCGAGTCTCCATTTCGCCTCGTTGTTGTTCTGACATCGCCGTATGGACCTTTAGACGTGAAAAGAAAAAAAAATATATATATACGAGTTTCTGTTTGTTTTCTACCCCAAATCCAGCCTGCATTTTATTTAAGTGCCCTTTGAAAACATCTTCACTAGTTTCTTTGTTAGTTCTAAAAGTGTAAAGATGTTTTTTGTTTTATAATAGCCCTTTTTAATTACAGATACACCATTAAATCTTATTATTTGTGTATTAAGACTTCACACCACAGAGCATAAAAATCACACCATTTACCCGTCACGCAAGATTCGTTTTTTTTTTTTTTTAATAAAATGTTATTTAACAAATACTTTTATGAATTCATTAGATTATATTTTATGGTATAAATTATTAATTATTACATTATCTGGGTTTTTTTCTTTTAATGAAACAAACTCACAGTAAATATACAATACTGTGTAAAAGTATTGGTACTCTAACTTTCATAACAGAACATATATATATATATATAATCTTTTCATTTCATTATCTTTAATAGTGCCTTCAATTCTACAGGTCTGTTTTCTGTTATAACTTTCAGAAGAACTTTTTTTCCTGTCTTATCTTGCATCAGTAAATGTTTACTTATTTATTTATTTATTTTTGGACAATAGATTTTAAGCACCTTGTGTTTTCAGAAACCTCAGATAAGCTTTCATGTACTTAACAAGGATGATATAATCACTAGATTTATTAAAAATGATCAAGTTTACAGGAATAGGACACGATGATGCTTTGCATTTTTTCAGCCTGACATCCTTTTTTTCATTTTCGTTTCTTTTTTTTTTTCTTTTTTTTATTAATTTTTAGAGCTGCCACTGTGAGAAAATAACATCATGAGGAAACCAGTGAGTTGGCGCGATAGGACATAAAACTATACCATTTCATTTTTATGGATAACTCATGTCTGTTTTATGAAGAGATTATTATTTCGCAGATGATTTAAAATGTAAACGCTTGGACGAAAGGTCACCGAGGACACATGATTTAAATAAACATAAAACGGCATGATTGATTGTTAGGCAATTAACTGCAGCGATTTTAGAATTAGGGTTTAGAGACAGAGGGAAAAAAATAAATAAATAAATAATAATCACACGAGTCCTACTTCACAACCAGAACAAATGCTGTTTTGCAAGAACACGTTCTCCACTGAAGAACAGCATTCATAAAACAGTATTAATCTTTTAAAGTTTAAAATCCTAACAAAAATGGAACTTTGATGGTTTTTCCCATCACACAAGTGTGTGTGTGTGTGTGTGTGTGTGTGTGTGTGTGTGTGTGTGTGTGTGTGTGTGTGTGTGCGCAAACAGGAGTCATTAACATTTTTATTTCACTGCAGAGCAACTATTATTTTTTTTTTATTTACAGCGTCCTCCACTAATGTTGGCCCCCTCGGTAAATATGAGCAAAGAAGGCTGTGAAAAATTGTCTTTATAGTTTAACCTTTTGATATTTTGTTCAAAGAAATTACAAAAAACACTCTGCTCTCTATCAAACAATAGCAAACACAACACAGGTTTACCCAAAACAAATAAAAATCTTTGTTAAATATAGGTGTGCAACAATTATTGGCACCCCCATGAAAACCTGACTGCCTCTGCCAGAAAGCTTCAAATGGGCCGTGGTCGGATCTTCCAGCAGGACAGTGATCCAAAACATACATCAAAATCAACACAAAAATGGGGAGTCCACCAGCGTGGACCTCGAAATGTGAAGGATCTGGAGAGATTCTGTATGGAGGAATGGTCTCAGATCCCTCGCCATGTATTCTCCAACCTCATCAGGCAGCAGGGAGGTAGCACAAAGTATTGAATAAAAGTGGGCCAATAATTGTTGCACACCTATATTTAACAAAGATTTTTTTTTTTTTTCGATAAACCTCCCACCCACATCCATATCCATTAAAGCAGAGTATTTTTGTGATTTTTTTTTTTTTTTTAACAAAAAATCAAAAGGTTAAGCAATAAAGACAATTTTTGCACATCCTTCTTTGCTCATATTTACCAAGGGTGCCAATATTAGTGGAGGGCACTGTATGTATTAAATAAAAATGGGGGAAAAAAGACACTGTATATACACAAACGTGTATTTGAAATCTTTATCCTTTTATTCTTATGATATTTAAATATGGCATTTAAAAACAAATTCTTTTTATATATTTTATGCTCATTTTGGCCTCATTGTGAAAATCCTGTTTTTTGTTTTTGTTTTTTTTTGACCATTTCCTCAGTCAGTGTTTTATTAGCAGATAGCTTTAGTATTTAAAGACAGGGAGCAGAGGGAAGAAAAAAAAAAAAAATCTTAAGTCAACACGGCCATGAATTACAGCTTGTGTGCAGTTTAACTCTCTAAAGCGTGGTGTTGAAATGGCTTTGGATAACTGGGTCATAATTTAATTCGCAAATTTATGATAATTATAAAATGGTGTGTCATGAATGACCCTTTGTCCGGCCTTCCTTTAAAAAAAAAAAGAGACTTGGACCATTAAAAAAAAAAAAAAAAAAAAAAAAACTAATATTAATATCCTTGGTGAGTCATGAGATGAATCATCTGTGACTGAAGGTCGTGTTGTGTAAATGGTGTGATTTTATAGAAAAGTACTCTGGTGAGAGAACTGTTAATAATAGAATGACAGTAAAGTATGTTTAGATGTTACGCTTCTTAAGAAAGGTTGGCATGGGCGGAGCTTACATTAATATCAGCGTTCATCCAATACACGCTCAGCAACCACTTTATTAGGAATACCATACTAGTAGTGAGTAGGTCCAACTTCATGGCATGACATTCCCATTCCGTCACATCCCAAGTAGCCATTATAAGATGAGTAAATTATAGCCGTAAAGGGATGAATGAGGTCAGCAACGGTACTCAGTTACTGTGGAAATCAAACCATCGATGTTCGATTGGTGTTAAACGGCCCAGTATGTGCTAAGGAAACATTCCACACGCCATTGCACCACCACCACCACCAGCTTGAACTGTTGCCAAAAGGCAGATCAGGTCCATGGATTCATGCATGACACCAAATTCCGACCCTACCATCTAAAATTGAGATTCATCAGACCAAGAGACACTTTTTCCAATCTTCAAATGTCCAGTTTGCGTGAGCACGTGCCCACGGTAGCTTGAGATTCCTGCTCTCGGCTGACAGGAATGGATCCCAGTGTGGTCTTCTGCTTGATGTAGCCCATCCACCTCAAGGTTTGACCTGTTGTGTGTTTTGAGATGCTTTCCAGCTCACCATGGTTGTAAAGAGTGCTTATTTGAGTTACTATAGACTTCCTGTCAGCTCCAGCAAGTCTCCACTGACAAGGTGTTTCAGCCTGCAGAACTTCTCTTCACTGGATGTTTTTTGTTTTTCGCACCATTCAGGGCAGACTCTAGATTTGCACACATTAACGAGTCTAATCTGACATTATTGTTATTTTTTTATGGAATGTTGAACAAAGGGCAATCAAGGACATATGAACGTTATTATTGCATGACATACAGTATCCTCCACTAATATTGTCACCCTTGGTAAATATGAGCAAAGAAGGCTGACCAAACCAAATAACTGAAGTGAAACGTTCTTATTTTCTTTTTTTTTTAATGGCTAACAAGTTCTGAAACAACGACAACAGTCTGTTTCTACTTGGAACCTTTTCTAAAAGGGAAACAGTCTGGTACAGTTTTACATACAACCTTCAAGGGTTCTTCCAGAGGGACAAACCAAAGAACATGGATCCTCTAGGGCTGTTGGAGTTCCATTAAAAAGACAAACTGAAGAACAGAAGAAAACATTTTCTCAAGGGTTTTTGAACGGTTCTATCATTCTAACAGGTGAAGAAGACACTGTTTATACCCGACATAGTGCACTTAGAAATGGAGTGTAAAACTGAAATGATATTGTTAACGTTGGCTCGGAATGAGCGACGCGATGCAGGGAAGTAGAACCATGGCGTACTTGTTTTAATTTGTTCCTGAACAAACACTCTTCAGAACCGTAAATCCCTCCCACCCCATCTCCTCTTTTTCCTAAATGTCACCTTGATTAGCGTCGCCGCTGAAACGTGCTGCTAAAGTTCAGGAACGCGATTAGCGCCAATTGAACCACACGTTCCGCTTTATTGATCTGCTGCTTCAGGATCAAGGAGTTCCGCTTGAACATGTAAATCTCCATAGATCTCATCAATACTCAAAAGCAACCATGAATGCTAACATGCGCTAACGCATGCTAATTAGCCATAGTGCATATTTGCAGGGATCACTGAGAAGATTTATGAAGTATCCTGTAAAAGACATGGAGTTTACTGACATGGATGAAGGAAAAAAATTCTTAGATACTTTGTAAAATAACGGGTTAACGGCATGTACGCTATTTTATAACAATATTTATTTGGTTTTGAAAAAAAAAAAAAAAAACATTTGATACCTTATTTTATACAGCAACAGTAGCTAACTACAAAAATAGCAAGCTATTTAGCTACGTGTGTTTGTCTAGCCTGTTAGCTGTAGTCACTACTGTGTTTTATAGTTCTATTAGCTAGCTAGCTAGCTATTGCCACTTAGCTAACATTATATATAATGATTTATTTTACACCACAACATAGCTAGTTAGTTATCAGAACGTACTTATAGCAGGGTCTACTTGGAGACTTTTCTGAAAGAGAACCCCTCTCTATTTTATGGTTCTACCTAGGACGATTATTACATGTATATCCATTTTTTAAAAACATATTATTGGCTAGCTTGCTATTTGTCCTTAGCTAACAGTGTTTGCTAGCTAGCTAGTTATATTTAGTGGTCTCTTTTATCGTAGCAGGCTTGTGTGTCATGGCTAGTCAAACGTAAATCTATAAATAGCAAACTAGCTTAGTATTTAGCATCTATGACTGTATAAAATACAGGACAGTGGATATAAAAAAGTCTACACACCCCTTATAAAAGTTTCAGCTGTCAAACAGGGTAGCAGAGTAACTTTTTTTGAACATATTTTATAGTGCTTTTAGCTAGGCTATTAGCTGTTCTTCGGTAACAGATTTAGCCAGCAGCTACAGTATATTTAATGCTCTGTATGTTTAATGTTATGGCACTTTTTGCTAATTACAGCTTCAGACACAATGTTCTTGTTATCACATGAAGGTCACATGGTGTCTTCGCTGTTTTGTTCACATGTTGCTGGAGTACCTCAGCCAAACATAAATAGCTAAATAGCAAACTAGCTTAGTAGATTGCATCTATAACTGTATACTATACACTGTTATGGAGCTAAACACCAGCCGTCAACTATAGAACCTTTTGCAAGGATGACATCACGTAGAACCGCCACACCTGACACTAAGTGAAGCATTGTGGGTATTTGGCACGTCTTGGCATTGTTTAGCATTTGGAAATGATTGCGCATCTGCGCGAATTCACAACCTGAATGGCTGCATCTGCTTTTCTATTTCTTAAAAAATGGTCTCCTTCAACATTGCACCTCTCCTTTTCTTTCTTCCCTGCTTCACCTCATCCCTCATTCCGAGCACGCAGCCAAAGGACAGATGGGGGGGGGAGGGACGGGGAGGGGGGACCGAGAGGAGGCGACGGGCGCTTGCTGCTAATAGCTGTAGTCATTTGCTTTCGTCTGGCCTGCAGTATCTACATTAAAGCAGAAAGCATGCACACACGCACGCACACAACTCTTGCAGCGAACGGCCTGCCTGATCTGAAATAAAAAAGTAAACAAACAAAATGATAAATAAATTAGCATGTCGGCGGCTTGCTGTACTTTGTGCTACATTGAAAGGAACATGAGCAGGTAAAAAGGGAACATTTTTTTTTGTGGAGGCTTGGATTTTATATATACAATGGGTATAGAAAAGAATCACTCCCCTTTAAAATAATCACATTTTGTTGCTTTTCAGCCTGAAATGAAGACGGACACAGTTTTTGTTTTATCCAGCTGTATTTACTCAGTGCAACTTATAACATCCAAGTGAAAGATATAACACCAACATGTCAGAAAAATTAAAATTTTAAAAATTAAATAAATAAAAACCAGAAGCACTGAGTTGGAAAAAGGATCACCCCCTTGCTTTAATTTGCCTTAATTTTTTAATTACAGCCTTTAGTCTGTTGGGATATGTCTCTACTAACTTTGCACATCTAGACTCTTCTTTTCAGAACTGCTCAAGTTCCGTTAAATTTGATGGTGACCGTTTGTGGACTGCAGTCTTCAAGTCATTCCACAGATTTTCAATGGGGTTTAAGTCTGGGCTCTGACTAGGCCATGCAAGGACATTCACCTTTTTCTCCTTCAACCACTGTGTGGTCAGTTTTGCTGTGTGCTTTGGGTCATTGTCATGTTGGAAGGTAAACCTTCTTCCCATTGACAACTTTCTGGCAGAGGGCAGCAGATTTTCCTCTGACGGTGTTTTGCCCCATCCATTTTCCTTCTATCCTGACAAGTGCTCCAGTCCCTGCTGCAGAGAAACACCCCCATAACAGGATATTACCACCTCCATGCTTTACTGTAGGAATGGTGTTATTTGGATGGTGAGCTGTATTGGATTTCTGCCAGACATATCGTTTGGTGTTGAGGCCAAATAATTCAATTTTAGTCTCATCTGACCATAACACCTTTTTCCATGTGGCCTCAGAATCTTCAAGGTACGTTTTTTCAAAGCTCAGTCATGGGTGGCTTTTTTCTTGCAACCCTCCCATACAAGCCACATTTGTGGAGAATTTGTGATATTGTTGTCACATGCACACAATGACCACTCTTTGTCATAAATTCATGCAACTGCTTCAGAGTTGCTGTAGGCCTCTTGATAGCCTCTCTGACCAGTTTCCTCCTGGCTCTTTCATCCAGTTTGGAGCGACATCCTGATCCAGGGAGGGTCTGTGTTGTACCAAATACCTTCCACTTCTTAATAATAGACTTCAGTCTGCTTCTAGGCATTAATAAAGCCTTTGAAATTTTTTTTTGCATCCATCTCCTGACTTGTGTCTGTCCACAGCTTCATCCCGGAGATCTTTTGACAGTGCCTTGCTACCCATAGTTGATTATTTGCTTCAGTTAGACTACAAAATGCTCCAGGAAAGCTCTTTTCATGCTGATCTAATCAAAATGACCACAGCTGATCACAGTTGAAAGTTAAATGGCGTTGTGTGCCACTGAGAAGGTGATTAGATACACCTGATTGAGTGTACAAGTCATTTTTAGGAGGGGGTGATCATTTTTCCAACTCAGTGATTCTGTTTTTTATTTATTTATTTTTTTTTTTCTGACATGTTGGTGTTGTATCTTTCACTTGGATGTTATAAGTTGCACTGAGTAAATACAGCTGGATAAAACAACAACTGTGTCCGTCTTCATTTCAGGCTGAAAAGCAACAAAATGTGATTATTTTAAAGGGGGGTGATTCTTTTCTATACCCACTGTGTGTGTGTGTGTGTGTGTGTGTGTGTGTGTGTGTGTGTGTGTGTGTGTGTGTATATATATATATATATATATATATATATATATATATATATATATATATATATATATATATGTTTGTTTGTTTGTTTATTTATGTATTTTATGCCTGCATTATTATGCTTTGTTTTATGTTACTTTTTTAATTACTTTTGACATTTTTTGCATTACTGTTCTTTCCTTTTATATTATTACTTTCTAAATTGCTTTAGGCTTTACATTATGCATTCTTTTAGAAATTCCTGAATTGATTTTAACTTACTGATTTTCTTGACAACCTATTGTTTTTTGTTTCTTTCATTTTAAAATGATTGTTTCTTTAATTTTTGTTTCTAATGACATCTGAAACCAGTGTAAAACACTTTGTATTACATTGTAAATGTTTGAAATGTTCCTATAGGAACTTACTTAAGACCCCCTAAAGTAACTTTGGCCACCCCATTTATAAACTTTTATAATTTCCACTGCTGATAAACTCAAGTGATTTGAACCAGAACACAATTACAAAACAATTCTCAACACTTCTCTGTAGTGTTTATTGTTAGTGTAAATTCACTGTAGGGCCCTTGAGCGAGACACCTAAACTCTCTACACTCTGCAGCGAGGTCACATTGGATAAAAAGCGTCTGCTGGATATGCAAATGTTTTCCATATGTGTCGACAAGCTGGATAATGCATTTGGTTGCACCATTTCTAGGGATTTCTATCTCATGTGTGTTTAGTCCATGCCATGTGCAGGATGATGAGCAGAGCAGTATGATGGTTTATCATTTGACTACATGAAAGCGACTCCACGATCCCCGACTCAACAGATCAATACAACATCAATAAAGTAAACTGTGTAGTTCAGCCCACACTAAACACATCAGTTTCTGGACTGATTTCAGGAACAAGGCAGTTCAGGGTGACATTTAAGAAAAGCAGAGTACGCACATGGGATTTATCTTTAGGCTCACAGACAAGAAAGTCATGAATCAAGTATAAATATGAGTCATTTGTTTGCTACAGCTGCAGTCATTCAGCCAAATTACTTTATTTATTTATAGAAACATACAGAAGAATGTAACATAGGGTATATATATATATATATATATATATATATATATATATATATATATATATATATATATATATATATATATATATATACACAGTACTGTGCAAAAGTTTTAGGCAAGTGTGAAAAAATGCTGTAAAGTACTAATGCTTTCAAAAATAGACATGTTAATAGTTTATATTTATCAATTAACAAAATGCAAAGTGAGTGAACAGAAGAAAAATCTACATCAAGTCAATATTGGAGGGTGGAGGAATGATGCGGAGGCAGCGGTGGAGAGGAACCATTTGAGAAATGGCAGGTGATGCTGGTACGTGACCAGTGACTCAGAACCGTACAGGAGGGTGGTCAGCACGACAGCTCTGTACACACTGATCATCGTGCCTTTCTTCAAGCCTTTGTAGAGCCTTCCAAAGTTCATTATTTTTTTTGTCAGTTTTGGCATCTGAGGAGATGGAGGAATTGGAGGAATGTTTTTAGCTCTGTCTGGGGCATTTCATGGGGTACAGGTTGGTGGACTAGCTCAGTCTTCTTCAGGCTGGCCTGAGCAGACTCTGTACATCAGGACTTTATGTGCTGAGTGGCTGTTGCTGTGTGGGCAAAAAGGGCAGAATCAACAGTGAACAATAGTTCTTGGATTAGATGCTTAATTGTCTTTGTGCAGGCCAGCAGAAGCCTTAGGTTGAACAGGCTGCAATCAGTACAATAGCGGATATATATATATATATGCTATCGTTACCTTCAAGGTCTTCAGTTGCCTGCTAAAGCATTATGTTGACAAAGATGGTGACAAGCGTTGGCCGGAGGATTCAGTGCTGCTTCATACCATAGGCAATATGGAAAGGATATGAGAGGTCATTGCTGTGTCTGACTTGACCAATCTGGCTTAAATGGAGCTGGATTGCCATGCTGAGGGCGGCAGCCTAGCCATTCTGCGATTTCCCAAAATGCTTTTCTGCTCACAGCTTTGGTTAGGTCAACATTCCCTTGTTTTGCTTATGGCATTTTTCCTTGGGCTACCCGAGAACAAACATCATGTCTGTGGTGTCCCTCTTTGTTCTAATACTGCACTGGCACTCTGGAAAGTGTTCCTCTGCAATGGTGAATATTAGTCTTGTAGAGAATTTTTCCTGCAGTGGAGAGAACTGTTAAAAGTGATGATGACAACATCAGAAAGATGCTGAGGAAGTTTACCTTGCTCCCAGCAGCATGTGAATAATTTGTTAAGTTTGGGGTGAAGTACTGGGCCTCCATTTTTCCACATCTCTAGTGACATGCCAACAACTCCTGCTGCCTTTCTAGTCCTTTGCTGCTCTATTGCTTTAAGGATCTCTTGTAGAGTAGGAACCATATCCAGTTCTGCTTTTACTGGTTGTTTTAGGATGTATTGATGGCTGAAGGTTGGACTATGTGGTTGGCGCTGGAGAGGGTCTCAACGTATTCTAACCTATGGTTCAGGTTAGATGCCTTGTCTGTAAGCAGCATCCCTCCATCTGCACTGTACAATGGGCTCTGACTTGGTAGGTGGGGCCATATACTGCCTTTGTGGCTTAATAGAAATTCTTTAGTCACCATTGTCAATACAAAGCTGGGTCCTCTTTGCAAGGTCTATCAACCATTTATTCTGGATCTCTTGAAGCTTGCACTGAAGACTGCTACATGCAAGATGGATGGCTGTTTTCTTCTTTGAACAAGATGGCTGGGCCAGGTGAACCTGGTGTTCTGATCTGTTCTCCACCAATAGGGTTTTCATCTCTTGGTTATTTTCTTCAAACCAGTCTTGATTCTTATTGGATGTGAACCAAAGGACTTCTTTGGATGTCTGCAGGACATAGCTCTTCTGGAGGAGAGACTGAAGGGCAGCTGGAATCTTCAAGTCTAGACTGTAGGCTGGCCTGATAAATGATAGCACCTAATCTTCCAGACTTTGACATGAATTGGAGGTTGAGTTTGCAGCAGACAAGGTGGTGGTCAGTGTGAGACTCTATGCTGGGCAAACCCTCTGGTGTGCATGACATCTTTTAAGTCTTGCTGGCACACTACAATATATAGTCTATGAGGGGCCAGTGTTTGGACTGAGGGTGAAGCGAGGTTGTTTTCATGCTATCCTTCTGCTGAAAGATGGTGTTGGTAATGACAAGTTGTTACTCTGTGTAAAACTCCAACAGCAGGCACCCACTGACATTGCAGTTTTCAACTCACTGATTTCGCCTACAAAGCCAAAACCAGACCAGCATCCATCTACGTCACACCACACTTCCTGTGAGCTTCTAGCACTGCTCAATTGGACCCACCATCTCTCAGGATTCAAAAGCATGCAGCAAGGCTTTTCACTGTACTGGCCCTTAGGTGGTGGAATGAATTTAAACTTGAATTTAAGCTTAAATAAGCACTTTGTTATAAAAACACTTCTAGAAGGCAATATGGATTCATTGAAGTATCAGGAAATCCTAGGAGAAAATGTCATGTCATCTGTGAGAGAGCTGAAGCTTGGGCATCATTGGACCTTCCAACAGGACAATTAACCCAATCATACCTCAAATTCCACCAAGGCTTGGTTGGCACGCAAACCCAAGAATATTAATAAACTGTGGGCCATTACTCATGAGGAATGGGCTAAGATTCCTCAGGAACGCTGCCAGAAGCTGGTGTCTGGCTATGCATCTCGTTTGCAGCAGGTCATAACAGCAAAAGGGTGCTCTACTAAGTACTAAAGATGCTTGCCATGAAGGGGTTGAATAATTTTGAGACTGGAGAAGTCATTATAAGTTGCATTTTCAGTTGTATTTGGGGAAACCACTTGAAGCATTTGTTGTGTTGAGCTATTTCAATTGCTTTTGTTTGATTTGTTCATTGCAAACAGTTGAAAGTCTGTAAATTTTGACAACAGACCTGATTGGGTTGAATAATTTTGATTGCAACTGTACTTGACTTAGTTTGTACATCAGGTCTTAATAATGTTTCTACAACTGGTACACAAATTGGCATCTCAGATCGCAGACTTATAGAATTTTCATTTAATTTTCCTCTCTGTAAGCCATACAAGAAAACTGTGCCCTCTTCTCACGCGTTGCCTTGGTTTTCTCCCGGACTGTGGGCAATGAAGAGAGTGGGTTGTCGTCTTGAACAACTCCGTAGAAAAACAGGCCTCACTGTTCATTCATTATCTCTTACAGAACATCAGCTGAACATCACCTTCTGGCTCAGGTCTCACACAGCTCTGACGAACTTTGTGACTCATTTCTGCACTTCTTTCAAGATAAAATTATTTACATTTACCAAACACTCACGACAACCATTTCTGAAGATCCTCTGCAGAATGTCTGTCTGAACACCCTGGTTAATTTTAATTTTACATTCTAACTCATCATCCTGTCACTCATCATCCTCCCTTCTTAAACACTGTGAGTCGGTCATTTCGGCACCTATTTCACATATGATAAACACATCTCTTGCATCTGCCACTGTCCCAACTCATCTTAAAATTGCTGCTGTTACACCAGTCCTTACAGGTTCCAGTTTAGATCCATCTTCCCTCTGCAACTATCGTCCTATTTCTAACCTGCCTATCATATCTAAACTTCTGGAAAAAGTTGTAGCCTCCCAGTTACAATCACATCTTGCTGCTAGTAATCTCTATGACCCTTTCCAATCTGGTTTTTGCTTATTCCACAGCACTGAAACTGCTCTTTTGAAGGTTATTAATGATCTCCTCCTCTCTGTTGACACTGGATTTTTCAGTATTCTGATTTTGCTTGACCTGAGCTCTGCTTCTGACACAGTATTCGACAAAACACTCCTTTCCCGACTTTCAGATATTGGTATTACTGGCACTGCTCTATCCTGGTTTTCTTCCTACCTCACTAACAGACAATATTTCATCTCAATTAAGAAAAACAAATCTCCTACTGCTCCTCTCACTCAGGGTATCCCCCAGGGTTCTGTACTAGGTCCACTAATGTTCATAATTTACGTTCTCCCACTAGGTCAGATCATCCGTAGTCATGGGCTCAGTTATCACTGCTATGCCGATGACACCCAGAATTATACATCCGCACGTTTTGATGAAACAAATGCCATCAGCTCATTAACTGCCTGTATCAATGATATAAAAATCTGGTTAAACAGTAACTTCCTCAAATTGAATGCTGACAAAACTGAGATCATGAATACTGGGCTACAAACACCAATAAGAAATATAGACATTTGTGTCAATGTTGATGGAAATCTGACCAAACCCTCTAAAACCATTAAGAATCTGGGAATCACTTTCGATCCATCTCTTACTTTTGAAGCCCACATTAGAACCATCACTAAAACTGCTTTCTTTCATCTATGTCACATTGCATGACTCCGCCCCATTCTCAGTTCGAAGGATGCAGAATCACTAGTTCATGCTTTCATATCATCACGTCTCGACTACTGTAAGTCATGCTTTACTGGCCTACCAGCTAAAACTATTGCCCGATTACAATACATCCAAAACTCTGCAGCTAGAGTTCTCACTAACACCAAGCGTTCTGCACACATTACTCCCATCTTGTCTAGTCTTCACTTTCCAGGATTTTGAATCTAGCCCTGAAGAATCCCCCCCCAGCCCCCCATTCTAAACTATAGCTGGTAGTCCACAGCCACCTACAAGGAAGTGGTGTGCCCTGGTCCCGACCACTTGGCCACTGAGATCAGTACAGCCCTTCTGCCCAGGCTGGTGACTTCATCCAGGAAGTTCATACACCCAGTTATGCAGGCCAGTGACTTCATCCATAAACTAGGGCAGTGGTGGCTCAATGGTTAAGGCTGAAGCTCTTGGAGCCAGCACGTGAAAGACTTAGGAGATGGATGAGTGTCTGTCTCCTCTGGTAGTCCACTCCGGCAGCGCAGCTGCCAGGCTGCAAAGGTTAAAACACAACAGTACTACCTCTACCAAAATCTCCCTACAGACTTTTTTTATAATTATGCACATTTTTAAAATATGTTTTAAGTTCTACTAAATAATTTTGTATAATTTGACCTAGGCCCTTGGCCTGGTTCATGTTTTATGGTTTTAAAGGAAAAAGAAATAGAAACAAAAAAGGCTAATATGCTAATTACACACAACAGTCTGTTCATTGCAATGAGTGTATGTATGTATATTTTCATGCACACACACACTCTCTCACACACACACACACACACACACACACTGTGCAGGCCCACGTTTGGTTTTACAGCGAGCATTTTCTAACCGAGCTGTTGTGTGCAAGCTGTCGTTTATGTTTATGCATGAAATTCTCTTGTAGCTCTTTTCTCTTTTACTTCAGATGCTTTGTTGCTATGATACTGAGCTGAAACGGGTGAGGATACTGGCGCAGAGTTCTCCGGCTCCTCAAAATAGCATCACACAGAGAGCCTCTGATCTCTGAACGTGTCGACACAGATCTTCTGCAGATTCCTGCATCTGATCGTCACTCCACAGGCACTTCCTTCTCCCAGAGTCCCGGCCTCACTTTAGAGCACTGCATTCAGATTAGCTGTAATGGCTGTGTCCCACACGGCCAGTGACAGCAAGCCCACTCAACACGTGGTGGCCAGACGTGAGTAACATCAGGAGAAACGAGCTCTAGATGTTTACCAGATATTCTGTCTTAATATATTCATTAAGACACAACTCCCCCATTTATTTATTTATTTATTTATTTATTTACAGTAAACAGATTTATTTATTTCTTCTTCTTCTTCTTCTTCTTCTTCTTCTTCTTCTTCTTCTTCTTCTTCTTCTTCTTCCTCTTATTATTATTGCTGTTGTTGTTGTTTTGTTTGTGCTTGAGGTAGAGGCCATATATATATATATATATATATATATATATATATATATATATATATATATATATATTTCCATTTTAATATCAGGTTTGTCTTCTTTGTTCAGACCCGTAGGCCAAGGCCGTTTTCAATTTTTATTATAATTTTCTTAGCTTCCTTTTTTTTTGAAATCATTATTATTTATTTCCTGAAATAATTTTCTTTCTTTAATATATTTTCGTATTTCTTTAATTTTTTTAAAAAATATTTCAATTAATTCCTTTAGTTCATTTTGTTTATTTATTTATTTATTTAAATTAATTAGTGTACCAATTTTTCTGTACCATTGTGCTAAATAGGAAGCTGTAATTTATTATTTTTTTAACATTCTTTAAATTAAATGTAATTTTATTTATTATTTCAACGAGTGAGGGCCATTTTACCTTTACATTTTTATGTATCCTTCTTATTTGGATAATATATTAATGTTTATTTACATTTTGTTTTTTTTTTTGTTTTTTTTGTACTCTGATTGAATTCAGTTTTGTTGCTCTTTGTTTTCTGTCATTGCATTATAGCAGTCTTGCATAAGTCTTAGTCAGTCTGGTCTCCCACGTAGGGGTGTGTGTGTGTGTGTGTGTGTGTGTGTATGTGTGTGTTCCCACTTGTGAGGGATGTTATGCAATCACGCGGTCACTCTCGGCCTCATGAGTAATTGCAGATCTTTGGAGATGTTGATTAAAGGCACTCATTTGGAGCCACGTTAGCGTTTTATAATTTCTGAGGCTTGAGTACAAAAACAGATCAAACAGAAATAGAAATGATTTTCACAGGAGGGTTAGAAGTTTGTAAAGCTTTTTGTGAGTTGGTTTGACTGGAGGCATTTTTTATTGCATATTTTTAGACAGAGCAAAAAAAAAAAAGGGCTTAGAGCTGTGCCCTGAGGAATGCCTGCTGTAGAATTTAATTGATTTAAAAAATAATAAAATTCCCAATCCCCTCACAACGCCAATTTCCACATAATTAGATTTTCCACTATCTTGGATTTTTTAAATATTTTTTTTCACTACTCCACCTACAAGTTTTCTTCAATCAATACTAAATTTGGCAGACATCTTCTTCAAAGTAAGCATCACAAAAATTCTCAAAATGGTTTGCCTGTACGAATGGGTCAACGTAGTAGTGAGGCTGTATCTCAGCAACAACTTTGCGCACTGACACAAAACTTGGTAGACATCTTCAGGACCATGACCTGAGGCTATGCAACAAACATTGTGCCAGCGCCACCTACTGGTCAAAAGTTACAATAACATGCTAAAAACGCTTACATCTAACTGGTGTTTGTGCTACTCCTCCTCCAAATTTTCTCCAATCTTCACCAAATGTGGCTCACCTCATCTTGAGACCAGTCTAAACAACTGACTAATACCATTCTATGGAATTAAATTTGTGTCAAAAGTATTGAACGTAACTGTTCAAGAAACGAACAAAAGTATACAGTGAGAAATAAGAAAAGCACTCTGAAACTGAAAACTGAAAACAATGAACTAAATTTAACATGGTCTTCAAGTGATCAGCATTCTTTGTTAACAGTTTTTGAAGCTTCCTTTTCGCTAATCATGGTTCATGAATGAGTAAGGACGTAAGTAAGTCATTTCCACTACAAAGTACAAACACTATAACTATACAGAGAACCGCATCCAGAACGCTCTCCAAAATTCATGCCACTGAAGTCTCTACCTCCAGGTCAAGGAGCTCTCAATCCAAATCTCACTAACCAGTCAGAGTAAATTGCTGTTAAGCCCCGCCCACACCGGAGGTTTGTGCCAGAATGGTGAGCGTAAACTTGCGGAGCGTAAACGAAAACTTTGAAAGCGTAAACGAAAACTCTGGCAGCGCATCCGTAAACCATGATTAGCGAAAAGGAAGCTTTCAAAACTATTAACAAAGAATGCTTTGTCTTTATTTGAAGACCATGTTGAATTTTTGCCACAGAGTTCACTGTTTGCAGTCTCAGGGTGTTTTTTCTTTCTCATTGTATATTTTTGTTCGTTTCCTGAAAAGTTATGTTCAATACTTTTGGCACAAATTTAATTCCATACCATTCTAGCCATTCAATATGGTATTATAAAGACACATGACTGACAGGGTTTAATATCAAATAGCATTTTTATTTAGCATTTTTTTCAATATAAAAACAAACACAGTATAAGACAGATATAAGTTTGGTGCAGATACTTGCACAAAATGGGAAAAAAGGCCCAGACTGATGAGAAAATACATACATAGCTTAGATATTTTTAAATTGCAAGAAGAAAAAAATGTTCAGGTCAGAGAAGTAGCAATAACAACCATAGATCAAAGTAGCAACAGACAACACCACAGGTCACAGCAGTAGTGGCAGCTGCAGAAGCAATGCGACCCTGTTGCCCATTTATTCATCTAGACCTTTCCTCCTACAGTCAGAGAATTCCACCGCTGTCTGTGGTCAGTGCTATGGCACTGCTTTTCTGTGATTTTTTTTTTTTTTTTTTTTTTTTTTGTAGCTCATCTGTGAATGTGTAGAGTCTTGGTGCCTGGCCCCTGAAAATGTTGCTTTTTTTGTTTTTATTCATAAATTATTATTATTATTTTTTATCAATCTATTATTTTTATACATCTACAGTCCCCTCCAAAAAGTACTGGAACAGCGAATTCTTTTGCTTTTGCTATACACTGAAGACATTTGGGATCAAAAGATGAATATGAGACAACAGATAGATATTTACATCAAGATGTGACAAACAACTTAGAACATGGCACCTTTTGTTCGAACCCACCCATTTTTCAAGTGATCAACAATATTGACTGCATAGCAAATACAACAAATTGGACTGGCCTGAAAAAGAAAGAAACCACTGGTGTACTAACAACCAGACATCTAACAGGTTGGCCAAGGAAAACAACAGCAGTTGATGACAGAAACACAGTGAGAGCTGTGAAGAAAAATCCAAAAACAACAATCAGTGACATCAGCAACAGCCTCCACAGGGCAATGGTGAAGGTATCACAATCCACCGTTCAAAGAAGACTTTGAGAGAAGAAATATAGAGGCCTTCTAGCAAAGTTATGGAAAGGCCAAAGTGTGGAAAAAGACTGGATATGCTCATGATACAAAACATACAAGCTCATCAGTCAAGCATGGTGGAGGTAGTGTCATGGCTCGGCCTTGCACCTTGCATGGCTGCTTCTGGAACAGCCTCACTAACCTGTATTGATGATTTAATTCATGAAATATATATATAGCACTGAAGAAATGACACTTTGCTACAATGTAAAGTAGTGAGTGTACAGCTTGTATAACAGTGTAAATTTGCTGTCCCCTCAAAATAACTCAACACACAGCCATTAATGTCTAAACCGCTGGCAACAAAAGTGAGTACACCCCTAAGTGAAAATTGGGCCCAATTAGCCATTTTCCCTCCCCGGGGTCATATGACTCGTTAGTGTTACAAGGTCTCAGGTGTGAATGGGGAGCAGGTGTGTTAAGTTTGGTGTTATTGCTCTCACATTCTCTCATACTGGTCACTGGAAGTTCAACATGGCACCTCATGGCAAAGAACTCTCTGAGGATCTGAAAAAAAAGAATTGTTGCTCTACATAAAGATGGCCTAGGCTATAAGAAGATTGCCAACACCCTGAAACTGAGCTGCAGCATGGTGGCCAAGACCATACAGCGGTTTAACAGGACAGGTTCCACTCAGAACAGGCCTCGCCATGGTCGACCAAAGAAGTTGAGTGCACGTGCTCAGCATCATATCCAGAGGTTGGCTTTGCAGAATAGATGTATGAGTGCTGCCAGCATTGCTGCAGAGGTTGAAGGGGTGGGGGGTCAACCTGTCAGTGCTCAGACCATACACCACATACTGCATCAAATTAGTCTGCATGGCTGTCATCCCAGAAGGAAGCCTCTTCTAAAGATGATGCACAAGAAAGCCTGCAAACAGTTTGCTGAAGACAAGCAGACTAAGGCCATGGATTACTGGAACCATGTCCTGTGGTCTGATGAGACCAAGATAAACTTATTTGGTTCAGATGGTGTCAAGTGTGTGTGGCGGCAACCAGGTGAGCAGTACAAAGACAAGTGTGTCTTGCCTACAGTCAAGCATGATGGTGGGAGTGTCATGGGCTGGGGCTGCATGAGTGCTGCCGGCACTGGGGAGTGTACTGTGACATGTACTGTGACATACTGAAGCAGAGTATGATCCCCTCCCTTTGGAAACTGGGCCGCAGGGCGGTATTCCAACATGATAACGACCCCAAACACACCTCCAAGACGACCACTGCCTTGCTAAAGAAGCTGAGGGTAAAGGTGATGGACTGGCCATGCATGTCTCCAGACCTAAACCCCATTGAGCATCTGTGGGGCATCCTCAAAAGGAAGGTGGAGGAGCGCAAGGTCTCTAACATCCACCAGCTCTGTGATGTCATCATGGAGGAGTGGAAGAGGACTCCAGTAGCAACCTGTGAAGGTCTGGTGAACTCCATGCCCAACAGGGTTAAGGCAGTGCTGGAAAATAATGGTGGCCACACAAAATATTGATACTTTGGGCCCAATTTGCTCATTTTCACTTAGGGGTGTACTCACTTTTGTTGCCAGCGGTTTAGACATTAATGGCTGTGTGTTGAGTTATTTTGAGGGGACAGCAAATGTACACTGTTATACAAGCTGTACACTCACTACTTTACATTGTAGCAAAGTGTCATTTTGTCAATGTTGTCCCATGAAAAGATACAATAAAATATTTACAAAAATGTGAGGGGTGTACTCACTTTTGTGAGATACTGTATATAAAATACATTCATAAACAAGAACATGTTATATTGTTGACATTTTCCTGGCTATTTGTGCACCTTTATGAGCTACCTTTTTATCTTCCATATATGGAAAAGAAAGAAATATGTTGATCATAAATGTGTGAGTTGTGAGTTATGTGATGGATTCCTGCATCTGACTTCCCTTGTAGGACGTTCCTCGAGAGTGCTCTGCTACACGCTACCAATGACCCAGCGACATTTTTCACATTACTCAGGGGACGAGAGCTTCTAATCATCTCCGTAATTCACTCGGGCCTGCCTCGGGGACATCCTTAATGTATCCGGATGCTTGCAGTGACCCGTGCTTTGCCGTAATGATCTGTGTGTTGTAGGTGCAGTGCCGCTAGTTTAGTAATTAGGCTTTATTATGGCACAATGTGCGGGTTAAAAGCTCTTATTAAGTGGAGCTTAGCTTAACGTCAACCACGAAACGCACCTAATCAGCGTTACGCGTCACTCTGTGTATGCGTTATTATGCATGAATGACGGTAAAGCAAATGAGTCATTAGCATTATCAGTTAGCACTGTTAGCATTCTGAAATCACTGATTCATGAATTCTATGGCTAATATTTTGGATTTGTACTTCTTAGCATGCTAATTCTTAGACTTGTCAGTGCATGTTAGCTAATTTAGGAAACAAAACACCTAGTACCTGGCTAATAACATTTCAATGAAATTAATTTAGAGCAGTTAACTTCCAAATAATGACATAATGTGTCCAAACCCTGAGTTTATGCTAGAAGGCGACAATTTGCTAATGTTGAAGAACTGCAGTACAACTGATCAGAGGAATTTACACCCAATCATTTGGATTTGTTTCTTCATTGTGTCATATCTAAGTTACCTAAAATTTGTGTCACATCTGAGACCATATGCTAGTCTTATGCTAATGTGAAAGTAGCTAGAAATGTGTAATGTGTGACTTGTATGCTTCTGAAACTTTGCTCTCGTCATGTATTTTCTTCTGATTTTGTTTGACATCTTACCTTTTAATCCATTTAGAAAGCTCTAAAAGCCACTGACATCGGCAAGATCAGCCTCAGCGTTCAGGAAATAAAAGAATTCATTAACACTCTTCCATTTTCACCCATGTTCCACTTCATGATGGTTTTAATTGCTGTGTTTTACCAGTAATGGAGTGTGTTCATCTTCGTGTGTGTGTGTGTGTGTGTGTGTGTGTGTGTGTGTGTGTTATTTATTAAAAAGCTTGCCTCACTGTGTCTTGTATGAGTAGCACGAATGAGTTTTTCAGCTGTACATGGAAGCAAAGTTTGATAAGTGTATTCATTTAGCGTCCGTCTCATCTGCGGAGAGACGTGATGATGACACGGAGAAAGGAGGGAGAAAGAGTCCTATTATTAGACTTTCACCGGATTTATGAGCAGCGGAGACACGTCGAGTGTGTAGATGTTCAACTGTGGTCATTATTTCTCTTCGACAGCACTTTAGACAAAAACGGAAGTGGGCTCAGAGCTGCTCCCTGCGGAACGCAGGCTAAACGAAAGCAATTGATTTGAACTCGTCTTTTCATTTTACTCAGTAATCCCTCTTTTCATTAACTCATGTCCCTTAATCACTTCTTTTCTCAGACCCCTCCTGCGATCCATCACTGTTTTGTTTTTGTTTTGTTTTTTTAAACAACTTTGTTGACATTTTTTCCTTCATGGTTCAGAAGTCTGTATGAACGACTGGAAAGGAACTTGTGCTTTTGCCATGGGAATTTGAACACGTTAAAAGTGGCTGAAGACGGTACCAGACAACAGAGAAATTATAGATGCTGAGGTGTGAAGTTCATGATTTAGCTAGCTACAGTAGGTATTTCCCTCAGAGATAATACAAAAAGAAAGCCTCCATAGGTCTATGACTAAGTGCACAGCCAATCAGAAGGCTCCAGGCAGCACAGCGAATCATAGTTGAGCCATTAAAGAGTCTGCTCTTCCTTCAAGCAATTAAATTGTGTTAAGGTTTGCTAGACGAAACCTTGTTTCCTTTGACCTAGCTTAAGTACATTTAATCAGTTCAATGTTGTTAATTTCTAAGGTACCAAATCCAGATACTGTATATTCTGGTGAACTTGGCAACTTTAGTGCTAATGTGGAGGCTAACAACCAAAAAATTAATGAAAATACCAAGTTCCCATCACACAAACTGAGCCAATTTACACATTTTAACATTTCCCCACACAAGCACAAGAGGTTGGGCACTGATGTCTGGCAACAAGGCCTTGCACAAAGATGGTATTCCTAGAGATATAAGCATCCATGGGATCTAAGCACCAAAGGGGACCAAGCATCCAAGGAGTCTGAGCATCCACGGGGTCCAAGCATACAAGCGATATAAGCATCCAAGGAGTCCGAATGTCCAAGGGTTCCAAGCATACAAGGGGTTCAAATATACAAGGATATAAGCATCCAACGAGTCTAAGGGGTCCAAGCATACAAGGTATATAAGCATCTAAGGAGTCTGAGCATCCAAGGGTTCCAAGAATACAATGGATATAAGCATCCAAGGAGTCAGAGTGTCCAAGAGTTCCAAGCATACAAGGGGTTCAAACATACAAGGATATAACCATCAAAGGAGTTCAAGTGTCCAAGAGGTCCAAGCATACAAGGGATATAAGCATCCAAGGAGTTCAAGCGTCCAAAGGGTTCCAAGCATTCAAAGGACATACATATTCAATGAGTCAGAGTGTCCAAGGGATCCAAACATACAAGGGGTGCAAACATACAAGGGGTCCAAGCATACAAGGGTTTTAAGCATACAATGGATATAAGCATCCAAGGAGTTCAAGCTTCCAAAGGGTCCAAGCAAGCAAGGGGTCCAAGCATACAAGCGGTCAGTGCAAGGGGAAGTGAAGCAGGGGTAAGCAAACAAATGATTGCAATGCACTAATTTGAACAGATCATTAGCAATTGGTGTTAGCTTCCTAGCTAAGCATTTAGAAGCCCAGGTATCAGGGCCTTTGTGCTATTGTACTAAATAGAGTGTAATATTTACAATATAGCATGCAGTGTTAGCTACTTATCTAAGCATTTAGCAGCCACAACAAAGCCTTCCAGGTACCATGATAATTAGTGACATTTTCTGTGGCTACATCTCAAACCAATTCTTTTATTTAATCACCTTGACAGGTTAGAATAGCTGAACGTGTTACCATTAAAGGGAACTAAACAAGCTAAAGATCCTCATGAAAACATATGCTAACACTCATCCAATTGACTCCCACCTGTCTTCCACATGTGCTCTGTAGTTCTAATTAGTCACGGTTTTTGCCACTAACAGCTGTGAGGCATTGCTTTCTAGAAATGGCCATTAGAATGGTGAAAACATGGTTTATTCTTTTTGATGAAGTTGATGTGAGAGCTAGCCAGCTCGCTAATGGCTTGTAACTCCATGATTCTTTCCAAATAAAGCAGGCAGCACAGTTAAGGCTTGGCAGAGACACCAGGAAGTCGACTGAGTAATGTTCTGTTCCTGTCAAACCCACATCACCAGCTGATGGGGAAATGATTGATTCCCTCCTGTCGCCAGGCTGATGATGGAACCCAGAGCGTTATTATTATGTGAGCGAACACTTTGGAGAGATAATCACAATAATGGTTGACATGGTGCTCATGAACGGCTAGAGCTGACCAGGTGATGCATGTTTTTAATCTTATTGGTTATAAAAAAGGTGCCAAGGGGAATTGTAGCAGGCTATAGGCAAGAATTCAATAAACTGGCTGTTGGGAGTCTCTTACAATCGGCAGATCTTTGATTATTATACTAATTAATTTAGCGGACTGTGGGGACATTTTGCTGCCTAAAGACACAGCTCTGTTGAGAGCACTTGAACATCAGTGCAGAAACACTATCAGCTCTGTGAGTGGGTGTATGTGTGTTGGTGTATGTACTTTTGTTATGTCTATCTAGATGTGCTCTCAACATTATCCAGATGTGTCCCCATGGCTAGATTTCTAATGCTAATTTTCATATTTGCCACCTCTGTCACCAATCAGACCACAGTTCCTGCCAAAAATACGACTGTAACCAATGAGACCACAGGCCCCACAAAAAATACCACTGTAACCTATCAGACCACAGTTCCAGCCAAATATATCACTGTAACCAATCAGACCACAGTTCCTGGCAAAAATACCACTGTAACCAATTGGACCACCGTTTCCACCTACGGCACTATTGCAACCAATCAGACCACAGTTCCCACAGAAAATGTCACTGTAACCAATCAGATTGCATTTTCCACCCACGATAAAACTGTAACCAGTCAGACCGCAGTTCCTGCCAAAAATGCCACTCAGACCATAGCAATATACCATTTTTCTAAGGCTTCATCCACTTTCTTGTATACTTTTATCAAATATGTTTATAAAAGTAAACATATTTTGTTTACAAAGTTTGTAAACAAACAAACAAAGGAAACCATAGCGCATATTGTGTAATAAAGACATCTTTAAGTAATGCCTAGTCCAGAAGTATTGGCACCCTTCATTAACTTAAACATACAGGGATGCTGTATAATTTTATATATTTTAACAATTCTAAAAACGTAAGTAGTGCATTGCTTTAGTGCAAAACTCTTCTTTTAAAAAATATTGGCACCCCCGCATGTTTGTGGAGAGAACTAAAAAAAAATAATTTAACATTTTTCTTTGCTCATTCTCTCTTTAAGGGTGAAAGTAATTCTGGAGTTTAATACATTATGATAACCAATAAGCATTGCCTTTATCCTTTTGTTTTTGTATTTGTTTCTTGTTTTTGTTAAGTACATACTCACAGGCCTGGGTTGTTCATAATGCTCGTGTTTGTTCGGCTTTGTGTGGAAAATTGCACTGGTTGTCCATGATATGGCTCAAATTGGACACATTGTATGGATTAGATTGAAATTGATTAGATCTTTGTTGTAAGGTCTCCCAGTTTTAGTGTCAGAAATGTCAGTTCAAAATCAATACTACACTGTTAGTGTCCACTCCAGTGTTTGGAGAGATACAAGTCTCCTTTTGTTTGTTTGTTTGTTTGTTTTTTGTCTTTCTCTTTTTCACATCTTGTGCCACCTGCTGTGCTAGAGGTGATTATGCTACATTCATGTGTGTCGGTATTCATGAGTTTTCGACAGCTCTGAGTTTACAAATTGTGACTCAGTAGTGACATTTGGCAGTATGGAAGAACCCATGCTTCAGTTAGTGGCCACTGCTACGAGTAATTTGAACCATACAGAGTCTTTTCATAGTAATTTTACCAACACATCAGCAGTAAATGTTGACGTTCCTGTCACTGTATATCCTGTATAATATATTTATTAGTTATTAGCTAGCAATCTAAAATTTCAGGCTTGGTCATTAGCTAGCTATTTCTCTATGTATGTAGGTATATTTGCCTGGCAACACTGTATGAATTTCGATTTGAAAGCATAATTTCTCACAAGCAGCCTGTCAACTGGATGAATGGGAAGCTGAGGTGTGGCAAATGGAGACAAATACCCAAATACCTGTATCTGATGACCAAAATTATCCACTTACATCTTACAATAGTGTAGAATAATGTATTGCAAGATTTACAATTCTCACAGATATGAACAATCAAAATGATGACATAACAACAATGTCATGCTTTAGTAGTTTAGAAATGTGCAAAATGGTAATAGAATTACCGTATGTTAATGAAATACATTACAATATGTAATGTTCATTTATATAATCTGAAATACTCAATATTATACACTATTTTTGTAGTAATAGCATAATAAATATTTTCTGTAAAAACTTATTATAGTAAACAGCCGAACCACAAAGTAGCATTATAGAAACAGACTAAACACACTAACTTTAAATGGAGCGTCTGAGGTGCCATCAATGATGTATGCTTATACTACTATACCAGAACTAGTGCAGAATTGCCCACTCTTGATTTATTCTCTCTTCTCTTCTTTTCTTTTTTTTTTGAGAAATGAAATGGAAATTTTCATATTTCTGAACCATTCCCTTCTGCTCTTAAAAGAGGTGACAATAATAATATGATATTAGACTGCAATTTCCAAAATATGCTGAATATTCTGAATGGATGTATTACAACAGTGTATTTTTGAATTGTTGTAGAAGTCTGTTTCTTTATCTTTTAATACAACCACACTTAAAAAAAAAAAAAAAAAAAAAAAAAAAAAAATTAAATATATATTTTCTAAAATGCAATGAAAACAAAAATGTGTCATTTGTCAAGTCTCTTGAAACTTTAATTAACTGACAAAAGAACAAAGAAAAGATATTCAATGTTTTCACTGACCAACTTAATTGTATTTTGTAAATATAAACAAATTTAGAATTTGATGCCTTCAACACACTCAAAAAAAGTTGGGACAGGGTCATGTTTACCGCTGTGTTACATCACCCTTTCTTTTAATTACACTTTTTAATCATTTGGGAACTGAGGATACTAATTGTTGCCGTTTTGAAAGTGGAATTTTTGCCCATTCTTGCTTCAGCTGCTCGACAGTCCTTGGTCGCCACTTTCTGATTCTCCTTTTCATGATGTGCCATAGGAGACAGATCTGGACTGCTGGCAGGCCAGTCAAGCACACACACTCTGTCTACGAAGCCATGCTGTTGTAGCACGTGCAGAATGAGGCCTGGCATTGTCCTGCTGAAATAACCATGGACTTCCTTGGAAAAGACGTTGCCTTGATGGCAGAATATGTCTCTCTAAAATCCCAATACACGCCTCCGTGTCAATGGTACCTTCACACATATGCAAATCACCCATGCCGTGGGCACTGATGCACCCCCATACCTTCACCGATGCTGGCTTTTGCACCTTTCGCTTATAATAACAGTCTGGTTGGTCTTTTTTATCTTTGGCACGAAGAACTCGACATCTGTTTTTCCCCAAAAACAAGCTGAAACGTAGACTCATTTGATGACTGCACACGTTTCCACTGCCTTTCTCTCCACCTGAGATGAGCTTCGGCCCAGAGAACTCAGCAGTGTTTCTGCCTAGAGTTGATGCGTGGCTTCCTCCATGCATAGTAGAGTTTCGGGTTGCATTTCTGGATGCAGTGGCGGACTGTGTTAAGTGACAATGGTTTTACGAAGTACTCCCGAGCCCATGTGGTTATATTTATCACAGTAGCACGATGATTTCTCAGGCAATGCTGTCTGAGGGCTCGAAGGTCATGCACATTCAACAGGTTTGCGGTCTTTCCCTTTACGCAGTGAGATTTCTCTGGATTCCCTGAATCTTTTTACAATATTATGCACTGTAAATGGTGGTTCTCAGGTGGTCCGGCGGATAAGGATCCCACGCTGTCACTGCTGTGGCCCAGGTTCGATTCCTGGGCAGGGAACTGCAGAGATTGGGGGTTGTACTCAGTGCTGGTCCCAAGCTGGTATACAAATGGGAAGGTTGTGTCAGGAAGAGCTTCCGGCATGAAACTTGTGCCAAATCAAATATGCGGATTGATGATCTGCTGTGGTGACCCCTAACAGGGAGCAGCTGAAAGAAAAAAATGCACTGTAGATGGTGAAAGACCTAAATTCTTTGCAATCTTGCGTTGAGCAATGTTCTTTTTGAAATGACTGACAATTCTCTCACGAACTTTGGCACAAAGTGCTGAGCCATGACCCATCCTTGCTTGCAAAGACTGAGCTTTTGGTGGATGCTCCCTTTATGCCCAATCCTAATACCCTCTCCTGTTACCAATTAACCTGATCCTCCAAAATGGTGTTAATTGAACATTCTATAAACTTTTCAGTCTTATTTTGCCTCTGTCCCAACTTTTCTTGAGTGTGTTGTATGCATCAAATTCTAAATTTGTTTATATTTACAAAATACAATTAAGTTGGTCAGTGAAAACTGACCAGTGAATATATTTTCTTTGTACTTTTTCAGTTAATTAAAGTTTCAAGAGACTTGACAAATCACAGATTTTTGTTTTTATTGCATTTTAGAAAAAATCCCAACTTTTATGGAAATGGGGTAAATAAATGATGATGATGATGATGATGATGATGATTATTATTATTATTAGCATTTACTGTATGTTCCTCTTCTTCTGATTGACTCATTTCAACTCTGGTTCCACCCGCTAATTATCAATTACTCCTGGTTCCTGTTATAAGGACTCATTTGTTACTGTTTGGCTCCCCTGACTGTGGATCAGTCATTACTGAAGCTTGTTTCCACTGCATATGGGGAAGTATGCAGATTTATCTCGCAATCGGTTGTTATTATGGTTCAAACCCACACAACTTCATTTTCATCAGCAAACTGGAATCACACACTGCACCAGTTCCCTGAGGTGTACCTCAAGGTTCAGTTTTGGATCCCCTTCTTTTCAACACCTTGAACTCTTTGTCATGTTCCTCAAACCAGTTCTGAACAATATTTGCAGTGTGACAGGGTGCATTATCCTGCAGAAAGAGGCCAATGCCATTAGGGAATACCGTTGCCATGAAGGGGTCTGCAACAATGTTTAGGTAGGTGGTACGTGTCAAAGTAACATCCACAAACGAATGTCAGGACCCAAGGTTTCCCAACAGAACATTGCCCAGAGCATCACACTGCCTCCACCGGCTTGCCTTCTTCCCATAGTGCATCCTGGTGCTATCTCTTCCCCAGGTAAGTGATGCACATGCACCCGGCCGTCCTCATGATGTAAAAGAGCATGAAAAAGATTAATCAGACCAGGCCACCGTCTTCCATTGCTCCATGGTCTAGTTCTGATGCTCACGTGCCCATTGTAGGTGCTTTTGGCAGAGGACAAGGATCAGCATGGGCTCTCTGACTGGTCTGCAGCTACACAGCCCCATACACAGCAAGCTGCAATTTGCTGTGTGTTCTGACATCTTTCTATCATGGCCAGCATTAAATTTTCAGCAATTTGTGCTACAGTAGCTCTTCTGTTGGCTCGAACAAGGCAACACTCCCCACGCACATCAATGAGCCTTAGAAGCTCATGACCCTGTTAACCGGTTGTCTTTTGCTGGACCACTTTTGGTAGGTACTAACCACTGCATACCAGGAACACCCCATAATACCTGCCGTTTTGGAGATGCTCTGACCCAGTCTTCTAGCCATCACAATTTGGCCTTGTCAAAGTCGCTCAGACCCTTACGTTGTCCATTTTTCTTGCTTCCAACACATCAACTTTGAGAGCTGAGTGTTCACTTGCTGCCTAATATATCCCGCTCCTTGACAACTGAGCCACCTTTTGCTGTAGTTACAGCTTTAAGTCTTAAGTCTTAAGTCAGTGTTGGAGTGATTTTGGTCCATTTTTTCTAGGCAGATTTTCTCCAGGTTGTTCAAGTTGGTTGGGTGATGCTTGTGGACTGCAATTTTCAAACAGATTCTCATTGGGATTGAGATCAGGACTTTGACTGGGCCACTGCAGGACATTTACGTATTTGTTCTTGAGCCACTCCAATGTTGCTTTGGCCTTGTGCTTGGGATCATAGTCCTGCTGAAAGGTGAATTTCCTCCCATGCTTTGGATTTTTAGCAGACTGAAGCAGGTTCTCTTGCAGTATTTCCCTAAATTTTTCTTCATCCATTCTTCCTTAAATTCTAACAAGATGCCTGGTCACTGCTGGGGAGAAGCATCCCCACAGCATGATTCTGCCACAACCATACTTCACTGTACAGATGGTGTGTCTTGAGGCATGGGAGATTTTAGGTTTGCGCCACACATAGCGCTTTGAGTTTTGGCCAAAAAGCTCTATCTTGGTCTTGACTGACCACAAAACCTTTTTCCACATCACAGCTGGGTCACTCTCATGCTTTCAAATGGTACTGTTTGAGTAACAGCTTCTTTCTTGCCACTCTCCCAAACAAGTCAGTGTTATGCAGTGCTGTTGATATGGTTGACTGGTGCACCATTACTTCACTCCCAGTCATTGAACTCTGTAGCTCCTTCAAAGTGATTGTTGGCCTCGCTGTGGCCAACAATCAATCTGAGTTTTTCTTGGCAGTGCCTGGGTGGTGTGATGCAGCTTCCACTTCCTGATTATTGATCCAACTGTGCTCACTGGGATAGCCAAACACTTGAATATTTCGAATATTTGAATATTTTACCCAATCTATGCATTTATATTACTTTTCTCTAACTTCTGTAGAATGCTCTTTGGTCTTCATTTTCCTTTAGATTCACAGCCTGACCAGTGAGATTTCCACAATGGGTTTTTTTATTCAGAAAATGTCACAGAAACATTAATGATTCACAGCTGGACGCCAATAGTAAGGTAATCATGTCCTCATCAGGACAATTTCTTTCATTGGTGTAAACTGGGAGCTTTCACAGCACATGGGTTGAATACTTATGCAAGCAAGATATCTCCATTCTTTCTTTTTCTTAAAATATTTCCCAACATAAATCCAATGTCATCTTTCAATAAGTGATTATGAGTTTCAGTGTTTTAAAATAAATATCAAGCAGAATGAAATTTCAATGTACCATTTGTAATTCAGAAATATGAAAGAATTGGTCAGGGGTCTGAATACTTTTGCAAGGCACTGTAGGCTTCCACTTGGTTCTGTTACTCTATAACATGGGCTAAACTTCCATTTCTATTCCGATGACCTCAACTGACTGCTCTCCCTCCTGCTTTAATAAACTGCTTACAGGATATTAAACTCTGGACAACATCGAACATCATGTGGATAAGGAACCAATCCGCCATTTCCAAGGTTGGCGTTTGCTGTTGGAAACTTTGGAACCATCTTGGACAAACTTTCTCTAGTTTGTAAAACTAATTATTTAGTTTGATTGTTGATACAAAGTGCATAACCAAGCAACAAGTCACATTTCATCTTAATCTCTACTGGTTACCCTAGTGTCTCTGCTTCATGTCAGGTCACATCACACCACCGTGTCAATGATTATATTATTTTCCTGAGTGACAACATCACACTGTCTTCTACCTAAAGGTGTGTGTCAGAGTTTTAGAGCTTAGTGAAGCTGGATGAACTGCTGGGAACCTCGAGGATAAATATTTCAAAGTCCCTGCAGTAGCTTCCCTCCTATCCTCTTGCAGATAATCCACCACGGGAGAGAGACAGACAGCCCGAGAGCGAGATAAAGATTAGCGATCAGACAATAATCGTTTCAGAAAGATGATTTGCCACCCGTCGGTGCGTCTGCTCAGAAAATGAAAGCTTGTTCGTCCTGGTGCGAAGGGGGAACAAAAGACGTTGATAAGATCTTCATAAACAGAAGAAAGAAAACGAGGCAGAGGGAAAGAGAGCATGTCATTCCTTTACCCATGTCAGACACACCCTGCGACTGAGAGATGAAAGAACGTGAAAAAGTTGTATTCACCAGATCATCATAGAACTCTGGGATGAGCGAAGGTGTTTTTTGGAAAATAGCGGCAATACAAGATACAAGGTAAGACACAAGGCAGAAGAAGGTAAATGAGAGACTGCTGATCTCCTGGGTTTTCTGTTGTTGTAGCTCATCCACCACTAAATTGGAGGTGTTGTGTATTGAGATGCTTTTCTGCTTACCACGGGTGTAAAGAGTGGTTATTTGAGGTACTGTAGCTTACCTGACAGATCTAACTGGCCAATTTCCTCTGAAATCTCTCATCCACAAGGTGTTTCCACCCACAGAACCACCATTTTTTTACTATCTGTGGCAAACAATTTTAAACTAGTCTTTCACTAATCATTAGCAGTGTCTTGCTGAACATATTCCGACTATCAGATGTGACAGCTGTTTCACTGAACATTTTTTACTAGCTTTAGTTTTGTTAATAATAATAATAATAATAATAATAATAATAATAATAATAATAATATACTACTAACATTCCAGTATTTTCTTTTAATTTTTTTCTTTTCACTAAACACACACAGGGAAAGAATTTGAGGATCTTTCCATCACAGCACAAACACTCCTCCTGCCTCATCGTTTTGCCACATTAGCCCCGATAAAGGGGTCAAACAACTCAAATGGAGCCCATTAAAGTACCATGAGAGTCGTTAATAATGATTAAGAGGCTCGCTAACATTTGCCCTGTGTGTTATGGCCCGTGTTGGAGGAGAAAAATAGCAGGAAATATTTTTTTTTTCTGTTCATGTTTAGAGTTCATTGGGTGTAAAAGAGGGAGAGGAGAGAACAGGGTGAGAGAGGGCATCATGGTAAAGCTTCATTTCAGGTAACATTGTTATTCCATTGTAAGGAATATCTTACCTTTTGTACAAAGGAGTTACAAATGTCACAATGTCACAGATTTGCTAAAAGATTTGCACAAAAAATGTGACAGGTGAAGTGAATAACATTGATTATCTCATTACAGTGGCACCTGACAAGGGGTGGGATATATTAGGCAGCAACTGAACAGTCAGTTCTCAAAGTTGATGTGTTGGAAACAGGAAAAATGGGCAAGCGTAAGGATCTGAGTGACTTTGACAAGGGCCAAATTGTGATGGCTAGACGACTGGGTAAGGGCATCTCAGAAACAGCAGGACTTGTGGGGTGTATGCAGTGGTTAGTACCTACCAAAAGTGGTCCAAGGAAGGACAAGCAGCAACAGGGTCATGAGCACCCAAGGCTCACTGATGCACATGGTGAGCGAAGGCTAGCCCGTCTGGCTCGATCCCACAGAAGAGCTACTGTAGCACAAATTGCTGAAAATCTTAATGCTGGCTACGATAGAAAGGTGTCAGAATACTCAGTGCATCACAGCTTGCTGCGTATGGGGCTGCGTAGCTCCAGACCAGTCTGAGTGCCCATGCTGACTCCTGTCCACCGCTGAAAGCATCTACAATTTGTACATGAGCATCAGAACTGGACCATGGAGCAATGGAAGAAGGTGGCCTGCTCTGATGAATCACATTTCGTGGAGTGCATGCATGTCACTTACCTGGGGAAGAGATGGCACAAGGATGCATTATGGGAAGAAGGCAAGCCGGCAGAGGGAGTGTGATGCTCTGGGCAATGTTCTGCTGGGAAACCTTGGGTCCTGGCATTCATGTGGATGTTTCTTTGACATGTCCCACGTACCTAAACATTGTTGCAGACTAAGTACACGCCTTCATGGCAATGGTATTCCCTAATGGCAGTGGTCTCTTTCAGCAGGATAATGCTCCCTGCCACACTGCTAAAACTGTTCAGGAATGGTTTGAGGAACATTACAAAGAGTTCAAGGTGTCGACTTGGCCTCCAAATTCCCCAAATCTCAATCTGGACAAACGAGTCCATTCCATGGAGGCCCCACCTCGCAACTTACAGGACTTAAAGGATCTGCTGCTAACGTCTTGGTGCCAGACACCACAGCACACCTTCAGAGGTCTTGTGGAGTCCATGCCTCCACAGGTCAGAGCTGTTTTGGCAGCACAAGTGGGACCTACACAATATTAGGCAGGCGGTTTTAATGTTATGGCTGATTGCTGTATGTAAAAATTAAACAAGTTGAACTTTACTGAAATACATCACTGTCATATTTCTGCTGTTATCACTATGAGGGTGGGAAAGCACCAGGCTTTGCTGCTTCTTACTTCACAGAAGATCTTTTATAAAAAATGAGGATTTAGATGGATGAGTTTTTTAGCATGCACCTCTCCGTGGTTTAGGAAGCGATCGCTCAATTTCTCCTCGGTTTGCGTGCGTGCATTTTCACGGCCCTCTCCAATAAAGCGAGCTGATCCAGCAGGGAAATCAAATGTGAAATGCTACAACCTTTGGTGTGGAGATGAAGGAAGCTTATTGTTGTATCTAATTGATTTGAGCCTCTAAGGATAAAGATGATGGAGAAAGAGAAAGAAAAGGAGAGATGAAGAGACTAGTGCGTTACATCTTTTTGATCTGAATGGACCAAGAGGGGAAAATTGGGTGCTTTTATTATGTTCATAATAATCAGTGACCAAAAATAACACTAACACAATCGTTATCATTGTAAATTAGAAGAAGAAAGGGTTGACTGTGTGGTTTTAGTGAGATGATGCTGCACTGTCATCCATCTTTATTATTATTATTATTATTATTATTATTATTATTATTATTATTATTATTATTTTATAATAACCATAACCCTAAATATGGTATTTATTTATCCTATAATCATCTGTAACCATCACAAAACATATTGTAAAATTAGATACACTGCAAAAATTATCCCTAAAAATATTTCAAATATGGATTATATAATAATAATAATAATAATAATCATAATAATAGTAATAATAATAATAATAATAATAATAATAATAATAATAATAATCAATCGAATATTTCTCACTATGAGATGGCCATAAAACAATTTTATTGCCATATAATTTTGCTTAATTCAAATGTTTATTTTATGCAAAGAAGCAAAATTATCCAGGCAAATTTGAGTTAAAATAAATGTTTAAAAAAATAAAATAATAATAATAATAATAATAATACAATAAAATAATTGTACAGTTTTACTGAAAATTTTGATAAATTCGAATATATTCAAGACTTTTTAATTACTCAATACATATTTGATATTTTGAATTAGGAAAAAAGTGTTTTACATGCCTCATCACCAGGAAAGGGGGCGGGGCCAAGTGATCTGCTTTGGGTGGGGGCGGAGCTACTTGAAAAGCCTTAAAAGAAGAAGCAAGCAAAATCAGTTACATTATAATATTGTAAATAACCTGTATATTTTTTCTCTCTTCTTTTTTTTTTTTTAACTCAATCATTTTGAACTCTAATTCATTTGAATTTCCTTTGTTTTCAAGCTTGCTTATTTTTCTGCATCCACTGCCCTTTCAGTGCATTTATTTAAAAAAAATACTCTCACAGGGCAGAAATAGCTCAGCTGTTACTTTATTTATTTATTTATTCATTTTCTTCCCTGTCTCCCGGCGGGGTAATCGCCTCAGCTCCGTGCTCTTTGTGGACAGAAGTGGAGTGTTGCTGGTATCAGAGCAGCTGAGAGCTGAACATGTGTCGGAGTCGAATGCTGTGTCACAGTGAGAGTTGAACTCCCTCTCGCATGTAGTTTTACTCTCCTACGAGTTCCTGCTGAGGGCTTCAAGGTACACTCTGAAAAATACCTATATAGTTAAAGGTTCTTAATTTCCTAAAGAGGTTCTGCTTGATGTTCCCTGTAATAATGAAACACTCAGCTGTTGTAGGGTTCTATATGTGGGTTCTATAGAACCTTTAAGGGTTTTCCCAGATGGAAGAATGTTGAAGAATTCATAATTCTAGATGGAACCTTGTCCGAACCTGAGCACATATGATCCTGTCTGAAGTCTGCATGTTCTCCTGACGTTCTATCCGGTTTCCAAAACATTTTATTGTAGTATTTTTTTAAGCAATACATTTCAGTGTATTAAATCTTTAAAAACGCTACCACGTTACCTTTTATGGAAAAGGGGTGGGGTTAAACAACACATAAAGTGACATAACCTCATTTTCAATTAAATTATTTGATAAAACATCGGATGCAGCCTATATTTACACATGTATCATTCTCATCACTGTGAAATTTCTCCCACAATTCCACGTTCATACTATTGGAGGCTGGACCTAGAGAGGCGGGGCCTAGAGGAGGCAGAACTTTTGAAGGGGAACGTTACCAAAATGACACCAAATTGCACCAATGAAATATTTCAGATGTCTGAGATGGCCGCCTCAGTACATTTTCAATATTTAATACGGACCAAACTTAATATGGACCAAAAAAAAAATTTTTGATTTTTTATTAAAGTCCAAATCATAGCCACAAATCATTACAATAGTAATAATGTTTCTTTTTGTTTGTTTATTTTGTGTTTTTTGAGTAATGGACATTTATGGAGATCTCTGGTTCTGTTATCATCATGATGTTATATATTTACGCCTAGTGCACTTGTAGGAACTTGTCTGATTTCCCATCAGCGTTATTTACAGTGCCCTGTCATCACCTAATAATCGTTATCTTAAGGAACATCTTCCAGACCAATACCAGGACATCCAGCCTCATGCTCTTACGCCATGTTCCTATGCTGCGGTTCTGCTTATCTTCATCACCACGAACCTGTCCTGATGCACCGTTACTCAATCACCAGTCTGCCATGGACGTGTAGAACATTCTAGTCGTAATGTTGTGGTTCCTTCAAGCTCGTGAACTTTGTTCCTGCTTTATCGCGTTGTGTTGATCCCTCACTCTGCACTGATTCTGATCTCTAATTGCTTTTCTGTTATCCCAAAGTCTTCATGTTTTAGAGTGTGTATTTCTTGTTTTGTCTAAACTCGTGGATATGGACCTCTCCTCTGCTTCCAGTCTGAAATAGAGCCATATATTTAAACACCAGCCCCAGAAATGTCATTCAGATTTTGCTAAGTGTGTATACAGTAATTTTTTTTTTTTTATTATTATTCTTTCATTTTTTTAATATAAGATAGCAGGATTGTATAGATTTATTCTTTCCCATCCATCCTGGTATTTTTATTAAACAAATGTAAAAAAGAAAAAAAAAAAAAAAACAAACTCAGCTATTATTCTGATTATGAATGTACTATGGCCTATGAATGGACTATGAATGGACTATGAATGGACTATGAACTATGTACATGGACTGAGACTTCTCCGGATAACCTGAATCTTTTCACAATAATACTGCAGATCATGAAAGACCTGTTCTTTTTTGAACTGATTGACAATTCTCTCACAAAATCTGGCACAAAGTGGTGAGCCATGACCCATCTTTGCTTGCCACGACTGAGCCTTTGGTGGATGCTCCTTTTAAACCCAATCATGATGCCCTCATCTGTTACCAATTCACCTGCTTATTGTGGAATGTCTCAAAATGGTGTTACTTGAACATTCTATAAACGTTTCACTTTCATTTCGCCTCTGTCCCGACTTTCTATTGAGTGTGTCGCAGGCATCAAATTCAAAATGTGTTTAAATGTAGAAAATTCAATCAAGTTGGTCGGCCAAAACATTAAAAGTCATATCTTTGTACTTTTGTAAGTTAAATAAAGATTCAAGATCTTTACAAAAAAAAAAAAACAACTCCTACTCAGAAACAATCATGGAATCGGGTGAATGTTTAGGGTTCCGTGTACTTTTGCGTCCTATTAGTTTTTCCTTTTTTAACCCATAAATGAAAAACGAAAAATGAACGGTTGTTGTATTTTTAAAACGCAATGTTGAATACCGGATTTTGAATTCGAACCGTACACACCAAATGCTGTGCAAAAAATTAAACATTGACGTGTTTTCAGATTTTTGTTCATGACTTTTTGCACCTTTGTTAAACATTTAAAACATTCACAAATTAATATGGCCTCATTCCTCATCCCAGAGTCTCTGGGACCATACAGAGAGGTGATTTCTGACATGATTTTAAAGCACAAAACACACACGGACATTGCAGGGCACCTGTCTCAACTTGGTGTCGGGCGATCTATATCAGCAGTGGATGCTTTTGGGACATCTTTTTCTCATGATATGGTAGCCACGGCTACATTTGAATGATTTCGCTTTGGGTCTTATAAATGGCAGAAATCAAATTTTTAGTGCAAAGAAAATATTTCCACTTGTAACTTGTAGCCTTTTGGTTGAAAAAAAAAAAAAAAAAAAAAAAAAAACGTAGTGTTTGGGATTATCCTTTCTAAAAACGTCTCATCTTTTTTTCTGGGAAAAAAGCCAATACAAAAATAATTCCCACTCAGCCATGTATAAATAAGTAACTGCTCATGACTCAACAATAATCAGGGCAGCACTTCAGGCTAAAAGTTAAACCTTTCCTTGAAAAAGGTTCATCCAGGGTGAAAACGAAAAGCCGCAACTTCAAAGAGATTTGATTTCTGCTGAAGCTATAAAGCGGCGAAGAAGTGTTAAGACGATGGATGTGGAGGTAATCTCAGCACGGAAAAGTCCATGAAAATCCACACGCTGTCAGCATCTTCCTGCCAGATCAGGAGAGCAGAAATTTGTCTCTGTTTCGGCCAGACTGGTTGTGTTTGTGTGTGTGTGTGTGAGAAAGAGAGAGAGAGAGATTGCCTTTAGAAATGATTTTTCATGTTGAATAAATATAGATATATGGTATACCGACCCCTGGATATGTTTGAGCTACAGTGCCCTCCACTAATACTGGCACCCTTGGTAAATATGAGCAAGGAAAGGTGTGAAAAAATTGTCTTTATTGTTAAACCATTTGATCTTTTGTTAAAACAAAAAAAAAAAAATCACAGGTTGTGTTAACTCTGTTAAATATATGTAGGTGTGCAACAATTATCGACACCCTTTTAGTCAATAATTTGTGCTACAGCTCTGAGTCTTCTCCTATAATGCCTGATGAGGTCGGAGAATACATGGCAAGGGATCTGAGACCATTCCTCCATACAGAATCTCTCCAGATCCTTCACATTTCAAGGTCCACGCTGGTGGACTCTCCTTTTCAGTTCACCCCACAGGTTTCCTATGGGTTTCAAGTCAGGGGGTCTGGGATGGCCATGGCAGGACCTTGATTTTGTGGTCAGTAAACCATTTTTGTGTTAATAATGATAAGTTTAATTTATATAGTGCCTTTCCAGAGCTCAAGGATGCTTCACAATAGCGATACAATAATACGTAAACAAAGAACAATCATGGACCAACACAAAATGTGAAAAACAATGAACAATGAATCAATCACAAAAATTGAAAAGAGCAGCACAGATAGTACAATCAATGAGAGCAAAATGCAAAGCAACACATTAGGAAAAATAACACTGAGAAAACAGATATGTTTTATGTTGAGATTTGAACTCGGAGATGGATGTGATGCTGTGAAAAGTCAGAGGGAGTGAATTCCAGAGTGCGGGTCGGGTTGTAGGGGAGAAGCAGCTCATTAAGATAGCGAGGTGCCAAACTGTGAAGTGATTTAAATGTAAGCAAGATTATTTTATATTTAATGTGAAACAAAACTGGTAGCCAATGCAGTTCAGAAAGGATTGGAGTAATGTGAGCTGAGCTGATAAATGCATGAACCAGTGTTTGGGGCTAATGAAGGGACAATTTTAGAAATGGAGTTTATATGAGCTTCAAAGTTGAGGGAGGGATCAAAGATGATGCCTAAACTTTTTACAGTACTAGATGGTTTAATGAGAGTACTGTCAATGTTACAAGTAAGGTCATAAAGGATATTTTTATAAGTGTTGATGTATGTTTTGGATCATTGTCCTGCTGGAAGATACAACCACGGCACATATTAAGCTTTCTGGCAGAGGCAGCCAGGTTTTCATTTAATATCTGTTGATATTAAAGTCCATGATGCCAAAATGTCCAGGTCATCTGGCAGAAAAACAGCCCCAATACATTAAAGAGCCACCACCATATTTAACCATGTGCATGAGGTACTTTTTTTTCTACCTCCAGTAGTGTCTGGCAAACTGAAGATGCTTGAGTTTGTTTTTGGATGAGAGTAGAGGTTTTTTTCTTGAAACCCTTCCAAACAACTTGTGGTGATGGAGGTGACTTCGGATTATAGTTTTGGAGACTTTCTGACCCCAAGACACAACTAACTTCTGCAGTTCTCCAGCTGTGATCCTTGCAGATTTTTTGGCCACTCGAACCATCCTCTTCACAGTGCGTTGAGACGATATAGACACACGTCCTCTTTCAGGCTGATTCATAACATTTCCAGTTGACTGGAGCTTCTTAATTATTGCCCTGATGGTGGAAATGGACATTTTCAATGCATGTGCTATTTTCTTAGAGCCACTTCCCATTTTGTGAAGCTCGACAACCTTTTGCCGCACATCACAGCCATATTCCTTGGTCTTACCCATTGTTATGAATGACTAAGGGATTTTGGCCTATGTGTTACCTCATATTTATACCCCTGAGCATTTTTGTAAATTTTTTGAACAAAATATCAAAAGGTTATACAATAAAGACAATATTTCACAGCCTTCTTTGCTCATATTTACCAAGGGTGCCAATATTAGTGGAGGGCACTGTACATCACCATATCACAGTGTATAGTATTGTTTATATTTTGAGACCAAGATCTGTTTGACATCTGGAAGATTAAACAAAATAATTATGAAAATGCCTTAAACACAGTCTATAATAATTCCTTAATTAAATATTAATGTTTGAATGTAACTATAGCGCATTAAAATAAAATGCCATAAAATAAAACAACTACAAAACAGGTAACTGTAGATGAACTAATGGACATATGAGCATATATGTAACATTACTAAACTGACAGATCAGTATGTACTGTAAATGGATGGACTTTGAATAGATGGGTAAATTGATGTATGTATGGATGGATAAATGAATGGATCATTGGTAGAATGATAGATCTATGTAGATAAATGGATGGATGGATGGATGGATGGACAGATGGATTGATAGATATTTCATTACTAGACATGGATCTATGTAGATGCTTGGATGGATGGACGGATGGATGGACGGATGGATGGATCGATGGATGGATGTTGGATGATGGATGTTGAAAAGATCGATGTATCATTACTAGACTGATGTATCTGTGTAGGTAAATGGATAAATGGATGGAGGGATCATTAATATACTGATAGATCTCTGTAAGTAAATAGAATAATTGATAGATGGATGGAAGATAGATGGATGGGTAGAGAGATGGATGATGGATGGATGTAGCATTAATAGACCGATAGATCTGTGTAGGTACAGTAAATGGAATTTGGATGGATGGATGTTTGGATGAATGGATGGATGATAAATGGATAAATGGATAGTGGTGGATTGATGAAGTTTTTAAATGGAGAACACTGTGTCTACGCATCTGTCTACCAATCATTTATCCATCCATCCATTCATCTCTCCATATTCATCATTGGTCCTTCCATCCATTTCATCTATATCCACCCACCCATCCATTCATGCACCCATCCACCAATCCATCCATTCATCCATCCATCCATCCATCCACACACCCACCCATCTATACATCCATCCATACATCTATCCATCAACCAACCCATTCAATCCACCCACCAAACCATCCATTCATCCATCCACCCATCCATCCATTTTCATCATTGATCACCCATCCCTCCATCCATCTTTCCATTCATCTTTCTATATTCTTTATTAATCTGTCCATGCATTCATCCATCCATCATTAATCTGTACATCCATTCATCTTTGTATCTACATATCTATGCTTCTATCCATCCATCTCCCCATCCATCTACATATTCATCCATCCATCCATCCATTCATATTTGTCATTAATCTGTCCAACATCTGTGTAGCTGTCCATCAGTTTCTTCACGGTAATAGAAACAGTTCTTTTTAGTGTTCTCAGACTTCTGGTCCTCTCTTACGTCCTGTTGATCTGTTGTTGTTTTTTTTGTGATGAGTTCTGAGTTGTAATTCTGTAACACTCTGTGTTTAACAACTGCTTTTCCCTCCTGAAACATTTTTTAAAATAGTTGGACAGCTCCATGATGGATTGCTTCATTAAGCTGAGAGGCGATGAGTGAGCGCCTTCATTGTGTTTGTCCTCGGTGGACGGAGGGGAAAAATTGATTGCTCTTTTAAGACAACGGTGTAGTCCCCTCTGGGGAAATGTCACCACATTGTTCCAGTGTCGTTCCGGTGCCTTACTTTAACCCGGAGGTTCTCACGGTGTCTTCCTGTATTGATTTGCATCATACTGGTGGGACATTACACCTTTATTTGCATACTTGGATGCGAGGAAGGTTGCGCTTGCCCAGTCCCTCACAGCTCGGCAGATTGTGATTTCAGAGCGAGACAATAATGGCATTGGATTTGGCCCTGAGCTTTTCTGTGTTTGTGAACAAATGAACGCCAAAGAAAGAACAAAATGGTTCTTTCACAGGGGTCTTGTGTTTGTTTCCTCTTTCAATATACCAGGGTGATCAACCATGCTGCTCCACCTCTGCTTTGGCCGTGCCCTCAGTTTGGTGCTTCCACCTGTTTCTTGTTATTAGTGTCGATTTTTGTCAATATCTATGGAACACTGAATTGTTCCCTTCTTCTCTTGGATGACATTGTTTACTGGTGATGTGAGTCTGCATCTGACTGTCTCTGGCTACAAATTGTCCTAAATTGTTTCTCGTCTCACTACAGGGTTCCTCATGGGTTCTTTGGATGCGTAACAGTTCTTGCTTAGAATCAGAAGACAAAGCAGAAATAATTAATTCATATAACATTTTCTTGTTCTTGGACATGTTCTTATTCATCGTGTTCTTGTTTGTTTATGTTATGTTTTTATTCGTCTTCTTCTCTTGTCCATCTTTATATTTTACGTTTTGTTCTTCATTGTTGCTTTTTATTCATTTTAATCTTGTTCTTCGTCTTTCATTCAGCCTTCTTCTTCTTCTTTGTGTTCTTATTATTCTTCATGTTCATGTTTTTCTTCTTCTCCTTTGTCTTGTCTATCTTTGTCTTCTACTGCTCCTTGTTCTTGTTCATCATCTTCTTTTTTCGTTCTTTGTAATCCTCTTATTGTCTTGTTCTTTTTTGTCTTATTCTTCCTCTCCCCCCTGAATTGCTCCTCTTCTTGTCCCTCCTGCTGCTGTTGTTCTTCTTCTTCTTCTTCTTTTCATTCTTTGTGTTCTTCATCTTCTTCTTGTTCCTCTTGTACTTGTTGTTGTTCTTTTTCTTCTTCTTTGTGTTCTTGATGTTCTTCTTGTTCCTCTTGTACTTCTTCTTCTTCTTCTTCTGCTTCTTCTTCTCTTCTTCTTCTTCTTCTTCATGTTTTGTCCATCTTCGTTTTCTACTATTTCTTGTCATGGTTGTTGATTCTCTTCTTGATGTTCTATTTTTTATACTAACGTTGCTCTTCTTACTGTTCTTGTTCTTCTTTATCTCAATGTTTTCACCCCTGAACTGATCTTCTTCTTTGTGTTCTCCTCCTTCTTGTTCTTCTTCTGCTTGCTGCTCTCATTCTTCTTCTTGCACTCGTTCCTCTTATTTTTGTTGCTGTTGTTGTTCTTCTTTCCTTTTATTCTTTTTGTTCTTCTTCTTGTTCTTCTTCTTGTCCATCTTTGTCTTCGACTACATTTTGTTCATGCTCTTGCTATTTTTCCTCTTCTTTGTCTTCTTGTTCTTCTTCTTTGTTTTAGTGTTTAAATCCAATTCTACCTCACTCATGTGTTTCTTGAAACAAAGCACCTGCCAGACAAATCAGTTTAGGTGTAAGAGAATAAACTCTCCTTCTAGATGCTGTTTTAACGTTATTCAGTTTTGTTCAGTCTTCAGAATAAATCAAAGCCACTGAGTGAAACAGCGTGCACCTGAGTGAGACCTGGACTACGGGCCTGCTTCTGAAGGTCAGAACACACGTCAGAAACTTGCTATGACCGCATCAAAGACAGTGACATTCTCTCCGCATCTGTACGATGCAACTGGTGTGAAAATATGAAATGAACTCAGTGAAATACCTCATAATGTTGCATGAGTTGTGTTTTATTTGCACATGAACACAACATGACGTTTAGACCCGAGAGAGCACAGATTCATTAGACTAGATTAATTATGTGTCATTTTTTAATGATGACAAATGGTATAATTTATTTTATTTGTCTATTCTTCTTCATTTAATTAAATTATTTTTTGATTAGTTTATTTTGGATTGTTTTGGTAATATAAACATATTTGTTTATTTATTTATTTCTCTATATTCATTTGTTTTCTTTTTCTAATTTACATTCTTTTTTGTAAAGTAACAATATGTCACTATATGTCATCAACATCGAGACTGATTAGATGTTTTTTGTTCATTTCTTCTTCTTCTTCTCTTCTTCTTCTTATTATTATTATTATAGGATTTCTTTATTTTTCTTTAAATTTTTTTTTACCTAATTATTTTTTCTGGTTGGGGTGGGGGTGCTGTACTTTATTATTATTATTATTATTTATTTATTTATTTTTTATTTTTTTACCACAAGAAAATCATCACTTTCTTTAAGGGACAAAGTGTTAAGCAAATGAAACTATTAGCTTCCAAATGACTCAAAAATTGAGTTTGCAGATTGATTTCTAAAATCTTATACAGATGTGGTCGGATGCGTCATTGATCACAAAAATCTGTGTCACTTGTGTTCATCATTTTCTTGTTTCACATCGCCGTTTTATGGGCCATGCCCTTGTGTGAGTCCTTAAGGAAGCAGGGGCTTGTTTTGGAGAAGATAAGCTCACCGTGTTCCTGCACCATGCAAATGATTCCCTGTCTGGCGAGATTTGTTTGGCTTCAAACAGAGACTTCCAGACATCATGGCGCGGTCGAGTGAGCTTCTATATTCATGATGTCACATTTCCTGCTGAGACAGTGTGATGGAGCTGGAGCTTACCGAGGAGACATCTGAGGCAGACGGTTCAGGGACATGTAGGAAGAATAAAAGAGTATTAAAAAAATAAAAGGAAATGGAACAACAAAACAGCATCCTATAGACAGGCATGCACTCTGCCGGAGGGCAAAAGGCGGTGATTAGTCCTAATACGACTCGAGATTGGAAAGCAATCAACAGGTTTTTTTTTTTGTTGTTGTTGTTGTTTGCTGTTTTTTTTTTTTTTTTTTTAACACAAGCCTCACTGATTGCCATCAGAACTCAAGAGTGATTGCTTGATTTGAAATAAATTCCGCAGCTTGTGTACATCACTCTACAACAAACCTGATGAAGATGTTGAGTAGTAGCGCTCTCGCTCTGTTCTCCCTTAGATCTTTCTACATTATTCACGTCATAGGGTTGCTCCTTCTGCGATGATACAATCCCGATACGTCAAAACGTTTCATCTGATGAGCAAGAAGCCAATATGAATCGATTCAAGCTTTGGATACGCCACACCACTTTTAAAACCCAAACCGGATTATAAGGAAAAATTACGCACACTTTCTCCAGGTTTCGCTGCAGTTGCAAATGGGTGGCATCTTGTCCCCCTTTATCCCATTTATCTGTTTTGACTTGTTGAGCAGTTGCTTTTGTTGGGTCTGTAATAGACCAGGGTCCGGTCCAAAAGAAAAATAAACGAACAAAAAAAAATCTGAGGAAGGGTGCTATAATTTTACGCATTTACTGTTGTCTGCCATGTTCTTCGGCTTTCCGTGTTGCTGTTCCGACTTGCGTTCACGTGAAGTTTCTCAGTCGGGAAACTATTTTTCCGATTATTCTGACACCACGTGAATGCGGTATAATTTAACTAGCGATCACGTGCAGTGATGATGCTTCTTACGTCCGTTTCGGAGCACCAGAGGGCAAATAATCCCATCGACAGCTCAGGTATCTAAGTGGCAAAGAAATGAGGCACGAAAATCTGCGTTCTGATTCGGTCCAGTACATACCGGTCATATAGGTACCGGTGCCATATTGGCACTGGGTTTCGGTACCCAACCCTACATATGAGGGCACTGTAACTTTATTTATTTGTCTTATTTATTTTCGTTTTTCATTATTATTTATTTTTCCAATATTTTTATATGCATAACTTGTAGTTTCGTTTAACTTTGGTTATGTTCATTTGGCTTCTTTAATTTTAATTCTGTTCTTCTTTTTAAATATCTTTTTATTTATTACTTATAATTTGGATATTTATCTGTAACGGTTTCTGTCTTTTATTCCAGTAGGTGCTATAATTTTATTTAATTGTCGTTTTTTTCTTCTCCTTATAGTTTCTTTTATAACTTTGTTTATTGAGGTGGACACCAGAATTGTATATTTATTTATTTATTTATTTATACATGTTTTTTGTCATTTGTCAGATTTTGAGTGAATTACTTTACTTTATTTATTACATTTTATTTGATCTTATACAATGTATCAGTAACTTTTACCCCCCTCTATTTTTATTTCTTATTAACTTCTGATAAAGTGTTATTCTATATTGGTTAAATATTTACATTTTAATAAAACAAATAATAATAATATTAAGTAGGACTGAGTACAGAGGCCACACCTCCTTCACTGAGATTAACAGGAAGATGAAACATAGAGAAGGAGAGTAACAGAGATGTGAACCAACATGTTTCTAAATAATAAAGATGAATAATAGCTCTTGGCATCTGATATTGAACTTTACTGATGCAGAAATTCATTCAGTCTCCAATCCAAAACAACCTTTCCCCCTAATACACACTGTTCTATTGTAAACACCGAGCTCTATGCACCATTTCCAATCTCATGTTACGTAACAGGTTCTAACATATTGCTTCATGAAAGTGTAATTTTACACCTTATGAAGTTCTATCAAGTGAAAACAGAGGGTTTGTTTTTTTTTTTTTATCCCCCAACTTGCTTCACAGTGAATTTCTTCATTGCTTTTTCCTCATCTCTTGTTTGTGGTGCAAGAAAAAATTGTTATGTACTGTATGTCCAAACATAGCCACTAGCATTTGGAAATACGTATTACGTGTAGAAGGCCGTGCAGAAGTATGCGCACCTTTCAGCTGAATAAAAAATTCAACTAAACCCAAACAGAAACGAATTCCTTTCTCTAAATACTACTGCAAAGAAAGGGTACTACATTTTAAGTATATTTTTTAATATGTAATATTTTATATTATGCAGATTATTATTTATTTTATTATTTATTATCGTGCAGATACAGTCCAGGAGCTCTGGGTAATGTTCACATCAACCATCAGAATGGGGAACAAATGTGATCTCAGTGATTTTTTGGTGCCATATGGGCTGGTTTGAGTATTTCTATAACTGCTGTTCCCCTGGGATTTTCATGCACAACAGTCTGTAGAGTTTACTCAGAATGGTGCAATAAAGCAAAAGAAAAAAATCCAGTGATTGCTTTGTTGCCATTGCCGTTGAGGTCAACGGAGATTGGCCAGACTGGTTCAAGCTCACAGAAAGTCTACAGTAACTCAGATAATCGCTCTGTACAATTGTGGTGAGCAGAAAAGCATCTCAGAATGCACAAAATGTCAAAACTTGAGGCGGATGGGCTACAACAACAGAAGACCACGTCGGGTTCCACTTCTGTCAGCCAAAAACAGAAAGCTGAGGCTGCACTGGGCGCAGGCTCATCAAAACTGGACAGTTGAAGACTGGAAAATCGTAGCCTGGTCTGATGAATCTCAATTTCTGCTGAGGCACACAGATCGTAGGATCAGAAATTGGCATCAACAGCATGAATTCATGGACCCAACATGTTTTGTGTCAACAGTCCAGGCTGGTGGAGGTGGTGTAACGATGTGGGGAATGTTTTCTTGGCACACTTTGGGCCCGTTAATACCAATCAAACATCCCTTGAATGCCACAGCTTACTTAAGTATTGTTGCTGACGATGTGCATCCCATGACCACAATTTGTCCATCTTCTAATGGCTACTTCCAGCATGATAATGCACCATGTCACAAAGCAAAAGTCATCTCAAACTGGTTTCGTGAACATGACAATGAGTTCAGTGTTCTTCAGTGGCCTTCCCAGTCACAGGATCTGAATCCAATAGAACACCTTTGGGATGTGGTAGAACGGGAGATTCTCAGCATGGATGTGCACCTGAGAAATCTGCACAAACTGCATGACGCAATCATGTCAACATGGACCAGAATCTCAAAGGAATGTTTCCAACATCTTGTGGAATCCATGCCATGAACAATTGAGGCTGTTTGGAGAGCAAAGGGAGGGCCAACCCAGTATTAGTATAGTGTTCCTAATAAAGTGCCCAGTGAGTATAAATGTAACACTTATTTAAGCATTAAGTATTGAGATTTTTTTATTTGTATCTATGTATTTATTTGTTGCTCCATTTCTCACTGAACCAGTGCAAGAGGAGTCAAGTTAAAGGATGATCAAAAAAAAAAAAAAAAAAAAAAAAAAGAAGAGGATAAAGTCAATGATGGGCATATATAATGAAGGATGATCAAAGGTAAACTCAGGCAGAGCCTCGAGTGGATAAAATATTTATTTCTTTCCACTGATACATAGTAAATATTTTTGTATTTTTCCTAGCTCAGGCCCCTCACTGAGAAACTGTAAGAGTTAAAAAAAAAAAGAACTGCAAAAGTAAAATAATAAGAAGAAGAAATAAGAAAACAATGGTTTGCATTGGCTGTCATAATAAAAGCACATCTAGGCTAATTATGCTCCATTATCTTTGAAAATCTCCAAATAATTTGGTAACTAAGCTAATTATTGCTTTTTATTTTATTATTTTAGGTTTGGCATTAAAAATACACCACAGGTGTTGTTTGTTTATTTATTTGTGCATGAAATAGCTTAAAAAGTGAAATTATATTGGACCGAATAGACGTTCTTGATGCACACCTTTAAAGCCTAGGGCTTTACAGGAACGTGAAAGGACACTTCATTTTCTTTTATTTGTAAATCATTTTAACAGCACCATCAACGGACAACAATAGAGGACAATGTCACATAAGGACAGGTGTTATCTGATACATTTGTTTACACTTTGGTGTATCTTATGACTGTTTAATGTTTGTTTGTTTTTTCAAACGCTTTATCTCTCTAAACTTGGTCAAGGACAGATTTCTATCATAAACAAAACTCTGTCTGGACAAAAAATATACATCAGTAAAATATATCAGCAGACATACAATGAAAGATGTACACTGCTTTAAGCTGAGGTTTAAAAAAAATATATTGCAATTCCAGTCAGGCGGCAGGTATGTTTTGTATGGTTATAGACAGACTAGACCCTTGGAAGGGAAATTGGCTTTGGGAACGTGGAATGTCACTTAACTGGCTGAGAAAAAGCCTGGATTAGTGTGTAAAATGGAATGCTTTGCATAAAGTTAAACTTTTCTCAACTTTGTCTGGACATGCCCACATCTAGTCGCCAGCTGTCGCTGTCACTCATGTCGCCGGAAATAGCCAGCTCTCATTGAAAATGAGTCAGTGTATGTGTGAGCGTAACTTAACCGGTGTTTGTGCGTATGCACCAAATAGCAGTTCAGATTATTGAGCTTCCTTGGACATGGTGGAGCATGTCCTTGGAAGGGTACCTCCTAAGTGCTCCTGGGTGACTTCAACACTTGGGGGGGTCTGATAGGGAGCAAAGGTCTTCTGCACTGGAATAGCATCTGAATCTGAAGTGATGAAATGTTATCAGACTTCTGTTCAAGCCAGTCAATAACATAAGGTTGCTCTTAAGTGTACTTGATACCAGAGAACCTTCGGTCAAAGGACAGTGATAAATTGTGTGATTGTATCATCCACAAGTCATATGTTTTAGACACAGATGAAGAGAGGGTCAGAGTTGTCAACTGATCACCACTTGATGGTGAGTTGTATTTGTCCCAGGGGGCACTGGCCAGATTTACCTGGTAAACCTAGGAGAGTCTTGCTTAAGAGTGTCTGTTAAAAACTGTGAGAGACAAATTTAACTTCCACATCTGAATAGACTTCTGCCGTGTACCAAGTCAGAAGGGCTGTAACAAGTGAAGTTGCAAAAGCAACAGTTTGGGTATGGGAGGAGTTTGGGGAGGCCATGGAAAATGACTTTCGGATGGCCCCAAAGATGTTCTGCCAAATCTTTCAGTGCCTCAGGAGGGGGAGAAGTGACTATGCATAAGTTCTGCTAAGCAAGTGCAAGGGAATGTTTACCTCTACTGGGGATATTGTTTAGTGATGGAAGGAGCACCTTGGAGAAGTAAACATGCCCTCTCTTCAAGAGTCAGTGCCATCTTTGTGGCTGAGGTTACTTTGGTGGTTAGAAACCTTCATAGTGGCAAGGCGGAGATATTGAAGGCACGGGGGCGGGAATAAAACCCAGGTTTTTTTTAGTCACTGTTAAGAGTGCATTAATTAACTTAAGGCCAAAGTTTCATTCACTTTTTATTGGAAAATATTTGGGTCTCCTGCCAATATTAAGTCGCAACACAATGTTAAATTTGACTGGACCTAATTCATACCCTCGAAGGACACTGCTTAATCTGACCAAGATGTAAGCAATTGTGCATGTCTCATTACAAATCAGTGATGGGTAGTGCTATAAGACATATGAACAGGTCACAAATTCCTTCCGCTTATCTTGAGTTCATGTACTTTTGCTTATATTTACTCTGTCCTGTCATTGCTGTGTTACCTGACTGTGTTTGCCTGTTTTGTGTTAAGTCCTTAATTAGCTTGTCTACGTTTCTTTGTCTCCTTGAGAAGTCATATTGTGCATTTATTGATATTTTAAGTCTAAGCCATGTTTCCTAGTTTTGTAGGTCTTTGTAATTTCTGGTTTTGACCCGCATCACTTTTTCTGATTTCTGATTATGGATTGTCCTTATTTAATGTGTTTTGACCCCTGCCACAAACCCTGAAACCTTGATATATGGATTTGACCTAATAAATCTAACACTAAGATTTACGCACTTGAGCTATACATGTGTTTAAGCTCAGGAGTGATTCTTTATTTATACAAGCAAAGTATTTTAAAGTGAAGTGAAACAGCTCACTTGGATTTTATTATCTACAAGCTATTAGAGAAAGAAAGGGGGAGCAAAAGTGAAAGCAGTTGGATAAAAGGTTTGGGATAAAGAGTCTTGGTTATTGTCGCCTTCTTTTTCCTCTCATCTGCAAAGCTCCTTTATTTTCTACTCGATGAGCAGTTGGCAAAATCAGCAGGTAGCAGCCATTGTTGACTTAGCCTGTCCTCACACCTAGCCAAGCCTTTTTTCTGTATTGTGTTCAGCCAGGCACTATCTCTAATGCTGGCTCTGGCTACAGCCACAACCATGTCCACCACAATCCCATTTTAGAGCATGTTATATATCTGCGCCAGGATTAGCAAGGTAACAGAGATGTAGCATAAGTGTGGCGTGTGTTTACTGGTCAGGTTGTGCAGGTCCAAAGAGATTACGAGGGATTATGTTGTAATTAAACACTCTTCTATTATACATGAATGCAGTCAATGGCGGGTTCACAGAGGCCATTATTCATTATTGAATTCCTGACAGCAGGAAGGCACAAATCTTTCAGTTTACCTGGACTGGCTCAATAAGATTCTGTCAGAATACACACACGGATACACAGGTTACACGTTTACCCACAGTTAATGGAACATTTGCAAAACAACAATGTCAGTTCTGAGAGGTGAAATGGTGTTAAACAGAATTGAAAAAAAAAAAACATGGACATGTGAGACTTTGAGAGAAATGTCAGGATCGACTTTCTCCACTTTGCATACAACTGATTTATGCTTTTGTTTGTTTTTTTGTGTTTTTTTTCGTCTTCTAACACTAAAATATTAAGTTTTAGCTGAGTAAGTGAAATGGAACAGTACCCAGTGTACACCCCTGAGGGACACCGCTGACTCTAAGCAGCTTAAACACCACATGTAAAAAATATAATATCTTCATTTCAACTAGCAATAAAACAGATGTTGCATTGGTATCATGTGTATTTACTTGACAAATGCTTTGATTTTAGCTGGAAAAGTGAAATTGAAATGAACAGTATATACACAGACAAGGGATACAACTGAAACAGAATTTGCATAACAACAACAAAACATTTAAATTAAAACCAACATAATTTGAATTTGAATGTATAATTACATAGAAACATAGAAATCTAATTACCTTTAGATAGAAAGGGGAGTTCATATAATTGTGCATGGAGGTTGACGAGCCTAAAAAAAGTGTGTGTGGGGGGGGGACAAATACAAGATACCTAAGAATGGACATATTACACCTCATAAAATGAGCATTTTAAATTATCTCTAATCTCATTTTATAGATTTTTTAAGATTAGCTTATTTATTTATTTATTTATTTACATTTTCCACACTTATTGAGGTAAGAAGAACAGGGGAAAAAAAATAAATTAAAGAGTGAAAATAAACTGGATTGAGTACATGCCCTTGAGAGATAGACCTGAAGCAGACCATCCAAAAGACATAAAAATTAATATTTCCACAATAATTATACTAAGTAAATTAAGTGAATACAATTAAATAATTAAACAAACACAATTAAATAATTATAACTACATAATACACTGTGTGTATATGTACACAGTACTGTGCAAAACCTTTAGGCACATGCAAAGAAATGTTGTAGAGCAAAGATGCCTTCAAAATAATGCAATTAAATTATTCCACATTTTAAAAAAAATACTGGAAAAAACAGTAAACAGTAGTAAATGAAATATATATATATATCATCACAGCTATATCATCACATCACAGCTATATTCCTTGGTCTTATCCAGTTTTATGAATGATTAAGGGAATTTGGCCTATGTGTTACCTCATATTTATACCCCTGTGAAACAGAAAGTCATGGTTCTGAGGTTCTGACACCTTTCTATCATAGCCAGCATTAACATTTACAGCAATCTGTGCTACAGTAGCTCTTCTGTGGGATTGGACCAGACGGGCTAGCCTTCACTCCCCATGCACGTCACCAGTCGCCGGTTCACCAGTTGTCCTTCCTTGGACCACTTTTGGTAGGTATTAACCACTGCATACCACTGCATGGGAACACCCCACAAGACTTGCCATTTTGGATATGCCCTGACCCAGTTGTCAAGCCATCACAATTTGGCCCCGAGTCACTCAGAACCTTACACTTGCTCATTTTTCCTGCTTCTAACGCATCAACTTCAAGAACCGACTGTTCACTTGCTGCCTGATATATCCCACCCCTTGACAGGCACCTCTGTAACGAGATAATCAATGTTATTCACGTCACCTGTCAGTGGTTTTAATGCTATATCACCTTACACAGAGGACATGTTGTAGATCTATGAAGCTATAGATTATCTCATACTGTATGTCTAGTAAGGTGGGCAAGGGCACAAGGATGTAGCATAAATATCCGGGTGCGTTATAATAAATCGATGATTGTATTTGGGTCAGTGGGTTTAAAGGATGTCTTTTTTTCAGCTACGAAGATGTGAAACTGAAATGGATGGATTATCCACCCCTGTGGGACTCCATTGCAGATAAATTAGCATAAATCTTAAACCTTAAAACCAAAATGGATGGTGGCTAGTTGTCTGTCGATATCAGCAAGTTAACAGAGACATCGAGTGTTTATTATCGGGCAGGACATGCCTTTCCAGAGAGATTACCAGGGATTACGGTTGTTGATGAACACTCTTCTATTATCCACGAATGCAGTCAATGGCAGGTTCACCGAGGCCAAACGAGCACTCTTATGTTGGTACTTATTGAATTATTGACTGCAGGAAGCAGCTTCCTTTAAGCCATAGTTCTCTCATCAGGCAGGCTGTTAGGTATCTGCCAAGGATACACACTCACACACACACACACACACACACACACACACACACACACACACATGCATACTCACACACACATGGGTTTGCAAAACAACCGCCTCAGAGGTTGTACCAAAGGCATGTCTGCCATTTCACACTCTCCTTGTCTTTTCCAGTCTGGCGCCGTCTCCTCTCTCTCCATCTCTCCATCATTTCGAACGATTTTCCCACTTCTTCCCATCAGCCGGGGCCCCATAACGCCTCGCTTCCCCCTGTGCTTTCTCCCATGGAAAATGTTCCGGCTTGACGATGAATAAAACGACGCGAGACGTTTGCTGCCGTACAGCGGTTATTTACTGCATCTTTTCTATTGTGTCATCCATTTCTTTCCCTTTCTGTCACTCTCTCACTCTCTCGCTTTCTCTTTCCCTCTCGCTCTTTCACTCTCTCCATCCTCTGCTCAAAATGTCACCCACGAGCCATCTGCTCTCACAGCTCTGTAAGTCATTCATTCTGGAGGGAGAAAAAAAAAAAAAAAAAAAAAAAAAACAGGCCCACACAATCACAGCTCATCCACTCAGTGTGTGTGTGTGTGTGTGTGTGTGTGTGTGTGTGCATGTGTGTGTGTGTGTGTGTGTTTGTGTGCACATGTGTGATTCACTCGTGGCTCTAAGCATTTGTATGGAGATGTATTCAGGAAGGTTCACTAAACTGTGTGTGACACATTTGAAAGAGGACAATTGAAAATTCACCATGTAATCATGAAATGTGTGTGTGTGTGTGTGTGTGTGTGTGTGTGTGTGTGTGTGTGTGTAGTACGTGATTTGGGTTAAGTACATCTTAAATGTAAGTTTTGTGTCTTTTACGTGATTACAATTGTTTCAGACCACTTGCGCTATCAGAGGTAGGTGAATTTTACCAACCCTAACTCTTATCTAGCAAACAAGAATGAATGAATAAATAAATAAGTAAATAAATCAATAAATCAATCATGGATCATAGCTGCTTTTAATAACTTAGCGTAAAACAGACAAAATACATCGCAATATAAGCCATATCTGAGAGCATATTGCTAAAATAGACCGTTCTGTCTATTTGTTTTTTTTTTGTTTGTTTTTTTTTGTTATCGTAATGCTAAAATGTCTCTGAGGCCCTCTAGTGGCTGGCCGTGGTATCATTTGTAACCCCGCCCATTCTCATGTAAGTGAATGGGAAATGAGCCAAACTAACATTTACATTACGTCTCCACAAATCATTTCTGGGAAGAGTGTCGTGTCATGTCTCACAGTATTTTTGCGTTGTATAGGATGATAATTAAAAGCACGTGGTTGATGAGGTGATCTTTTTTTTTGTTTGTTTGTTTGTACACGTGTGCACATTATACAACTACAGTTTAGCATTTTACGTATTAATTAATAGCGTTGTACTTGCCTTTTTGAGCTTGCGCCATCTTAAGTTGCACTTCGGGTAACAGCTCTCAACATGCGCACTCCTGGCATGAAGCAGTCTTTCCATGAGCAATATTGGCAGGAAAGAGGTGGACTGTGTCTCCTGCGCATGCTCTGGCTCCAATCTGGACCAAGTTCTGTTCGAAAACCAGTCAAGGTGGTGACTTTGACCAAATTTAGGCTCATAATGGGACGCCGGTGTTCTTCATGCCCTCCTGTTAGATTTGTCTTGACATGGGCTCTGATAAATATAGCCTCCATTACAATATGCATAATGTATAAAGAGATATTTCCTGAATGCGGTCAGGATCTTCAATGTCAAAACCTCGTCACAGCTAAATAAAAAGTACAGAATTAACGACGACATGGTTTGAAAAGAAGGGTTGGAGAGAGAGTGAAAGAGAAAAAGTGGAAAGAATGAAAGAAAGGGAAAAAATGGAGGTAAGGAAGATCAAAAGTATAGAAAGAAAGAAAGAAAGAAAGAAAGAAAGAAAGGGAAAAGATGGAGGGAGGAAACAAGAATTAAAAAAGGGGGGGTGAGCACGAATTTAAAAAAAATATATATTTTTTTTAGAATTAAAGGCACTTTTCTTTTTTTAGTCTTATTTTTCTAGAACAAAAAATAGTGAAAGAAAAAATAAAAAGAAAGAAAGAAAGAAAGAAAGAAAGATGGACAAAGATGGGAAACATATTTAAAAAAAAGAAGAAAATGGATTCTTTGCTTTATTTCTTTTTCAGAAAAAGAAAGAGAATAAAAAATGAAGAATGAAACTTTTCCTCCATTTTTCTTTGCTTTCTTTCTTTCTTTTTGGAAGAAAAAAGAAAGTAAAAGCCAAAGAATGAAAACAGATGAACGACGAAAGAAAGAAAGAAAGAAAGAAAGAAAGAAAGAGAAAGATGGACAAAGATGGGAAACATATTTAAAAAAAGAAGAAGAAAATGGATGATTTGCTTTATTTCTTTTTCAGAAAAAGAAAGAGAATAAAAAATGAAGAATGAAAACAGACAGCAGAGGAAAAAGAAAAAATGGAGGTAAGGAGGAAGAAAATACAGAAGGAAAAAAGGAAGGAAGGATGGAATGAAGGAAGGGAAAAGATAGAGGGAGGGAAAAATAACAAAAAAAATGTAAATCAAAAAAAAAGGTGGGGGGGACAAAAGAAAATAGAGCAAAGGCACTTTTCCTCCATTTTCTTTGCTTTCTTTCTTTCTTTTTGGAAGAAAAAAGAAAGTAAAAGCCAAAGAATGAAAACAGATGAATGACGAAAGAAAGAAAGAAAGAAAGAAAGAAAGAAAGAAAGAAAGAAAGAAAGAAAGAAAGAAGTTTTTTTTAAGATAACGAATGAAAGAAATGAAAAAGACTGGGTGAGGAATCAAAGAATGGAATAAACAAACAAATACATAATTTAAAAAAAGATAAATAATCCTTGTAAGGTAGCCTTTTTTTTTTTTTTTTGATAGAGCAACTCCTGAGAGAGGGAGGTGAGAAAGGAAGAGGAAGAAAAAGAAAAAAAAAGAAAAAAAAACATGGAGGAAGGTGTTTTTACATCATCCTCTAAATGCAGATTCTGCACTTCTTTAGTCTGGTCCGTTTGCAGTGTCTGTCCTGTTGATTTATTCATTTATTATTTATTTTTGTGAATGTTCTGTAATATAAATACTTTCTTTAATCCTTTCTCGGTAGCATTTCGGATTAAAAATAAGATTTGTGTAATATGAGGTGTGAATATTAATGGTATTATTGAGCTGTATGTTTTTTTTTTTTCGAGACGCGGAGATACAGCAGGTCTTTTCTCTGCTGTACGTTTGGAGAAACACATCGGTGTACATGATACACGGATGATTCAGGGGGAGAGTCACCTACACTAATCACTCAAAATCAAACCCACTCACAGACACAGAAACATTATCTTCACGTACAGAGAGCCGCGGTGGTGTTCCTCTCCTTCTTCTTCTCCTTCTTCTTCTCCTTCCTGTGCTGAGGTGAGTCACACCTGCGAAACGTTCCCATTGAAAAAGACTGACGGAACGTGCCAGAATTTCACTTCCAGCTGATGACGTCATAATGGGCGTTAAAGCAGCCGACCAATCAGCAGCTTCCATTCAGCGCTCACTCAGTGGAACTGCACACTCATTACAATCCTCACACACACACTCATTATAATCAAACTCTTTGTTTTCTTTTCTTTTCTTTTCTTTTCTTTCTTTGTTTGCCCGTTTTTCTTTCATTTTTCTTCTCAAAAAGAAAGAAAGCATAGAAAAATTAAAGAGATGGTGTTTTTTATTTGTGTTCTTTCTTTTTTATTATTCTTTTTTCCTCCCTCCATCCTTTCTTTCTTTCTTTCTTTCTTTCTTTCTTTCTTTCTTTCTTTCTTTCTTTCTTTCTTCTCTTTTCATTGTTAACCCTTCCTCTCTTTTTCTTCCAAAAGAAAGAAAGCAAATAAAAGTAATAGAAAAATGCTTCTTTTCCGCCATTGCCTTATTTATTCTCTCCGTTTTGTTCTTTTTCTTATTAAAACTATATTTTTTTTCTTTTTTGATCCATTTTTTAATTCCTCACCCAGTCTATTTCATTTCATTCTTTTTCTTTGTCTACTTTCTTTCTTTCTTTCTTTCTTTCTTTCTTTCTTTCAAAAAACAAAGAAGCTTTCTTTCTTTCCCTGCCATCTTACTCTCTTTTTCCTTCCAAATAAGAAAGAAAGACAAAAAAATTTAAAAATTAAAGCAAGCGCCTTGCTTCTGACACTTCCAACTATTTTCTTTTGTTCTTTCACCTTTTTCTTCTGTTTGCCTCCCTTCGTTTTCTTTCTTTCTTTCTTTCTTTCTTTCTTTCTTTCTTTCTTTCTTTCTTTCTTTCTCTCTTTCTTTCTTTCCTTCCTTCTTTCTTTCTTTCGTTCTTTCTTCTGCCCTTCCTTGCTTTCTTTCTTTCAACTATCCATTCTTTTATTCTCATCCATTTTTCTCTCTATCCTTTCTTTCTTTCTTTCAGACTTCTGTTTTTTTTCACAAAGGCAAGAAAGCAAATACTAATGAAAGAAAAGCAAGTGCTTTTCATTCTGCCATTGCTATTTACTTTTGTTCTTTTCATCATCCCTCCAACTTTTCTCTTTTCCTTTTTTCCCTCTTTTTTCCTCATCCATCCATCCATCCATACTCATTATATTACATTATTTATTTTTCATCCAACCATCCATCTATTCTCATTTGTTTCCTTTTTTTTAAATGATGAAACACATCAGCAGTATAAACAATGAACAGCCAACTGTATTGCTCGATTGTCGTACACAGGAAGTGAACAAACATTGCCTTTGACTTTGTCCTCTGATCTGTGTGTGTGTGTGCGTGTGTTTGTGTGTGTTTGTGTGTGTGTGTGTGTGTGTGTGTGTGTGTGCTATCTCCGATACAGGCTGTATGGAATACAAAATCACACACTCCCTTTTCCCTTGGCTGATAAGTCCACTTTGACTCTCGCATAAACAACAACAACAGCACACACACACACACACACACACACACACACACACACACACACACAGAATTTGCTGTGCTTTCACTTATCTTCTGTGGAGAAATGTGAAAGAAAGTTTCGGACCCCCCGCTCCCCCATCCCTGCATTTATCATCGTTTTCGTCTGAAACATTCTGATGCAATTTGTTTTTCTGGCATGAAATAAATTAAAATAAATAAACCTCTCAGGCAGAAAACTTTGTGTCTGTTTTTCCTCACAAGCCAGACGTATCGATTATCTTTTATATAATATATTGCTTTAACACACAATATACTGTATAGTTACCATTTGTTAAATATAGGTGTGCAACAATTATTGGCACCCCTGTGAATTCATATGAGAAAAATACATTTGAAGTATATTCCCACTGATATTTTACATTTTTTAGTACACCTGGGTGACTAGGAACAGGAAATTGTTCAACCATGACTTCCTGTTTCACGGGGGTATAAATATGAGGTAACACATAGACCGAAATTCCCTTACTCATGCATAACAATGGGTAAGACCAAGGAATATAGCTGTGATGTGCGGCATAAGGTTGTTGAGCTTCACAAAATGGGAAGTGGCTATAAGAAAATAGCACAAGCATTGAAAATTCCCGTTTCCACCATCAGGGCAATAATTAAGAAGTTCCAGTCAACTGGAAATGTTATGAATCAACCTGGAATTGGACGTGCGTCTATATCGTCTCAGCGCACTGTGGTTGAGGATGGTTCGAGTGGCCAAAAAATCTCCAAGGATCACAGCTGGAGAATTGCACAAGTTCAGAAAGTCTCCAAAACTACAATCCGAAGTCACTTAAATTACCACAAGATGTTTGGAAGGGTTTCAAGAAAAAAGCCTCTACTCAAGCGTCTTCAGTTTGCCAGACATGGACTCAATCAAATATCAACAGATATTAAGTGAAAACCTGACTGCCTCTGCCAGAAAGCTTCGGGGTCGTGGTTGGATCTTCCAGCAGGACAATGATACAAAACATACATCAAAATTAACACAAAAATGGTTTACTGACCACAAAATCAAGGTCCTGCCATGGCCATCCCAGTCCCCTGACTTGAAACCCATAGAAATCCTGTGGGGTGAACTGAAGAGGAGAGTCCACCAGTGTGGACCTCGAAATTTGAAGGATCTGGAGAGATTCTGTATGGAGGAACGGTCTCAGATCCCTTGCCGTATATTCTCCAACCTCATCAGGCATTATAGGAGAAGACTCAGAGCTGTTATCTTGGCAAAGGGAGGTAGCACAAAGTATTGACTAAAAGGGGGCCAATAATTGTTTCAGGTGTTTCAATAATTGTTGCACACCTATATTTAACAAAGTTTTTTTTTTTTCATTTTTATAAACCTGTGTTTTGTTTGCAATTGTTTGATATCCATGAGAGCAGAGTATTTTTATGATTTTTAAACAATAAAGACAATTTTTCACAGCCTTCTTTGCTCATATTTACCAAGAGTGCCAATATTAATGGGGAGCACTGTATTATTTTGAAATTACCTTTCATGGAAATAAAGTAGATACCTTAATTTAATTAACATAGGAAATGTATGGTAACGTGAAATATTGTGAAAAATTGAGTTTGGATGTCGTTAGTTGAGGTTTACGTAAACATTTGTCCTTGACTGTACCTAAAAGTGTTTACTATAAATATATACGTCACTTATGTTAGGTTAATGCGATATACTCACTGATGCTAAGGCTAGGAGCGATCCATTTCACAAAGGGATCTAAACGTTTAGCCCTGATTGCTTGGGTTTTCTAGTGAGGTCTCCACAAATCAAGGCTTCTAGATTTTTCCACCTAGTGAGCGTAGATGAAAGTTCAGGCCACCGAGGAGCAAAAGCTCCTGCATTACCATCTGGAAACAAGGCCTTGAACCATGAAGCAAGGGATTCTGGGAGTTTAATCAGAGCCAGTAAGTGATGAGCACGGCAGAGAGGGAGGGAGGAAGGAATTAAAAAGAATGGGTCTGACGGTGCCTTTGATGCCAAATCTAACTGAAACGGGGAAAAAAAAGTAGCAGACAAGTGAGTCGTGGAAGCACGGCCATGTGGTCTCATCAGTCTGTGATTTGAAACACAGCCGGGGTGGATGTGACTGCCTGCAAAAAAAAAAAAAAAAAAAAAAAAAAAAAAAAACAGGGACAAACACAGTACATTTTAAAAAGTAAGTAAGAAAAAAACACTCAGAAGAATGAAAGTACAAATAGGAAACAAATAAAAAAAAAACCTAATATTTTAAAAAGAAAAATAGGATAAAAAATTTAAAAGTGAACTAAGAAAAATAAAAAAAAACAGGGAAAGAAAGAAAGAAAGAAATGAGGAAAAGAAAGAAAGAAAATAGAAACTGATGCAATGAATTCTGTTTTAGCTGAATTATAATTATTTTTGTTTACAAAAAGAAAGAAAGAAAGAAAAGATTCCCACTAAAAGGGGCAAAAGCAGAAAATTATATGGAGACATATAAATGATATGTCTGTCAGTCCCTGTAAAGTAGGCGTGGCCTCTGTACCTATCAGTCCCAGTGAAGGAGGTGTGGCTTTTTTTGAACCAGCTGAAAATTAGATATTACATACAGCATGTTTCAAATTTATTTCACACACTGGATTGTTGATGTGAATTGTCTCAAAAGGAAATACACACGCCCAGTGACACACTTGGTGACACAGCCGATCACACACCTACCCAGAAACACACAGTGACACACCCAATGACACATTTGGTGACACACCCACCCAGTAACACATCTAATGACAGACCAAATGACACACCTGGTGACATACCCAGTAACGCACCTGGTGGCACACCCATCTATTACCACACCCAGTACCACACCCAGTAATGCACCTGTTAACACACCCACCCAGTGACACGCCCAGTAACACACCCAGTGACATTCCCAGTGACACACCTAGTGACACCAATTGCGATTGTCTAGTGTGTATTGTATTTTATATGGCTTGTTCTGAAATTGTGCAATGTTTCTGTATACTGGCAGTCCAGCAATATAAAGTGACACTGTTTATTGGTTGCAAACCCTAACACCACCCCAACCTTGCACAGGCCCCACCCCGATCCTGATGATATGCAGTGTAAAAGATAAACTCATGCCAAAGAGAAAACCATACCAAAGTATTTTTTTCACCACACTACACACCACAAAGTAGGTCAAGGCGATTGGTGTGAGGAGAACCGAACTGCACGATGAAGAGATCCAAACCCTGTAATTGTTCATTTTTATTTATATGTATTGATTTCGCCTCAAGCAAGGCTGAGGGAGTGTGTATTTATTGACTTGCTGTCCTATTTGTAATATAAGATGTTTTCTGTGGATTTGAGAAGTGCGGGAGTGTTTAGTTTTGGTTTTCAGAACTTATATATTTAAAGTCGATGTGTATTCACACACTAGTACAAGACTAGAGACAACAAAAACCGACCAACCAGCACTTCCTGTTCAGTGTGTAGGCCTCTTCTTCTTCTTCTTCTTCTTCTTCTTCTTCTTCTATTTCTTCTTCTTCTAAAAAAAAACGGCAACAACGAACTTCTTCATGATGTCTCTGGACCAGACCACTAATAATTCCTCTGACTTCTCTATGGTTTTATATCCTTCACTTCTGTCGCACCTTCTTTCTTTTCTCTCCCACGAACAAAACAGCACAGGTGGAGTGGTAATGAGATCCATTTTCTCTCCTGGAGAGGAGTGAGATGTAATTCGTTATTGAGCTCACCCAGGAGGCCAGAGAAGAGGAAGGAGCTGATAACCCCTCCACACACACACACACGCACATGAAAACAGAGAATGAAGAGTGTGTTCTGCATGTTCTCCAACCAACAATTTTTGCCAGTTCTGTAACTGGAATGTTAAAATTGGCTAAACATGTTTGCGAATCAGAAAATTACACCCCAAACTGCCCTTTCGGATTCACCGCGACTGTGACCAGCATAAATCAGTTAATAAAAGTTGTAATTATAGTGGAGCGTCCCTGTGAATGAGATGTTACTATAGAAATGATAATGTATTAGAATTAGCGCATTAATATAATTTTATTTAATTTGAATCTGCACTACTGGTGTTGCTGAAAATGAAGTAACGCCTTGGGATAAATGTATTTTGAACTCCTTGCTATTTTGCTATTTTGGTGCTGTTTTCATGTCCGGAGATCTAATGATTTCCATTAACCATTCAAATCATTAGATAGTTGACGGATGGGTTTAGTTGGCAGGAGCCATTATTGGTAGTCATCTCAGCCTTTTAGACCTGACTGCATTTATAATTGGAACCAGAAAGAAACCTGAGACACCACATGAAGGACGCGTCCTAATTACGGCGCCGCACTTGAGAAAAGCAACGAATTCGATCCGGTTGCTTGAAGGCGTTTATCGTCACCTCGAGTTCAAGCACACTTACTAGGGAAGCTACAAACAGCTTTAAGAGCAACAATTAGGGATTTGAAGAGCGCAAAGTCTGAGCCTTAGGAGTGAATTTACACAAGGTTTTTAGAAAGCAGACAGAGTTCAGGGCATGAAATTTATACACCAAGCTGTGAATGCAGGAATCAAAGGCCAGGGATATAAACAAAGCTATAAGCCTAAAAAAAAAAATAAATAAATAAATGAAAATAAAAAAAAAAATTCTATTCTTCAGCGTTTGAAAAGAGGAACTTAAAATGTCAGGCTGTATTCTTGGCAAAGAACCAACAGTAAAAGCTTTTGTATTAATGTGAGAGCAAAAGCTTTTAAGCCTTTAGCAAAATGACTAATACGATAAATAAAAAAAAAATTAAGTGTTTTCTTCAGCTAAAAATAATAAAATTATATTATTATATAATTATATTGTAGCTCTCAAAAGCCTCTCTGCTCTCACCTGTTCAGGTGTGTTTATATTGTAGCTCTCACCTGTTCAGATTTGTTTATATTGTAGCTCTCACCTGTTCAGGTGTGTTTATATTGTAGCTCTCACCTGTTCAGATTTGTTTATATTGTAGCTCTCACCTGTTCAGATTTGTTTATATTGTAGCTCTCACCTGTTCAGGTGTGTTTATATTGTAGCTCTCACCTGTTCAGATTTGTTTATATTGTAGCTCTCACCTGTTCAGATTTGTTTATATTGTAGCTCTCACCTGTTCAGGTGTGTTTATATTGTAGCTCTCACCTGTTCAGGTTTGTTTATATTATAGCTCTCACCTGTTCAGATTTGTTTATATTATAGCTCTCACCTGTTCAGGTGTGTTTATATTGTAGCTCTCACCTGTTCAGGTGTGTTTATATTGTAGCTCTCACCTATTCAGGTGTGTTTATATTGTAGCTCTCATCTGTTCGGGTTTGTTTATATTGTAGCTCTCACCTGTTCAGATTTGTTTATATTGTAGCTCTCACCTGTTCGGGTTTGTTTATATTGTAGCTCTCACCTGTTCAGGGGCCTGTACCATGAAGCCAGTTTAGGTGGCTAGCCGGGTAAGTTTCAGTTTAGTTTGTGCCAATCCTGGGTTTTAGGTACCATGAAAGTGGCTCAGGTCATATTAACTTACGCTCTACGGCTAAACTGCTCCGGGGCAGGTTATGTTCCGGGTAAGAGAACTCAAACCCAACTTGGACCAATCAGCTGTGAGAAAAGTGGCATATAAGTGACACAACTAATTCAACTTCTCACCGCAAAGAGCACTTTGCAGAGAACGAGTTTTCAGGGATAGACAAAATCCCCTGGCTTTCCCTGATACTTACTTGCATGGAAGATATCGATTTTCCGCAGATGGAATCTCATGTCTTTGTTAACTTCTTGAGCCGCACATTAATAATCTGACACGCTGAAGCTCGTACTGTACCGCAGACTGTATTGTGTTGATTTGCAGTTCTTTGCGAGTAGTACATATTTACATGCAGTGGCATTATTCCTGACCTAATATACAGTATCTCACAAAAGTGAGTACACCCCTCACATTTTTGTAAATATTTTATTATATCTTTTCATGGGACAAGACTGAAGAAATGACACTTTGCACTTTGTCAACACATTAACAGCCATTAATGTCTAAACCACTGGCAACAAAAGTGAGTACACCCCTAAGTGAAAATGTCCAAATTGGGCCCAAAGTGTCAATATTTTGTGTGGCCACCATTATTTTCCAGCACTGCCTTAACCCTGTTGGGCATGGAGTTCACCAGAGATTTACAGGTTGCGACTGAAGTCTTCTTCCACTCCTCCATGTCGACATCACAGAGCTGGTGGATGTTAGAGACCTTGCGCTCCTCCATCTTCCATTTGAGGATGACCCACAGATGCTCAATAGGGTTTAGTTCTGGAGACATGCTTGGCCAGTCCATCACCTTTACCCTCAGCTTCTTTAGCAAGGCAGTGGTCGTCTTGGAGATGTGTTTGGGGTCGTTATCATTTTGGAATACTGCGGCCCAGTTTCCGAAGGGAGGGGATCATGCTTTACTTCAGTATGTCACAGTACATGTTGGCATTCATGGTTCCCTCAATGAACTGTAGCTCCCCAGTACCGGCAGCACTCATGCAGCCCCAGGCCATGACACTCCCACCACCATGCTTGACTGTAGGCAAGACACACTTGTCTTTGTACTCCTCACCTGGTTGCCACCACACACGCTTGACACCATCTGAACCAAATAAGTTTATCTTGGTCTCATCAGACCACAGGACATGGTTCCAGTAATCCATGTCCTTAGTCTGCTTGTCTTCAGCAAACTGTTTGCGGGCTTTCTTGTGCATCATCTTTAGAAGAGGCTTCCTTCTGGGATGACAGCCATGCAGACCAATTTGATGCAGTGTGTGGCGTATGGTCTGAGGACTGACAGGCTGACCCCCCACCTTTTCAACCTCTGCAGCAATGTTGGCAGCACTCATACATCTATTCTGCAAAGCCAACCTCTGGATATGATGCTGAGCACATGCACTCAACTTCTTTGGTCGACCATGGCGAGGCCTGTTCTGAGTGGAACCTGTCCTGTTAAACCGCTGTATGGTCTTGGCCACCGTGCTGCAGCTCAGTTTCTTCTTATAGCCTAGGCCATCTTTATGTAGAGCAACAATTCTTTTTTTCAGATCCTCAGACAGTTCTTTGCCATGAGGTGCCATGTCGAACTTCCTGTGACCAGTATGAGAGAGTGTGAGAGCGATAACACCAAACTTAACACACCTGCTCCCCATTCACACCTGAGACCTTGTAACACTAATGAGTCACATGACACCGGGGAGGGAAAATGGCTAATTGGGCCCAATTTGGACATTTTCACTTAGGGGTGTACTCACTTTTGTTGCCAGCGGTTGAGACATTAATGGCTGTGTGTTGAGTTATTTTGAGGGGACAGCAAATTTACACTGTTATACAAGCTGTACACTCACTACATTACATTGTAGCAAAGTGTCATTTCTTCAGAGTTGTCCCATGAAAAGATATAATAAAATATTTACAAAAATGTGAGGGGTGTACTCACTTTTGTGAGATACTGTATTTTCACAAATTGATATTTGTTTTAAATATCTTATTTAATTTGTCGGTGCTGACGTCACGCTTTTATGCGCACGCGCTCGTGGACTAATCATAGCTTAAGGATCAAAGCCTGAGTTGACGGAGAAAGTTGATGACCAGCGTCATGGTACCAATAAAGCCTGATTGGACTGTTTCGGTTTTGTCAACTCGAAACTAATCCCAGAACCCTGAGTTTGTTCAACGACCTTTATGGTACAGGCCCCTGTTCAGGTATGCCTATATTGTATCTCTCACCTGTTCAGTTTACCTGTCCAGGTGCATTTTATAAAGCTCATGAGTTTCAGCTGTGTACTGAAAATGAACACCAGTTAATCATAATTAATCATTTATAATTAATTGGTAGTCATAATTGCTAGACAAGCCTGAATCGGTGATAAACACTGCCATACATATTTGAGAAAGGAAGTGTTCCTTTGAATTAAATGTCTACTGAGAGTCAATTGAAAAACTTGACTATCTATTCACGACTCTGTGTGTGTGTGTGTGTGTGAGACACTTTGTGGAAAGTCTTTCCTTGGCAGTACTTAATATAACCATGGAAATATCAAAGGGCTCAAGGTGCTTTTTAATTTGCTTTGAGGATGGAGCAGCAATAAAGCGTGGCTCCTGATGATAAGCCCGAACTGTTCTGGCTCCTCAATCCACTTAGGAAAAAAAAAAAAAAAAAAATGCAGAGCACCTTTAAATATTTCATTATTTAAACATGTGTTTTCATTTTCCATCTTGAGCAATGCAACTGTGAAATAGGCAGGGTGAATCACCAATATCTATATTTTTTTCCAACATGCAATTTTATGTGATTTCTCTAATTAACACGAATAAACAGTTTTTAATTTACATTTATATGACAGAGATGATGTTCTGGGTTTCTTAATTAAAAGCTTTCTAAAGGAGCTCTACTTCAAAAATCCTGTTCTAGGGTTCTACACAGAACTTTTCTTCTATTTCTCCCTGAGGGAGATTGATGGAGATTGATGGAAAGAGTGTAGGATGGCAAACGCTGGAGAACCAACAACATATTTCCAGAATCAACCATGTTAAATTTCACTAGCTTTAATCATTCCTATTATTGACTCCTTTTTTTTTTCGTTGCTTTTAGAACAGTCACAGGGAACCAGAGAACCATAGAACCAACCTTTAAAAAAGACAACGTTTTGAGAAGTAATGTTAAATTCTTAGCATTAGAAATACAGTATTCTTTAAAAAAAATTACCCACCTTATTTTATTCGATTTTATTTTACATCATGTTACATCGTATCGACTGATGTTCCTTGTTTCCGGAAATTGTTGGCTTTTTTTTGCATATTTCGACAAACATTTGATAGTCTTTGAAACAGTGCCTATTAATAAAGTTCATACACTCCATCAAATGATGTCTATGATATCTATCCGCATATTATATATTATATATTGTATCATATTCTAAAGGGAAATGTCAGGACATCTGTGCGTGAACTGAAGCTCAAGAGAAAGTGGGTCATGCAGCAAGACAACGACCCTAAGCACACAAGTCGTTCTACCAAAGAATGGTTAAAGAAGGGTAAAGTTAATGTTTTGGAACGGCCAAGTCAGAGTCCTGACCTTAATCCAATGTGCAGAACTTTTAGTTCCAGTTATTGCTGCGCATGGTGGGGGTGGGGGTGGGGGGGGTCATGCCAGATACTGAAAGCAAAGATTCACATACTTTTGCCACTCACAGATGTGTAATATCGGATCATTTTCCTCAATAAGTAAATGGTCAAGCCATATTTCTTGGTAAGTCCTATAAAGAGTCAGGATTTACTGTAAGTCTATTACCTAGCTCTGGTTTAATGTGAGCAGACTGATGTACAGTTGTTTTAGCAGGAAGAAAGCGTGCTCGGTACACGGTGCGCTCTACAGGAGAGGGACGATTTTGTTTAAGGCCTCCGTGAAACCATTTTCCTGTGAAAATATTCATGTGAGCATTTTGCGAATTCATAATTAATTGAGTTATCCAGCCTGTTGTTAATGTGGTGCAGCGTTAGCTTCCTGTGAAGAATAAATCACCACCCGCTCGTGACTGATTGCCCACCGAGGTGTTTACTAAACAATAATTCAATTACAGATTTTTTTTTTTTTCCTGGAAATACATCTTTAATTAAACGTCATGCTAGTCACGTAGCGGTTAGTGTGCAACCTGAAGCGTAAAATACTGATGTGCCGGGCTAACCTCATACCAAGCTACGCTGTCAGTGTTAACAGTCGCATCCGCATGCTACCGTCATGCTAACATCAGCACTATCTCTGTATTAACACCATTATTCTATTCTACTGGGTCTCTATTAGCCAGACATAAACACACGTTAATACTTTGCCATGCTAATATCACACTATTTTGGTATCTTATGACTTAACAAGGCGACTTTAGGAATCGGGGGAGTGTGAGCATGAACTGCCTTGCTAGAAAGTTACAGAAGAATATTTAGCTCAATGTTAACTAGCTTTCTAGCTCACCTACATGCCGGTTTTAGTTATAAAGCACGATATTTAACTTAGTGTTAACTAGCTTGCTAGCAAACGTGCATACTAGTTTTAATTACAGAACGTAATATTTAGCTAAACATTACTGTAGCTTGCTAATGAACATGGACAGCAGATTTTATTACACAATTAAAAAAAAATAAAAAATAAAAAAAATACAGTAGTTACCCTAAGGTTAGCTAGTTTGTCAGGGAGCATATCTATGCTCCCAGGGTCCTACGTTCCCCAGATTTATATGGCACATAATGAAAACATGACCTGAAAACATGTCCTATGTTCCCCAGTTCCCAGGGTTCTATGTAGCCCCAGCTCTATATAATACAGAGTGGGAACCTGAAAAACATGTCCCCCGGCTCTGTATTCACTTAATATGACATGGGGAGTCATGGAATCACAAAAGCTCAAAGCTTCCTTAGGTGAAAAGTAGCCTAGTACGTTTCTGAATCTAAGTCTCATGACATCATGACTTACTTATCTAATTTAAACCAGTTTGTTTTTGCCTCTAAGTGTGCTAGTGTATTTTTTTCTGCATTTTATTTTTTCTATTTTTAGCTGTGGCTGACATGATCTCACGGCTGAAATTTCCGAATATCGATGCAGTGATATTATTGTTACATTATGTGCCACATATATACAGTAAATATGGGGAACGTAGGACCCTGGGGACATTGCAGGCTACATGGCTAGCTACTACTTGTCAGATAGATACTGCTGGAGAGCTAACTTTAACATTAGCTAGTTAGATGGCTAGCGTATGAAAAAAAAAAAAAAGGCTAGTAGGTTTCTGACTGGCTGATGAACTTTAACGTAAACTCCAGCCTTGTTTTTTTTTTTTTTTTTTTTTTTTTCATGTGTGTAAATTGTAGCCTTTAGCAAAGCACTATAATGCTTTTTAGCACAAAGCTATTTGAGCGTGAGTCACTGAAACTCCGCATTGTTCCATTAGCTGCTGTCTCGTGTCTGTTAAATGTCAGCCTGGCTTCAGCATTCCTCCATCTTTTCATTCCTCTGACTTTTTTACTGAACCTTTTGTTCCGCGACGCTAAGTGAGCTAATCTCAATCAAGCGCCGTTTACCAATGCGCCCTCAGCACTCCTTCAACAAGAGGCTCCGAATGCTAACCATTTACTCAATTCCCTCATGACAGTGATTAAAAGAACCCCATTTCATTTAAGTAGACCTTTTCGTTCTATTACCTTAACAGCGTAACGATGTGTTATCACTTAGCGATGTAGCACAGTCGTGCAAAGCAGTTGCTGTAAACACAGATCAGCTGTGTTTACTTTTTCAGGTAATGTTAACTTTAATGGAGTAGTGTTTGATCAAGTTTCTCTGTATGGTTGATCTGAACAGATATTTTAATGGCCATATTTGTGTAGCATTATTAAGAGAATAATTGAGAAAAATGATAGCCATTTTCCTCCGTTCATTCTGTCTGTAACCTGACAGGATTTCTGATAAGATACTCGAGAAGCTAACCTGAGCTAACCTGATATGAGTTTCGAGAGCATTTTGATGTCCGTTACTTCACTGCTAATGCTAACCAGCTAGCTAACATGACCAAATCCATGAGAAGAAAAGCATCCGGGCTGTATATGTGGAAACGAGTGCGTGGATTTTTCTGGAATTTTTAGAAGAGGAGGCAGCCACAGTTGGCATTCCTACCACAGTGTGGTCAAAACGTGCTATTAATGAATTAATTTATTATTGATTATGTTGTGCATAAACTCGTTAACTTTAATTTTTATTGCTCCTCAGAACCGTAATGTTAGCTAACTCTTATCTAATGTTATCAGAGGGCATGCTGAGATGAAGAAGGTCAAGAGGCCTGTAATTAAATGTAATTGACGAATTTTAACTGCTTCTATTCATTTCTACTGTTAAAGTTTGCTGCGTGGTAAAGTATTTTGTGGTACAAAAAAAAAAAAAAAAATGGCCCCGATGAATTTTTGAGGATTCGATTTTAGAGGGGAAAAGGCCAGCGTTAATGTTAATGCTTAAGGTAGCTAAGACCTCCCGCAGACCCTCATTTTAAAACATATATACAATACTGTGCAAAAGTTTTAGACACCCTGTTTTTTTTTTTTTTTAGTACAAACTTTGTTATAGATTTCTTACATTATCAAGTCAGTTTTTTTTTTTTTAGTTTTTTAGGGCCGATTGTGGGTTGCAGCTTTCTGGACAAATGCTCATTCAAACAATTCACACTCAGCATCCTGAACAATACAGCCGTGGCCAAAAGTTTTGAGAATTACACAAATATTAATTTTCACATCTAAAGTCTACTGCTTCAGTTTTTTTATGGCAATTTGCGTATACTCCAGAGTGATCAGATGAATTGCAATTAATTTCAAAGTCCCTCTTTGCCATGAAAATGAACTTAATCCCAAAAAAACATGTCCACTGCATTTCAGCCCTTCCACAAAAGTACCAGCTGACATCATGTCAGTGATTCTCTCGTTAATACAGGTGAGAGTGTTAATGAGGACAAGGCTTGAGATCACTCTGCCATGCTGATTGAGTTAGAATAACAGACTGGAAGCTTTAAAAGGAGGGTGGTGCTTGAAATTATTATTCTTCCTCTGTTGACTATGGTTACCTGCAAGGAAACACGTGCAGCCATCATTGCTTTGCACAAAAATGGATTCACAGGCAAGGATATTGCTGCTAGTAAGATTGCACCTAAATCAACCGTTTATCGGATCATCAAGACCTTCAAGGAGAGAGGTTCAACTGTTGCGAAGAAGGCTTCAGGGCGCCCAAGAAAGTCCAGCAAGCGCCAGGACCGTCTCCTAAATTTGATTCAGCTGCGGGATCGGGGCACCACCAGTGCAGAGCTTGCTCAGGAATGGCAGCAGGCAGGTGTGAGTGCGTCTGCACGCACAGTAAGGCGAAGACTTTTGGAGGATAGCCTGGTGTCAAGAAGGGCAAAAAAGAAGCCACTTCTCTCCAGGAAAAACATCAGGGACAGACTGCTATTCTGCAAAAAGTACAGGGATTGGACTGCTGAGGACTGGGGTAATGTCATTTTCTCTGATGAATCCCCTTTCCGATTGTTTGGGGCATCTGGAAAAAAGCTTGTCCGGAGAAGAAAAGGTGAGCGCTACCATCAGTCCTGTGTCATGCCAACAGTAAAGCATCCTGAGACCACTCATGTGTGGGGTTGCTTCTAAGCCAAGGGAGTGGGCTCACTCACAATTTTGCCTAAGAACACAGCCATGAATAAAGAATGGTACAAAAACATCCTCAGAGAGCAACTTCTCCCAACCATCCAAGAACAGTTTGGTGACGAACAATGCCTTTTCCAGCATGATGGGGCACCTTGCCACAAGGCAAAAGTGATAACGAAGTGGCTCGGGGAACAAAACATCGACATTTTGGGTCCATGGCCAGGAATCTCCCCAGACCTTAATCCCATTGAGAATTTGTGGTCAATCCTCAAGAGGCAGGTGGACAAACAAAAACCCACAAACTCTGACAAACTCCAAGCATTGATTATGGAAGAATTGGCTGCCATCAGTCAGGATGTGGCCCAGAATTTGATTGACAGCATGCCAGGGCGAATTGCAGAGGTCTTAAAAAAGAAGGGTCAACACTTCAAATATTGACTCTTTGCATACACTTCATGTAATTGTCAATAAAAGCCATTGACACTTATGAAATGCTTGTGATTATACTTCAGTAACAGTTAGTAACATCTGACAAAAAGATCTAAAAACACTGAAGCAGTAGACTTTGTGAAAAGTAATATTTGTGTCATTCTCAAAACTTTTGGCCACGGCTGTACACCTGTCATGATATAGTCATAAAAGTCATAGTCTTCTAGCAATGCTATAGTCTATGTGTCATTTGAGCATGAACAATTTACCGCCTGATTAATCAAAGTTAGTGCGAGTGACTGTGATGTCATGTACACTACTTTTCACGGTGGATGAGGAGTTTAATAAACCGTATGCCTCGCTGTGACTCTTATGTGTAAGCGTCTTAAACTTTCCCTTCCTCACTTTGTAATTGTTATGTAATCACGGGGAAAGGCAGGATGCATGCGCAGGGGAAAAGTCAGTTTATTAGGAACAGCGGAATTCAAAAGTAACCGAACACAAAAGTACGGTTGAAAAAAGGAGGCAAACAGTAATCCACAAAACAGTGAGGCAGTAATCCAAAAAAAAGGTAAAGCAATAATCCAAATAAACAGGGTAATAATCCGAACGGGCATAAATCCGGGAAGAAAACAAAACAAAACATGAAAGGAGGCGATGGTCTATGAACAATGATCTAAGAGCTATGAGCTATGGTCTATGGGCGAGAGAGCGCGAGAAGTTAGCAGGCGTAATGCACATGCTAAAACGAACTCTAATACTCCGCGAAGAAGCGAAACCGGAAAGCGGTTTAAATAAACAGAATAAACAAGGATTAACACAAAACGCCTGAAACTAATGATGAGACAATGAACGGAAAACCAATGAACAAAGTTTGTGTCTCAAACTACAGGACCGTTTAGGGTAGCCAAAGCATCACAGATCTCTAACAAGTGTTGCAACGATAGATTTGTTGCCACGCCCCTCTTGCATACCCACGGTAATAGTGCATAGATCTATTAGTTCCAGGATATAGCTGGGGTTGTGGAAGGTTTTGTCTTGCAGTACTACAGAGGTCAAGTGAAACAACGATTCCTAGTACAGACTCAGTAGTGTAGGCTAATTGAATGTTTAGTGTGCCTGGTTGAGTATAAGCAGTTCTTACTCTTAAAGCAATTTGTTGATGTTTTTAACCATGCCCCAAAAATTCATTCTGGTTAGTTGTAATTTGTTTTATTTGTTAGGCAAATCTTTGGCGATACAGACTCTGACAGTGAGCCAGAGAGGGGTACAAAGAGGAGATACCACAATCTCTCCCCTTGTCCAGCGCCACCGATTCCTCCACCTACTCCTGACATACCATCTAATGAAATTGCCAGACTTCTGCTAGACCTCTGTTAGACCCGAGGCAGACTGAATCTTCTCGTCTCACTGGTATATTCCTGTATTTCTGTTTCCATTTTGTAAGCAGTGTTTTTGTTAATATCTAGCTGTTTAGTTGCAACATTAACATAACAGTATTAAGTCAAGTTACTTCTATGGGACTGATGGAGTTAACTTGTGCTCAGCGTATCTGACAGATCTCAGCTGGACATTGTTCATTATAAACTTGAAGGATTTATTAGTATAATAGTGAATTATTATATAATGTTGTGTTATTCACTTAAACAAATCTAATTATTGTCATATTTATGTTTCACAGCAGCACCACCTGTCCACTTTAATACATCTGGCGTGCCTTCCAGTCCTCTACGCCACTTCTCCGTTGGACATGTTCCAGATCCGATGCATTCTGAAGATGGTTATTACACAGGTATTATTATTATTATTATTATTATTTTTATAATTGTTTGCATGTGTCCAGTTGCTACGCCTATCTCTCACATGCCATCAAGCTCTATGGGCCAGATCTCTGCCACGCCTCTGTCAGATGAGTATTCCTTTAGGACTACATTTAGACTGGGGAAGACGGGCACTGGACCAATTCCTTGCTCTGGTAAAATCCTTTCAATTTAAAACATTCTGTGACTATCCAATTTTTTTTTTAAATGATATAAATTAAGAAAACTTGGTATTTTTGGACTTTAAATGCTTCCTTAACTCTTTTTGTAGCTGCTTAGGTGCACATCCTAACATTGTTGGAACATGTGAAGGAACAGCAAATGCAGCTTGCTGCTGCTGTCAGTAATCTTGCTGCACGACAGGGGACGGAAACTCCTGTGGCTGAAATGCCCCACAATATCAGTGTCCCACTGGCCACTATGCCTGAAGTTGAGGAGTTGGAGGAGTGGGTTAAAGATTCAAGAAATGCACGGGCTAAACAAAAACATAGTATGTGTTTGGATTTTCTTCCATTATCTAAAGCTATTTCATGATTGCTGTACAAATGTACTCTGTGCCTATATTGTATTCACTGCTCTCACCTATATATCTTCTCTGGGTGCTGTTGGAGGACAAAACACCAAAAGAGTCACATAGAACATACTCTCAAGGTTTTTTCTCAGATGCAGTAGCCAAACAAATAAACTGGAAAGGAGTCTATGGGAGGAAGTGCTTTAAGGAAATGCTTACAAGACGTTTGTTGATGGTATAATACCAAGAAGTTGAGTATTAGACACCTTTCTTAAACCATCTCCACAACCTAAATGATATATATATATATATGGCCAAGATATTACTAATGTTTTTAATTATTTTTTTTTACTTTTGTTTGTTTTAACTGTGTTTGAATTCCACCTGTGTCTGTTTAAAACATGCCTTCATTACAAGGGCTCAAAAGTAATTGGACATAACCATTAGTTTCTGCCTTAGGCTGTGTCCACATAGCGTTTCTTTTGAAAGCACCAGCATCTTTTTTCAGTTGTTCCTAATGAGGAGGGAGCGTATGCGGCCACAAAATTTCAGACTGCTCTTCACCAACTGAATTGCAGCAGCCTTGACTGTACCATAAGCCACAATGAACTGTTGTACCAGATGTAAAAGCACTGACTTTAGGATACCTATGGCTTTGAGAGCCAATAACTGACAACACTACAGGGATCACCATAGTGTTGATCTGAAGTGTAGTAGCCATTGACTATTGTAGTAGTCATTAAAATAGAATAGGTAAAATATAAATGCACCAACTCATTGGGAAATTTAGCCCTGCGGAGTAAGCACAGCAAAACGGCTCAGGCACATACAACTGCAATTCAATCCCATCAAACAGAAATACACACCGTAAACTACTTATGTGATGTCTGATTCTGATCAATTAAAATCAGTTTTTAAATCATCGATATACTTGTTAATCCCTTAACTGATCTACATTACAGAAGAACTATCAATCAGGAGCTTATTAGTCTGGGGAAGTTGGAGATGCTTATTGCGCATTTTCTCAGCAGGAGCTGTAAGGAATAACCAGTCTTCTACCAGTGCAGCAGATAGCGAGATAGAGTCTCACGCCGTCCATTGATTTATTCTTGCGGCCGGAAAGAACGTGCAAGAGCCAAAGAGGCATTAACCGAAGTAAATTTCGATAGAAGAAGCAGTTTGTGCTTTTAGCTATTACTGTTTTACATCAGCATAACATTACAATGAGGGATAGTGGCTGACCGCTTAAAGAAAAAAGGGACAGTGGAGTATATATCGTCACAGCGTATAGCAGTGCATGCCAAGCCCGGTTGCAGCACATTTGTCTATATAATACTGTACAGTATAAATATAAAAAAAATATATTTCAGAAATATATTTTAACTCTCCAGCCTGTGGCTAGTGCACACAGCTCCTTGACAATGATTGACAAATCTTTAGCCTAAAGAGAGAGTTAGCTTTGTGGAAGATGTGCTATGCATCTTTGATTAAACTGTCTCTTGTGTGCTATTTGTGCTGTTCGGGCCTACACTCTCTCAGCTGAGCTGAGTTTTGCTGTCTACAGTAAAATACTTGAGGGAGAAGTTTTAACAGGTTATTTTTTCAAGTAGTTGCTCTATATTCAGAGATTATTTTCTATGTGGACTGTCCTCTGTGATGGTTAAACCAGGCCATCTGTGGGTTAATTCTGACATTAAAAAAAAACATTATTATTTTGCAGACACTTCATATTTAGTTCAAATTACACACATGAGAAAAGCATAAGGAGAAATTTTGAGGTTTTCCTACTTTTTTTTTTAAATACCATGACAAAATGACGAGTGACAATTAACGTTTTAATCTGGTAATTTTCATTTGCAGCAGCAGTTGACAGTCGGCGTCCGTTTGTGATCGGACTAGATTGCACTAGATTGCTCTGAAGTGCTGTAACATAGATCTTATAGCTCTGGAAAAAATGAAGAGACCACTGCAAAATGATCAGATTATCTGTTTTTACTATTTATAGGTATGTGTTTGGGTAAAATGAACGTTTTTTGTTTTATTCTATAAACTACCGACAACATTTCTCCCAAATTCCAAAGAAAAATATTTTCATTTAGAGCATTTATTTGCAGAAAATGACAACTGGTCAAAATAACAAAAAAGATGCAGTGTTGTCAGACCTCGAATAAGAAAATAACTTTTGCAAGTGCTTATGGAATGGGCAGCTTGCACATCTGGAAAGGCACCATTAATGCTGAAAGGTAAGACTCCGCCTCTCTAAGATACGCTTTTTTTATACCCAGTCACGTTACTGACCTGTTGCCAATTAACCTACTTAGTTGCAAAATGTTCCTCCAACTGTTTCTTTCTTTTTAGTAACACTTACTTTTCCAGCCTTTTGCCCCCGTCCCAACTTTTTTGAGATGTGGGGCGGCCATCAAATTCAAAATTGCCTTATTTTTTCCTTAAAATGTCACTTAAACATTTGACATGTTTTCCGTGTTCTATTGTGAATAACATATGGGTTTATGAGAGTCGCAGATCATTGCATTCTGCTTTTATTTACATTTTACACAGCGTCCCAGCTTTTTTGGAATTGGGGTTGTAGTTCAATGTAGAAATATAAAAAAATGCGTTTCCCTGCAATTTCCCTGTGGTGACTATTCAGATTCTTCTCATTCTCATTGTGTAGCACTGTTTTAAGCTTCAAGCTGTTTTATGTAAGCACAGGAAGTAGAGACTTAAGCGTTTTATATGAACTTTCGTTTGAATTCTTGCGCAAACATTATCAAAATGAAAGAAAAGATGCACAGTGGCACTGTTTCTGCATTGTTTTGTGTATTAATTCCATTGTTTTAATATGTTAAATAAATGGAAGACGGATCAACAGATAAAGCCTTTGAATAAGTCAAATGGCTAATATACAGTAAGCTGACAGGATTCCTGAGGGAATTTTTAAACGCTATTCATAAATGTTTAGAAACGATAAAACACTAAAACAGAAGAAGAAAGAGTTACCATTACAAGTCGCTGTAAATTAAACTTGTGTACGTTTCATCTTCGTGTTAGTAGGTGTGGTCTGTCATGTACGCAATATAATACAATGATTTATGTATTGTTTGTGAATACAAGCCAGATGGTATGCAATAATACACGGTAATTGTAATACGATTGACATGTACTGGCTGGTATTTTCACAGGTTTTTTGAAAATTCTGCCATTTTGCTTGTTAAATCTGTACTTGCGTTTGCCAAGCATCAAGGCAGATGAGTCAGAAGCCAAACTTTCTTTTTTTTTTTCTTCGCCCCACAGGAATTTTATTTGTGCGATGATGGATTAGAGGTGGTTTGTGATTTTGCGATCCTATCTGGATTCTTGCCAGATTACCTCTTCACACACACACACACACACACACACACACACTCCTTCTGCAAGCAATGCTGATAGATTTTTCATGCATTTTATTCCTTTGATGGTCCACCGTGGCTGAAGGGGCTTCTGGGTAAATAGGAGTCCGGACCCCTTTTTACCCTGCTGTTATGTAGAAGGTCAAATGGATGAGATTGGAATTTTAAGCATTAAGATGAAAAAAAAAACAGGCAAGGTATTAATCCTAAAGGTATTAATGCAAAACTTTTCTGAGATCAGTCAGTAATATGCAAATGTCATGCGTGTGTTACTCTCGGGTGTGGGCCGATGATGGTTATATAGTATACTACAATATTTCAAAATATTTTCAATATTTTATTGAGCCTCTCCTGGTCACATAAGGACAGATGTTTTGCAGGCAATCCCATAATTCTGACCAAGGGATGAGGGTTGTAGTGTGTATCGCTGCTGGGAGGTCAGTCCTACATCCGGTATATCATCAAGCTCAACAGTTTTATGGAGAAATAAATAAGAAAAGGCGCCTGTGATTTGTGTGTAGTGTCATATCGGCCGTGTAACATGCAAATGGGAATAATAATGTAATGCATTTTCACCAAACTTCATCTCTATCCTAGTCATGCAAACCAGCCAGGAGCTGGACTGACGGAGCTTTTTAAATGGTATATGGTATAGAGCTTTTTAATAGGTATATAGTAAAATACTGTGTGTCTCCTGTGTGGTGCTGTTAGGATGATCCCAAAGTGTTTTTTGCCTATGCATCAGCAATGTAAAAGGTGCATTAGGTAAGATTTGGAACAAAAATAAATAAAAATAGATCAAAACAAAATGAATTAACGAATTAAGCCCACCCCCATTCCCACCCATGTACACAAAGTTCCATGCCCAAAACTTATGATAGTTCACCTAGAGTTACCATTAGCAAGGATTGTCATGACATCACTTTTAAACAAACTCGGCTACTCAAGTTCTTGAAAGCCTTGAAAGTTACAACTCTATAAACATGCAACTTCACCTCATAACCTTTTATTTTTTAATCCATTTTTTATCCATACACTGTCAAATATAAAGGTTCTTCATTGGTTCTTTACAGCACCATAGGTTCTACAAAGAACCTCCTTCTTGTCAAGAACCATTTTTCATTGTATAGGGTTCTTGAGTTGAGCTATGTGGTTCTTTGGAGATGAAAGAAGTTCTTTATGTTTTATTATAGCTTCTTCAGAGCATTGTAGTGGTTCTTCAAGGTATCATCCCTTAACACGTTAAAGTGAACCCTATGAGGTTCTTTGTGAGACTGGAAAATGTTCTCCTGGCATCACTCTTTGGTTCCTTAAAGCACTAACTTCTGATAACATGGTTCCTTGTGGCACTGTTGTGAAGAACCATTTCTGGGTAGTTCTCAGGTTCTGTAAAGATTCTTTGGTTCTTTGTTCTTTGTGCAGCTTAAAAAGGTTCTCCTAAGGCATCAGGCTGAAAAACCCTTTTTTGGTTCTAATTGGAACCTTTATTTACATTTAGTATTGTGGAAAGCCTGCAGAGCAAGTTATCTTCTGTTATCACTTATGTTATAGCAATTACACACAGTCATTACCTCACCACTTTCTCTTCTTGACCTCTCTTGAAGTTAATAAGACAAAAAAAAAACACAGCTTGTCATGTTACTTAGACGACCACAGCCTCTGTGACTAAGCTGTGTTGGAAAACTTTACGTTACAGCTTTATGAAGCACTGACACTGGAGACTCCTTCCATCAATGTTAAATGAACATCTCCTTAAAGAAAACTTCACCATATCAACAACTAAGTACATTTTGTAAATCTGTTTTTGTGGATCATCCGCCATACAAGTCCCTGTGAATGATCTGTTGCTAGCTGTGTGTCCCAATATTCATTCAATCATGTGAAAATTAATGGAAATATGGCCACTTCATGTTTGCTTACAAATTGAAAGCTCTATTGTAGTTTCTTGCGAGTTTTGACCCTGTCGTTCTTAAACAATGTCCTTTTAACCTAAGCCAGAGGTAATGAAAGCCTGCACTTAGGTCTCTATCCATGAAATATGAGGGAGCAACAAATACGAGCGATAGTATAAATTATCTCATTTATATGTTTCTGAAAAGAGAATGTGAGATCAAGGAGCAGTATCGGGGTCACGGACGTGATTGAAGCTTGAAGGAGCGATTGTATGAAGTGCAACTGAATCCAGTCTAAGCTGATGAGGGTGAAGGGTCCTGTTCAAGGGCCCTACACCAATTCTCTAGAATACTGAATCCTTAAACAAAGGGCAATAACCTTCAAATGCTCTTCTCTGGATACCGTTTATGGAAAAATAATAATGGAGTATACTAAAATATGCTTTTTGTATCTTCTGCATCGTTTTGTTAGCAATAAACCACAAGCTAAATAATGTCTTCTCAATGGCACTCCTACAATGGTCCCTTTCCACTGAGAGACAGAGTGTAGGAGAGGCCAATACTTCGTGCACAACAATAGATGTGGTAAGTGGAGCTGATGAAAAGGCCTGTGAACGCAGCTACAATGCATGTGAACCTAAAAATGTAGTAAATCATTTATAGCAACGTTATAATCTGTATAAACTTGAATTATTTATTCATAGAATCATTTACAATGTTGTTTTTCTTTTAGTCAGGAGCAACAAAATATTAACCACAGCAAACTGTAAAGAAGTCAACAGTAACACATAATATTACCCACATTAAACTATAAACACATCAGCAGTAACAAAAATGTATCCACATCAAACTATAAATGAGTCAGTAGTAACAAAACATTACAAACATCAAACAATAAACGAGTCAGCATTAACAAAAAATTATGAACATGAAACGATAAACAGTAAATAAGTCAGTAGTAGCAAAAATTACCTACAAAAAACAATAATGAGTAGTAACAAAAAATAACATTCATCAAGCTAATAACAAGTCAGTACTAACAAAGATTACCATCATAACACAATAAACACGTCAGTAGTAATGACAGTTTACCCACATCAAACTGTAAACTAGTCAGTAGTAACAAAAATGTATCCACATTGAACTATAAACAAGTCAGTAGTAACAAATATATCCACATCAAATTATAAACAAATTGGTAGTGACATAAATTTATCCACATCAATCTGTAAACAAATCAGTAGTAACAGAAAGTTATCCACATCGAACTATAAACAAATCAGTAGTAACAGAAAGTTATCCACATCGAACTATAAACAAATCAGTAGTAACAGAAAGTTATCCACATCAAACTGTAAACAAATCAGCAGTAACAGAAAGTTATCCACATCGAACTGTAAACAAATCGGTAGTAACAGAAAGTTATCCACATCGAACTGTAAACAAATCAGTAGTAACAGAAAGTTATCCACATCAAACTGTAAACAAATCAGCAAACAAATTTATCCACATCGAACTATAAACAAATCAGTAGTAACAGATTAATCCACATCGAATTTTAAACAAATCAATAAACAAAACATTACCAGCAAACTATTAACAATTCAGTAGTAACAGTAAACAAGTCAGTAGTAACAAAAGTTTACCAGCATACTATGAATAAGTTAGTAGTAACAGAAATTTATCTACATCAAAGTATAAATAAGTCAGTAGTAACAGTAAATAGTAAAACATTACCAAACTAAAACTCAGTAAAAAGTCAGTAAAAAAAAACAAACAAGTAAGAAAAACGTCGATACAAAAAAAAAATAAACAAGAATGATTTACTTTATATCAGAGAATGTTATTTCTATGCAGCCTATTAATAATAGTTTTGCACTATGAATGATAAATGATAACATCTCACTTTTTAAATCATATGAACTTTTTATTACTCATTTCTTATGCAGGAAAAAGTCTGTGCAAGAATACAGTTTGCCAAGGAGCATATAGGCAAAGACCAGGCCTTTTCGAATAATGTGCTCTGGACAGACGAATCAAAGATAGAGTTGTTTGGCCACAATAACAGTAGACATGTTTGACCAAAGACAGCTTTTCAGGAGAAGCACCTCATACCAACTGTGAAGCACGGTGGTGGAAATGTTACGGTTTGGGGTTGCTTCGCTTCCTCAAGGACTGCACAGCTTGCATTCATTGATTCAACTATGAATTCTGCATCATATCAAAGAGCGCTTGAAGATAATGTGAGGCCATCTGTCTGAAAGCGGACCTTTCAACAGGATGATGATCCTAAGCACATTAGCACATCCACCAGGGAATGGCTCAAAAAGAATGAACGGAGGGCGTACTTACGTTTTCCGCAGAAGAATATAACATCTGTTGATATTTCTGTTGAATAAATGATTGAAAAAACAAATTTTCCTTGTGCTTTTGTTCAAGTATATGAACTTTAATAATAGGCACTAGTTTCAAAGATGATCAAATGTTAGCTTGTCCAAATATATTTTGTGAACTATGCTAACTAAAACTAAAAAGAATTGAATCACAGCTTTGTCCTTGGACCTTATCCTCATGTCTGGTGGTAATTTTCAAAGCACAAATCGATATTTCTTCTCTCGTTCTCTATTTTTTATTTTTTTTTGTTCCTCTATAATCTAACAGAAAGCCACTTTTGTCCATTAGCAGTGAGTTTCGGAGTTAACGGCCTCTTCAGGCTAACAATAACGGCTGCAATTTTACATTTTATAGCAGCGCTAACTCTGAGCAGCATCGCTTTCGGACATCCTCTCTCTGATTGGATTTGTCAAATCAGAGCGTGTGATTTACAGCTGATGGGAAATAATTAACGTCGTACGTCGAATCCTCCCGCCAAGGTCACATCCAGCTAAGCGCGAGTGAACAGCGCTAATGGCTAATTGAATATGAGTGGTGAAGCAGTTAAAGTTTTGCTTGGCACCCGATTTGGGATTGCAGAGATAATGCAGGATGCTGCGCCTATGTGTGTGTGTGTGTGTGTGTGTGTGTGTGAGAGAGAGAGAGAGAGAGAGAGAGAGAGACTGGAGGTATTGATGTGACACAAAACCAAACTTCATATGGGTTACATTTGGGGAAAATGGGACACTGATTTAAACTTTTTATTTATTATTCAACCGATACTCGTACATTTTTTATGTTTCAGAACAGAATTTGGGACAGAACTCAGTGTGAGTGAGAACATTTACTGCTCTTACTAACTGTGATAAAACTCCCAGTCGTTAAGGTTACAGCGAGAGGGCGGGGCCAACGTGAGCTTTTATAGGAATCAACAGAAAAACAGTAGACTGTTAGATAGTGTATTTATAAATGATAATATGATATTGTGTATATCTTTTTGAGCCTTTTGCATTACTTTTTAAGCACATTGTGGGGGAAATGTTCCATCTTTCTGAGTGTTTCAATCCCTGAAGAAAGTGACACTGGTTTGAGTCATTATTAATGGATTTAGGACAAAACTCAGTGTGTGAGAGGCAGCAGCGTGCCGTTACCCAGTTTACACTTCAACAAGACACAGACTCAAATGTAATAATAACAGCAATAATAATAATCATAATCATACATATTTTATATTTCACATTTTATTATCCAGTTATGTTATTTGTTTCTACAGACATCTATCAGACATACATTTGATAGTTGAATTTTATATATATATATATATATATATATATATATATATATATATATATATATATATAATTTGATAAATTCACTTACTATAATATTTACATCCCTATATACATTTTTTTTAATATATTTAGTTGATATTGCATTCTCATTCTAGATTTTACGACATCACTTTAATGTGAATACTTTTTTAAATAGTTTTTAATTATATTTATTTATTATATTACTAAGGATGTGTTATTTACTATAATTGTTTTTTTTTATATATAATTATAAGTTTTTATTTTTGAATGTTTCATTTATTGCTTATGTATGAAATTATTAAATTAAATTAATTAAAAACGGCCTTTTTAATCAGACGTACATCTATTTCTTTTATCACAACACCTATTTTCAATCATATTTAATCTGATTACTAAAAAAAAAAAACATATTAAAGAATTGTATTTATTTATTTTCATTTTAAAAAACTTTATTCTATATTTAACCCTCTACTGCATGAATTGTTACATTAATATCAAAAAAATGTTTTTATGGATTTTTATTGCTTGATTTAATTCAAGTGTAGTTGTAGTTGTTGCCGTATGGCAACAGTGTGCAACGGTGGAATGTATCGTATAGTCCAAAATAACACAAAATTTATGAGATTACAGTTCTAATTACTGCATTTTCCAACTATAAGTTGCAAAGGTTTTTTTTTTTTTTTTTTTCTTGCCACCTAGTATGCATGTAAATGTTGTATCTTCTAAAAAGGAATTACAGTTATAAAAAGTATGTGGATGTCTGTTTCAACAGATTTTCTTACTTTGAATCTGAAAAAAAAATGTAAATATACCATTAGAGAAGCCGAGTGTCTTTTTTGCTGTGCAGGCCTGTTTCAGTTCATGAATGCACATACCACTGTTCCATTATCGCATGTTGTTGCCATATGGCAACAATTACTTTTTACTATTTACTCAAAATATAAAAACTTGTTTAAATAACAAAAAATAAATAAATGTTAACTTATCTCAGATAGTGTTTCAATTTCCTTTAAGACGTTTTGCCTAAATTTTGAAAAATGAATCAAATTTGTAGAGTCCTCTGACGATGTCCTTCACCATGCCATGTGAGTGCAGAACAGGAAGTGCAAGCAGAACTTCCTCGTCATCTGACATGGCATTTTTTTGTTATGTCGAAGTTAAAGCCCCCCTTTTACAGTTACACAGGAAAATAGTAGTTTTGTATTATTGCTTATCAAAGAATTGGAGATAAATTGATTGTTGCCATATGGCAACACAATGCAGTAAAGGGTTCATTTTGACATTTATTTGCACTGCTTCTATACAACTTCCTTTGGATTTTATTCCTAATAAGATATTCCGTTCGTATTATTTATTTGCTTCTTACTTTTTTTCAGTAGTAGTGCTTATGAGAATTCACAAGTGGTTTTCCTGTGAGATTGTACACTCTTTATTTCCTTCCCTCATACCTCATGGGTAAATCTCCTTCACACACACACACACACACACACACACACACACACACACACACACACACACACACACACACACACACACACACACACACACACACACACACACACACACACACACAGAGAGGAAACAGATGGAGTGTGCTGACAATAGCTCCGTGATCGAGCAGCTGTGTTCCTGTGTACACAAGCGAGTAATGAATAATCAGGGCCTCGTCTCCAACCGACTCCCATTAATACCGAAGTGTTCTAATTAGTCCTCCAAACTGCTCATCTCCCTCCAGTCAACAAAATCTCACCTGATTTTTTACTTTTCCAGTCTTTCGGTCGGACAGAGATGGGGGCTTTCTTGTAATATTGTAATAGTCATTGTAAATGGTAGCATTCATCAGTTTCATAGTATGTAGTGTTGTGTTCTTCCTACAGAAGGTTTCATTTAGAACCCCAGTTTTTTGTGTGTCCCGTTGGAGACCCGTTAGAAACCTAGAACCCTTAACTATGCAAATAATTGGTTGAAAAACTTTTTTTTTTTTTGTTAGTGTGTATGACAAATGTGAAATACAATATAGGCCAAACGTTTACATACTAAAAACATGCAATCTTAGTTTTTCACTATCAAGTCAATTACGGCATCTACTTCATCATTAAAATAATCATTTACAGACAGATTCATTTCAGCTTTAATTCACTATTTTAAAATTCCAGTGGGTAAAAAAATTCACATACGCCAACTTGACTGTCTCTTTAAACAGTCTGGAAGATTCCAGAAGTTGATGCAATGACTTTAGAATCCTCTGAGTGGCCAGCTGCCATAATTACAGCTTGCCTGTAGACCCATTGCCTTTTTTTTGTGCTCTAGATACCATGGGAAAATCCAATCAACCCATCTATGACCCCAGAAAAAGAAATCGTGGACCCCCACAAGTTCCAAACTGAAGGTACCATGATCATCCATACAAACTACTGTATGCAAATATAAAAAATCAAGCGACCACAGACCCTCCATCACTCAGAAACGAGGAACAAATGAATTCCTAGGGATGAACAAATTTTGGTCTGAAAGGTTCATCTGAACCCCAAGGCACGAACAAAGGGACTGGTGAAGGAGGTGGAGGCATCAGGTACCAAAGTGAATACTGTATATGTAGGAAAAAGGATGAGTCTTTTAATCCTAGGAACACCATCCCAACTGTGAAGCATGGGGGTGGCAGCATCATGTTGTGGGGGTGTTTTGCTGGAAGAGGGACTGGTGCACTTAAGAAATAGGTGGCATCATGAATGAAAATGATCTAGAATTACTGAAGCAACAACTCAAGACGTCAGCCAGAAAGTGAAAATCTTGGTCGCAGTCAAGTCTAAGAGCAGGACAATGATCCTAAGCCTATTTCTAAAGGTGTAACAAAATGGCAAAGTGAAAGGATTGGAGTGGCCATCTCAAAGCCCTGACTTGATTCCCATCAAAAATTTGTGGACTGAACTTCAAAATCGTGTCCGAGCCCCACAAACCTGTTACACCAATTCTGTTAGGAGGATTAGGTCCCACCCACATGGCCACACCCCAAAAGTTTGACAGTGGAAAACATGAAGTGATGTGGATGAAGGATGTACATGGAAACATATGTGGCTGTGTCTTTGAATATTTATATGCAAATGAGAGCTGCTGAGTGGGTCTGTCTTTAGGAACATAGATGGGAATGGTGGTGTTTCTTTTAGTCTACATATGCAAATGAGAGCAGCTCATTTGCATATGTGGTGTGTCTTTAAGGATATTGAGGGGGAGTGTGGGCGTGTTTTTGAGTATGTATATGCAAATGAAAGCTGCTGAGTGTGTGTGTCTTTAGGAGTGTAGATTGGAATATGGGCATGTCTTTGAGCCTGCACATGCAAATAAGGGTGTCTAAGTGGGCGTGCCTTTAAGAACATTTATGCAAATAAGAGCTGCTCGTTTAAAAAGTCCCTCAGCAATATTCCGAGGTGTTACTTCCTATTGATTGCGTCTGATAGACAGCCGGTAAATAAGTACTAACCCCCTACTGTTTTGAAGAAGTATTAAAGGTTCTGGGGTTTGAGACGTTCCGCACAGGAACCCTTGCGTGAAAGGTGCGACAGAAATAAAAGATTATTCTGAAGTCTCAGGACGGCGCAGCTGCACGTCTAATTATTCTGTTTGTGAAAAACTCCACAGTGACACCAGAGTTAGATATCAGCTGGAGTGTGTGTGTGTGTGTGTGTGTGTGTGAACAGGTGTTGGATGCATCAGGAATGTCACTGCAATTTTACCATCTGCATATTCATGGAGTCACACATAGACACACACACCCACACACATGCACACATGTCTATGCCTCCTACTTAATCTCCTTTCAAGAGAAGCAACACCTTTACAGTTTGATGGAACAGCTGTTTGGAGCCCCCCCACCCCCGGTATCTTTAAAATCAATACCTGTAAACCACCCCTGCTGCCGTTGTCGCAGTAGTTCATACATTTGTGCTTATCTCTTAGTTTTATGTAATTAAAAAAAAAAAACAACAACTTTTGGCTGAATTTGTATCTTGTAATGTGTGAGGTCTTCACCAGAAACGCTGATTGACATTCAACCATCCTGACCTTCCTTTTTAACGTCCTGTGTAAAAACTAAGAAAAGACTATTAGCATTAATTAGCATTATGTAGGCAATCAGGGGTTGTGTTTTTTTTTGTTTTTTTTTCCATGATTGGCAGTCCTTGCTGTGCATAACTAGCAGCCTTGCTGATGCTAAAATGCTAACAGCGGCTGTGACACTCATAAGATCACAATCATTTATTTATTTATTGATCTTTTTGCATGTGTTGCTATGAAACAAGTCACCTAGCATTACAACAGCATTGTAAGTTAGCTAAATATTAACAGTTAGCTATATGTTACTGAAAAAAGGTGAGAAGGGTAGTTTTTCAAAACAATACAGTGGGGGAAAAAAGTATTCGATCCCCTGCTGATTTTGTACGTTTGCCCGCTGACAAAGAAATGATCGGTCTATAATTTTAATGGTGGGTGTATTTTAACAGTGAGAGACAGAATAACAACAAAAAAAATCCAGAAAAACGCATTTCAAAAAAGTTATAAATTGATTTGCATTTTAATGAGGGAAATAAGTATTTGACCCCTTCGACTTAGTACTTGGTGGCAAAACCCTTGTTGACAATCACAGAGGTCAGACGTTTCTTGTAGCTGGCCACCAGGTTTGCACACATCTCAGGAGGGATTTTGTCCCACTCCTCTTTGCAGATCCTCTCCAAGTCATTAAGACCTCGAGGCTGACATTTGGCAACTCGAACCTTCAGCTCCCTCCACAGATTCTCTATGGGATTAAGGTCTGGAGACTGGCTAGGCCACTCCAGGACCTTAATGTGCTTTTTCTTAAGCCACTCCTTTGTTGCCTTGGCTGTGTGTTTTGGGTCATTGTCATGCTGGAATACCCATCTACGACCCATTTTCAATGCCCTGGCTGAGGGAAGGAGGTTCTCACCCAGGATTTGACGGTACATGGCTCCGTCCATCGTCCCTTTGATGCGGTGCAGTTGTCCTGTCTCCTTAGCAGAAAAACACCCCCAAAGCATAATGCTTCCACCTCCATGTTTGACGGTGGGGATGGTGTTCTTGGGGTCATAGACAGCATTCCTCCTCCAAACATGGCGAGTTGAGTTGATGCCAAAGAGCTCGATTTTGGTCTCATCTGACCACAACACTTTCACCAAGTTCTCCTCTGAATCATTCAGGCAAACTTCAGACGGGCCTGTACATGTGCTTTCTTGAGCAGGGGGACCTTGCAGGCGCTGCAGGATTTCAGTCCTTCACGGTGTAGTGTGTTACCAATTGTTTTCTTGGTGACTATGGTCCCAGCTGCCTTGAGATCATTAACAAGATTCTCCCGTGTAGTTCTGGGCTGATTCCTCACCGTTCTCATGATCATTGAAACTCCACGAGGTGAGATCTTGCATGGAGCCCCAGACTGAGGGAGACTGACAGTTATTTTGTGTTTCTTCCATTTGCGAATAATCGCACCAACTGTTGTCACCTTCTCACCAAGCTGCTTGGCGATGGAAGTCTTGTGTAGGTCTACAATCTTTTACCTGACATCCTTGGACAGCCCTTTGGTCTTGGCCATGGTGGAGAGTTTGGAATCTGATTGATTGCTTCTGTGGACAGGTGTCTTTTATACAGGTAACAAACTGAGATTAGCCCACTGCTCCTAATCTCAGCTCGTTACCTGTGTAAAAGACACCTGGGAGCCAGAAGTCTTGCTGATTGATAGGGGATCAAATACTTATTTCACTCATTAAAATGATTTTTTTGTTGTTATTCTGTCTCTCACTGTTAAAATACACCTACCATTAAAATTATAGACTGATTATTTCTTTGTCAGTGGGCAAACGTACAAAATCAGCAGGGGATCAAATACTTTTTCCCCTCACTGTAGATATATCACAATCAGAAATTTTGGAAATTCCTCTGAAGTATAATTACCATAGTTTCCACTCCAGATATTGTGGTGTTCAAAGTGAAGTGTTACGTTTCAGATAATGCGATGGTTGTGAGTGGACAAAAACAAAAACAGTGAAATCAACTTCCTTTTTGGATATGTTATACCCCCAGTTTACGAGAAAACATATTATAGATGCAGTTTATCAAATACACATGCAAACAGCAATTAAGGGGGGCCAAGAAATTTTTTGGGGAAAAAAAAAACTGTCGAGCTCTTGCTGAAATATTGCCTCACTTCCTGTTTTCAGTAGCCCTCCCACATTGCAAATGAATTCGACTGTTCATTTGTTTATTAATTTTACGTCATGTTACTTAATATATGTGAAAGGATTGGTGCCAATTCATAAGTGTAGCTAAGAAAAGCCCTCACTTGCTGGTTGGCCATCAAACCTGTTTGCAGGCTATCGACCAAACAGTCTACAAAATTTCAATATGGCTGCCTTCATGTTTGGGAAAAAAACACAAATATGCTACATCAAGAACACTTGGTAGCTTGCAGGGAATCAAGATTATTTGATATAAGAAGAGATATGGTCATGGTGGTTTAGTGGTTAGCATGTTTGCCTCGCACCTCCAGGGTTGGATGGGGTTTTTGCATGTTTGCATGTTCTCCCTGTGCTTTGGGGGTTTCCTACAGGTACTTTGGTTTCCTCCCTCAGTCCAAAGACATGCGTTGCAGACTGATTGGCATTTCCAAATTGTCCGTGGTGTGCGATTGTGCCCTGGGATGGTTTGGCACCCTGTCCAGGGTGTCCCCTGCTTTGTTCCCCTAGCTCCCTGGGATAGGCTCCAGGTTCCCCTGTGACCCTGTATAGGATAAGCGGTATGGAAAATGGATGAATGGATATTTGATATGAATAGTTTTACAAATTTGTGAATTATTGTGCAACAAAGAGGTGAATTTTAAAAACTGCTTGAAGTCACTTACATTGGAGTCATCCAGTTATCTATAAAAGGTGGTCTGAATAAATGAAACCATTGCTGAGATATCCCCTCACATCCTGTTTGGTAACGTCATGTATCATGATGATGCGTTGCAAATTTGGTCATGATTGGACAAAATTTGTGTAGAAAATGTCATAAATTAACACCATGGTATCTCTTAAACCCAGCATGACCCAAAGAATCAGAGAAAAGAGGAAGAATATGAAGAAAATATATAATTCCAATAGGTGCCTATTAGTGGCCAAACAGTGCTTGGCCCCAAAATAAAAAAAAAATACATTCCAGTCCAACCTCAGTCCATATTAGTTGGGCTGAATTGTTTTTTTTTTTTCCCCCAACAATTACATCACTGTGTCATCAGCCTTAAAAAAAAGATCTTCAAATACACAAGGGGAAGAAGATCAATTGAAAATAAAATGGGACTAAGACTGGAAACTTGAGGCACTCCGCATTCATTTCCTGTTAGACAAATGAGATAAAAACCTTGTTAAGAGCAATCTCTGAAATGCCAACCCGGCTAATCGGATCAATCAAAATGCCATGATCGATAGTATCAAAGGTCGAACAATATCAGGATAAAGACCTCACCAGTGTCAGCATGCGGGAAAATGTCACTTTGTACTCATGGTGCTGTGCTTCATACACAATCAAGACCTTTCAAAGATCTTCAGTAGTTGGTGGTAAAAATGACAGGAATTCTTTGTACTGGAGTCTTTTTAACTTTTACATTGTCTGTATTGTTCATGTTGTTGTTACCTGAAAGAGAGAGTGGCTGCGAGGCAAGTCGGCATGCTGAGCCAAAAATACCAAGCCAAAGAAACTTTTTATATTTAAAAAAATGTTAAAAAAAAAAAAAGGAATCATTTTTCAGCATTGCTTTTTTTTCAGTAAGGCAGAAGCTGGCACTTCTTCCCAGGTGCACAAATGAAGGCATATGAGCTACTGTCACCTTCCTGATTAAGTGTGAGATTAGCGCTGTCGCTAAGCTACGGTAGGTATTTTCACCTCCGGATTGAGGTGTGAGCGTGTCAGTGAAATTAAGTCCAAATGTCCTAAAGACATGAGCTCGAGCTACACCACGTGCCCAGGGAGAAAGTTTTCATAAGTGTGAAATTTGCTTCGTTGCGTTTGCTGATGTCATCCTCAGCATCAGACTCGGATAAGGGGGCGTGGCCTAAAGACGGAAGGTGGACATTGTGTAATGTTATAATCTTTATTTTATTTTTTTTTTTCAATAAAATATTATTTATATTTTTTAAACTGTTGTTATTTTATGAAACTGGTGACTTACAAATGATTTACAATGGATTAAAAAAAAAAAAAACTTTTTTTTTTTAAATTTATTTATGCATTTAAAAAAAAATTATTGAAATAAAAACGGGGTTAAGGGGGTTAAGGCGTAGGGTGTGGTTATGGAAGTGTAAGGGATGGGGTTACATAATTAGAACTTTATTTTTATCCAATGCCACCTGCACCGTGTAGAATTATTAAGAACGGTTTAAGGAACTTCGATCAGGTCTCATCCATGGCTTCCTCCTCCATTTTCAATCTGATCATAGTGTCATAGCATGGTCAGATCTGTGTCTGTGGAAGCTGATAAAAAATTTTAAAAAGCGTCATCTCGCTCTTTATCACCAGTTCAGCGCAGTGAGGGGAGTGTGTACACAAGACACGATTGATACACTGTCATGGAACATTACTTGTGAACGTTACATGCTGGTGTAGAACAGAAAAACGGGGTGGATTTGGTGTCGCTCCTGACGTCCTCCTTACTAAAGGATTCTTCATGATCCCTCAGTGTAATTCCACCTTATTTACGTTATTTCATAGAGAAATAGAAGCTACCAAACAAGCTAGATATTTAGTGATATACATATGTTTACCATTCACACTAGCCACCTAATGTTTTTGAAGCTAGCACTTTAGATTTAGTGAACGTACTCCAGTGAACACGCCTCTTACAAATACTTTGCATTTCATTTCAATCTACGTATGATTTATAATTTAGTGTTATTTCCTGACAAGCGGGTTACAGCTCGTCGCGTCACTCAGAATTCCCGCGCCCCTCACATGCTAACTATGCGAACTGCTGCCATTCATTGGGAGAAAGTTCTTCTGAGGTATTGACTTTTAGAGAAGGTCAGCAAAACGTCTTTAAAAAGCTAACCTCCTTCAAAACAGAACACTAGTTTACCTCAGTGTTAATTAGCTTGCTAGCAAACCTAGCTAGATAGCTAACAGCAGATGGCTGACTAGCTTAGCTAATGTTGCTATAATTCAACCCAGTACTTTATGCACGGCATTAACATTCCATCATGTTTGAGATTTGCTTAAGTTTAACTTACACCCCGCCCAGTTTGACCCAAAATCCTCTGTTAATCCTATATTAAAACATTTTTTTAAAGGTGAAGCGTCACAGTACTTGGCCTAGCAGCTTATTTTTTTGCTGAACTCGTCAAGGCTTTGCTCTCCTCCGAAGCGATTACTGTTAATTAATTCAGTCTATTCCTGTCTGCTTGGCCTAATCTGAATGGACGTCGTCCTCAGGTGGAGAGAAATTTCCCGAGACAAGCTGCCAATACCTGGCAGGGCCGCTCTGACATGTTGACCAACTGCACGCCTCGCAGTTCCACCCGTTATGCGGCGATAATTGGCCACGTTATCGGTGGCTGGAATTAGTCACGACGTTATTGAGATCTCCCGCGGTGCGCGGCAGGAGGAACGATGTCTGAGCCGCAGAAGGAAAACGGTCAAGTGAGCGCTACAGCGCAGTTTGAGTGAGGCGACACTTTTTCACTCCGAGCTTATGAAATAAAACAAACAACTGAGATCTACACCCTGTTCAAACGTATGTTTTTGGATATTTTTGAACATGTATATGCATCCTGGCCTCCAACACACAAAATGGTGGTTTGGGCAACTGAAAAAGAAACTGTTCCAAAAAGGCAGAACAATATTAGACCTCTGTTTTCACCGTTTTCACATGAACATTAAAAACGTATGAATCAAATAAACAAACAAACAAACAAACTAAAGTTACAGCATGTGACCAGGTTGTAGGTCTATATGATGTGTATGATGTGACTGAGTATTGCGTTTTTATGTGAATGGAAATATTTTCAAAAATGCTGTTCGTGTGGATGGAAATTTTTCTTTTTTAAAAACGATGTTTACATGGATGAAAATGTTTTTGTTTTTTTTTTGGAAACAGAAAGGTAAAAATCTACATTTTCAAAATTAGCCGTATACATCAGATCATGAGTCAAGAGTGTTTTCACGTGTGCTGATTACGCATGTCTGAACCTCAAGGTTTGATTTTGGGGCTGACCAAATTCTTCTTATTAACTGTGTAAGAGTTGCACAATTAAGAAAAATCTGGCTTATTGTTCACTAAGGACATTAGCTAACATATACCTAAGCCCTTTACATACAGTGCACAGGAAGTGTTATTTGGAAATTGTTCCGAACTCGACATTAAAAAGTTGGGAACTTTTGGGAAACTTTACAGCGCTTCTGCAAGGATGAAAAACTGAGACATCCATTAATTACGCTGATGAAATTTGCGAGTCGATCGTTTTGAAACGTGATTAACCGCAGGAGGAGGTGACGACCCGTCGTCTTCAGTGGCAGGAATCCCTGTGCTGATCGCGCTCGAGCTCTGCATCTGCCATGTGATGACTCATTTTCTTAATGGGACGACTGCGTGGATCGCTGCTGAACGCCGTCGCGCTGTGGAGTGACTGAAATGGAATAATGTTTCATCTCCAGAGATCTGAACGCCCTGAACATACTGTTCGGGTGCAAAACATGCCTTTGTTTTCACACCAGCTGTCTCGGTGGAAGCAACAGCCTTGTTTCTTTCCCTCTCACTTTAATGTCCTTCAGTGTGATGTTGTATGAACAGCAGTTTGAAACAGTGGCTCGGTGGAAGCACCTTATATATAATGGGGAAACTGGCAGGAAAAGGATCGGAAGAAAAGAAACTCAAAAACTCACTTAAGAATAAAACTACAATTTTAAAAAAGTTTTGTTAAAATTTTTAATTGAAACAAAATAGTTATAAAAGTCAAAATAATAATTATTAGTAAATATAAAATAGTTAAATCTAAAATAAAAATGTTTATTAAAAAAAAAAAAAACTAATATAAATTTTAAGCCTCACATTCAGTGAAGTAAAAAAAAAAACATTATTGTGTAAGAAAAAAAAACCCACTACTACTACTTCTAATAATAATAATAATAATAATAATAATAATAATAAAAACTGCAAACAGCATTTACGGTGGCCAAGCGCCCAGACTCGGTGAGCCGCACATTCACAGACACACTACAATTGTTGCCTAAGCAATTACAGAAAAGTGGAGCCATAACTGTAGGCAAAGGGATTCAAGAGTGATGTGTATGTTTTGACCACGGACAGTAGTGGAATTCTCTGACTGTAGGAGGAAAGGTCTAGATGAACAAATGGGCAGCAGGGTGGTATTGCTGCTGCAGCTGTCACTACTGCTGTGACCTGTGGTGTTGTCTGTTGTTACTTTGAACTATGGTAATGATTGCTACTGCTCTGACCTGTATTTTTTTTTTTTAAATATCAATATTCCTTTGATAACTTTTGTTTAGATAGATCTCAAGATGATGTGAGCCAAACTTGGTGAAGTTTGGTGAAGCAAAATTTGGAAGAGGAGTAGCAAAAATGGCAGTTGGATGTACGCATTTTTAGTATGTTATTGTAACTTTTGAAGAAGTAGGTGGCACTGGCGTGAAATTTGCTGCATAGCCTCAGATCATGTTCCTGAAGGTGCCTACCGAGTTTTGTGTCAGTGAGCAAAGTCAATGCTGAGATACAAACTCGCATCCGGTTTGGCGGTTTTGCTGTCAGATTCGTTGACCCATTACCAACAAATTGTTTGGAGTATTCAAAATTCTTTTGATAAGTTTTATGAGGCTTACTCTGACAGTGATGTGTGCCAAACTTGGTGATGATAGGACAAAATTTGTAGGAGCAGTAGTGCAAAATCCATGATGGTGGAAAATCGAATTATGCCGAAATTGACGTCATAGGGTGCGTTGAATTTGTCTCGACCCAGAGAATCCAGGGATACCTTTTAAATTTTGGACACATGGTTCAAAAGTTATGACCATAAACATACTTCCAAATTAGGCCCAAATTTGACCCAATGGTGGCGCGAGAGCGTTGGCAACACTTGGCCCAAATTTGATCAGAATGTTACTTAGACGGAGGGCAAACAGTGTGCCAAATTTCAACTTTTTCCAGAAGGTTCTAGGGGCTGCCAATAGATGAAAAAGAAGAAGAAGAAGAGGAAGAAGAAAATGTAGAAAAATAATAGGGTGCCTAGGACCCTTCGGTGCTTGCCCCCCTAATAATAGAGCACACAGAATCTGTTCCAATGGACCACATGTATTAACCACAATACACTACAGGCAGATGTTGGTTGTAACTGGTTGCATAATGAAATAAAATGTAAAGTTATCTAAATGATCTGAATTTAGCCTCTCTGTGTTTTAACTGTGTTTTAGTGTTACATTATACTTTCTTCTTTGTGACTTCCTTGAATTGCTGTATATCATCCCAAACCACACGTTAAAATTTCTGATACTGTATGAGGAGTTAAGCTGAAGGACAAACCTTGGAATGTTTCTCGCATGATGTTCAAGTGAACATTTTCACCACTTAGGTGCTAAAATGCTAACTTTATGCTTACCCATTAAGATAATATGCTGTCCATTAAGATAAATGTTAGCTAGCATTTAAATGCTTTCCACCATTATTGTTTTCATCACTCGCATTTTTAAGTAAGTCAATTACAAAACAGATTGAATTTAACAAAGCTGTCATATATAAAAGTGATTATTATATAGTAAACTGAGTTAGACTGAAAGGCACCATTATTTTCAGTCAGCAGCACATGAGAATAATCATCTCACTTCCTTAGCGGTCAGTGCTAAGTGTAGTTATGGTGTGATTTTAGTTGTACATATTATTTGTTTATTAATTTACCAACACATCTGTTGATGTTCTTGATGCTTTTATCATGTTTACACTGTCACTGTGTCGTTATCCTGTTCTCTTCTGGTGTAAAATATGACATGCTAGATAAACCTGCTAACATAAACCTGGTATGACATCGTCATAGGTTTTCATAAAAAAACTTTATTAACAGTAACATTAAACTAATTTAAGGGTCAAATCTACACAAACATAGTACGTTATGGAATTGCCAGTATTCATAAAAAATGCACAAGCAAAAATACTAACGTAAATATACAGTCCCCTCCAAAAGTATTGGAACTGCAAGGCCAATTATTTTGTTTTTTGATATGCACTGAAAACATCTGGGACATGAAAATGAGAAGATATATCAGAATTTCATCTTTCATTTCCTGATATTTACATCTAGCTGTGTTAAACAACTTTTCACCTTTGGTGGCAGACCATCCAATTTTTTCGGTATTGGAACATGTGACTGACAAGTGTTTCTTGGTGCCCAGGTGTGTCCTGTTCGATTGACTGTTTACGCAATTAATAACTTGGAAGGTCTACTCTTCATTTGAGCCCTGGGTTTTGCCTGTGAAGACTGCATTCGTTGTTAAAAAAGAATATGAAGACGAGAGAGCCATCTATGGAAAATTAGAAAAGAGGGAAAATCAATCAAAGCCATTGCACAAACATTGGGCACAGCCAATACAACAGTTTGGAATGTCCTGAAAAAGAAAGAAACCACTGGTGTACTAACAATCAGACATGGAACAGAACCAAGGAAAACAACAACAGCTGATGACAAACATTGTGAGAGCTGTGGAGAAAACCCCAAACACAACAGTCAGTGATATCACCAACAACCTGCACAGGGCAGAAGTGAAGGTATCACAATCCACTATTCAAACAAGACTTCGAGAGCAGAAATATAGAGGCTGTACCACAAGATGCAAACCACTCATCAGCAGTAAGAATCAGAAGGCCAGATTGGAATTTCGCAAATAAATACACAGGTGAGCCACAAAAGTTCTGGAACCAAGATTAACCTCTACTAAAGTTATGGAAAGGCCACAATGTGGAGAAAGAATCTGCTCATGATCCAAAACATATGAGCTCATTAGTCAAGCATGGTGGAGGTAGTGTCATGGCTTGGGCTTGCATGGCTGCAGAATGAATTATGTCACTCTGACATACCAGCCATACACTGTCAGGATGTTTGACAGGCTTTACGACAGCTGATGCTTGTTGCAATTGGCCATTATAAATGTTCTGAGTGACATGACATAGTTTTATAAGGACACAAATGAAATTCACAAGCCAAAATACATACATATTGGTTTCTACAGTGTAATGACGTAATTATAACCATATGCTTATAATACCAAGTTCATTGTTTAAATGTTTATGTAGATTTATGTATGTTGTCATGAAGGTCTTATTTAGGTGTCATGTAGCCCCATGAACACTACCCCCAAAACTGTTCAATGATGTTTTTTTTATCACTAATCCTGAGCTACACCTTTGTCCCTGTTAGAGTTTTTGAAATAAGCAAACTTTTGTTGAACATTCTGTTCAAACATTACCTCACATAATCTCGTTTCCAATTTAGATAGTCATCTCATTCTGCCGTAATTACAGTGAATCCAATTAAGGAAGAAATTGCGTCGGGGAAGTGCCTCGAGTTGATGAAACAATAATCACCTTCTGCTCCTTAGATAACCTCCTTTTTTTCGCTTTTTAAAACCTTGTGTTCCCCCGACCATCTGCGTGCCGCCGCTTTATCTCCAGAGAACCCAAAGCTCGAAGCTGTCTGGATTGCGTAACATGCACCAGTCCTAAAAAAAAAAATGTTCCGCCAAGTGTCAAAGCGAGTGATGAGTCTTAACACTCAGTGCTAACACACACACTTTCACCCCCCCCCCCCCCCCCCCCCAGCAGGCAGGAACCCTCGGCTCATGTGTCCGTGATAGTGACACGCTGCAGACCTGTGGCTGGTAGGTATCCCTGAGTGACGGGGCAGCAGGTTCTGCCTGTGATTCGATTTGGTAGTAAATACACTCACTTACACGAGTGCGTGCACCAACTGTCACTTTCGATTCGCTCGGTTCTCCGTCTTCGGGTCGTTGGCGATCCTCATGTTTCATTTCTGCTTCTATGCTACTGAGAAACGAATACAGCTCAATCCGATTATAGTGCACTAACCAGACTCCATCCGTCTCCTCTATTATCAGTCCAGTACGCTGAGCTGTGATTGGCTGAGAACACAGTGACTATAACTCATAACTCAGGACATGTGTAATGAGTGAGTCAATAGTGGGCAGAGACAGAAACACTGTGGGTCAGGAGCACAACTGTCAATCAAATACACAATAATGGACTCTTACCAGTCTGTCTGCATGTCTCTGTCTGTCTCTCTCTGAATGTCTGTTCATCCATCTATTTGATTATCAGCCTGTCTGTCTGCATGTCTCTCTCTGTCTCTCTCTCTCTCTGAATGTCTGTTTGTCCATCTGTTTGACTATCAATCTGTCTGTCTGCATGTCTGTCTCTCTTCATGTCTGTTTGTCCATCTGTTTGACTATCAATCTGTCTGTCTGCATGTCTCTCTCTGTCTCTCTCTCTCTCTCTCTGAATGTCTGTTTGTCCATCTATTTGATTATCAATCTGTCTGTCTGCATGTCTGTCTCTCTTCATGTCTGTCTGCATGTCTCTGCCTGTCTCTATCTCTGAATGTCTGTTTGTCCATCTGTTTGACTATCAATCTGTCTGTCTGCATGTCTCTGTCTCTCTCTCCCTCTCTCTCTCTGAATGTCTGTTTGTCCATCTATTTGATTATCAATCTGTCTGTCTGCATGTCTGTTTATCTATTTATCTATCTACTTGCATGTATTTTGCTCTCTCATATCTGTCTGTCTGTTTGCTTACATGTCTGCCTATCTGTCAGTCTCTCTGGCTGCATGCCTGTTGGTCTGTCTGGCTGCATCTCTCTCTCTATCTCTCTCTCTCTCTTCATACCTCTCTGACAGTTGATCTGTTTGTATGCCTGTCTGGCTGTCTATCTGTCTGTCTGTCTGTCTCTAACTGCACCGTTCTATCTGTCCATCTGTGAATCTGTCTAGCTATTCATACATCTACCTGTCTGTCTTTTTGTCTATGAATCTGTCTCCATCCCTCTCTCTCTCTCTCTGTCTATCTCTATCCATCTATCTATCTGTCTGTCTGCCTATCGATCTGTCTATCTTGTCAGTTATCACTATATTGAGGTTACTGTATTGTCGCTACGTAAAACTCTGTGTGTGTGTAGTGGAATTCATTTCAATTAATACATAAAGTCAGAACGTCAGAGCACCTTCCTGGGAACTCTTTCACTAAGTTCTAAAAATAATAAAAATTTTGAATAATAGGATCAGCTGGGGAAAAAAAAAAAAAAAAAAAACTAAAAAAAACAAATTATGACAACAGACTCTGTGTTTCCATTTGCCAGCGAGAGCCCTGTTCCAGCTGAGTTCACCACGAGTGTGTGTTTTGCCATCAGGAGACAGAAAAGGCACGCTAAACCCAACAGGATTGACATCTCCGCTAAATCCTTAACCAAACGCACACTGAGGACACGCAGCTCATCCACAGCGGCCATGTTTTGTTTTTTTCCTTCATGGTTGTGCAAAGACAATAAAAATGTTTCTAATGTATATATATATATATATATATATATATATATATATATATATATATATATATATATATATATATATATATATATATTTTACATTAGCATATTTCATGCTAGCAGACTTGGGTTGGTTTTTGTGACTAGCATGACTAGATGACTCATTTCCACAACAGCCAATAATGTCCTATATATGTCACCTCCCTGCTTAATGTAGACAATCTTACAGTAGCTAGGCTTAGATTCAATTAAAATGAGTATTTAATGCTAAGTACCATTTCGAGACATATGCCAAATACTTTTGAAACGAACCGATGCGTCAAATATCGGTGCAGCGTTCAACAATATAAGAGTGTCAACTATTATTAATGCTAGCTAACTATTTGACTGGCTAGCACTTCTTTAAGCTGGCTTAGCTAATGTTTCTAAACATCGCTAGCAGTAGTTAATGTTAAGTAGCTAGCCAATGTCACTATTAAATTGTGAGATTTTAACCAAGCGAACTAGCGAGCAATTGCTAGCTGTGTTTCCTAGCTGTGTTGATGTCATACAATCTAATTCACAATGATCCGGTAAAATTTAAACTCGTTGAGCGAATCGTTTTTGCGTTTTTTACAACTTCGGTCTAGTTTCCTAATTTTCAGAGTATTTACAGTAGGTGTGCTACTCCAGCAGTTATGGTAAGTTTACAAGAAGGTATGCTACCGTGAGCTTGATGCTAACATAACACTGAAGATCTATTAGAAAAGAATGGTATGAAGTGAATGATGAGATTTCAGCATCTGGGTGAAAATCCTGCACACAGATTAATACCACTATCATTTACTGTTGCATCAGAAATCGCTTATACAGTGAACTCCTTCATATCTCCACCTGGAATACAAACCGAGCTTCTCTTTGCGCCCGTTTCCAAACGTACATCTAATAACACCTTTAACTGATTTACTGTGACGGATTCAAGAGATGATTAAAGAAACTCTTCCCCGAGTGGCAGCGATGATTATAATTTGAAACATATTATTTTCTTCTTTTTTTTTTTTGACAGGTACTCCCACTCACGGAGCAGCTCGGAGAGTACGAATTAATTTTTCCTGAACTACAGAAGAAGGACTGAAGGAAGCTGCAGTGTATGGTTTCTCAGAGTCTGACATGTGGGCGTATTGAAGTGGGCGTTAAAGGGCAGAAAGAAGAAGAAGACTTTTGGGGTTTTTTTTTGTTTGGGTTTTTTTGCACAAAACTGGAATCTGTCCAGCTGTGATAGATAGATAGATAGATAGATAGATAGATAGATAGATAGATAGATAGATAGATAGATAGATAGATAGATAGATAGGTCTATTTTTCATAACTGTCATTTAGCACTGGATTCTGTCATGATTGTGTGGTTAATGCTTTAAAAATATCATTCAATGGACAACACCTTGAGCTAATTATTGATAGCTAACACTCATGAGCTAGTTCTGGATTTCTAAAATTCAGTACACCAGTTCTTCAGTAACACATGGAGTACTTCACACCTGGACACCCTCGTGTTTTGGTAAGGTTCATTGTCTTCATTTTCCCCAAAGGAAGAAAATACTTGGGGGCATGCTGTTGTAGGAAACGTGTCACACCACCTTGTCACTGATTATTTTCCTGTCACAGCACATTCCTTACTTCATATAACTTTCATTTTCAAAGAGTGAGCAGCCGCATTTGAAACATTTCCCTCGAGTTCTGTCATATTGTGTTTAATCTTCACTGATGGAAGCAAACTCATTAATTAGGGGAGTTAATGATGATGGATAAGTGAGTGTGAGACACTCAGATGACCCTCAAGGTCGTGTCTAAACTTCTTGGTCGTGGTCCTTATCGTCAAAGCTTATCTATACGCATCAGTGTCCAGCGTATAATAATATCTGACAGGTGATGTATCGCTTCCCATTAGTGTGTTTCTGGTTTATGCTTTGTCCTTACGTGAATACAATCATTTAGATATCTTTCTTCACATTTTAATATGATATGTCTAGACCTTATGGGGAGGGCAAAACCACACAGAGATAGAGAAAGCTGATGCTAATTACCTGACAGTGCAGTAAATTTCTGCATCTGTGGTTAGTCTATGACTAAAATATTGAAAGTTTATATTATGTTACACCCGGAGTAACACATGGGTAAATCTACACCTGGAGTAACCTACGGGTAAATCTACACCTGGACTAACCTACATTTAAATCTACACCTGGACTAACTTACAGGTAAATCTACACCCTGACTAACCTACGTTTAAATCTACACCTGGACTAACCTACGGGTAAATCTACACCCGGACTAACCTACGGGTAAATCTACACCTGGACTAACCTACAGGTAAATCTACACCCGGACTAACCTACGGATAAATCTACCCCCGGACTAACCTACAGGTAAATCTACACCCGGACTAACCTACGGGTAAATCTACACCCGGAGTAACCTAAGGGTAAATCTACACCCGGAGTAACCTAGGGGTAAATCTACACCCTGAGTAACCTACGGGTAAATCTACACCCGGACTAACCTATGGGTAAATCTACACGAGGAGTAACTTACGGGTAAATCTACACCTGGAGTAACCTAGGGGTAAATCTACACCTGGACTAATTCATGGGTAAATCTATACCTGGACTAACTTACAGTTAAATCTACACCTGGACTAACCTACGGGTAAATCTACACCTGGACTAACCTACAGGTAAATCTACACCCGGACTAACCTACGGATAAATCTACCCCCGGACTAACCTACGGGTAAATCTACACCCGGACTAACCTACGGGTAAATCTACACCCGGAGTAACCTAAGGGTAAATCTACACCCGGAGTAACCTAAGGGTAAATCTACACCCTGAGTAACCTACGGGTAAATCTACACCCGGACTAACCTACGGGTAAATCTACACGAGGAGTAACTTACGGGTAAATCTACACCTGGAGTAACCTAGGGGTAAATCTACACCTGGACTAATTCATGGGTAAATCTATACCTGGACTAACTTACAGTTAAATCTACACCTGGAGTAACTTAGGGGTAAATCTACACCTGGACTAATTTATGGGTAAATCTACACCTGGAGTAACCTACAGGTAAATCTACACCTGGACTAACCTACGGGTAAATCTATACCTGGAGTAACTTAAGTGTAAATACACACCTGGACTAATTTATGGGTAAATCTACACCTGGACTATCTTACAGTTAAACCTATACCTGGACTAACTTATGAGTAAATCTACACTTGGAGCAACACATGGGTAACTATACATTTGGAGTAACACTGGTCAATCTACATCTGGTGTAAAACATGGGTAAATCTACACCTGTACTAACACACCGGTAGATCTACACCTCGAGTAACATATAAAATCTCCATATTGTTGAAGTTCTTTTTCCTTGAAATTCATCTCTGGACATGAGCACTACTGATGACCACTAACTGCACAAATGAAGCAGCTGCTATATTACAGAATTACAACTCTACATGAAATTGCTGCACTTGTCAAGCATGAGATAATGCCGAGGTTTTCCTCTCATCCCAACCACAGAAAGCATCTCTTCACAATGACCATTAGACGAACTAATTATCATTGATTGAGCGCTTAAAGAATCGATACGAATCGGGAAGGACAAAAGCACCTGCAAAGCACAGAGTGGGGAAGGCACCCGTGTGTCAGGACGATAATGATTCAGAGGACAAAAGAAAAGTCAATAAAAAGAACCATTGTTTACTAGCCGGAGGACCTGAAAGAAGCCGTGGCTCTGAGTGATGGAGACTGAAATGTAATTCGTGTGTGAAAGCCTTCGACGAACAAAAGCCCTACCTCAGATTCTGCCTTCACACTAAGCAACTTCAGGATATTCGCTGACAGTACTAGTCTGTCAGAGTCTTGGAACAGATAGCACCTTTCAGACACTGGATAGAAATATTAAAATATTTGCAATGCCACACTTTGGATTCATGAGGAGCCATTTTATAAATCTATCAGGCTTACAGAAAGTGAAAACTGCTAAAACCCACTAAAAGTCAATTGCCCTGGGTAGAATTTGGGTTCTAGCGCTTACAGGATGAACTACAACAACATTGGAATGATATGTTGACTCCTTTAGCCACGCCTATGTTTACGCCTCACAGTTTACACTCGGTAGCAGAGTTCATGCATGCTAGTTGTGATAGCTCGCAAACGTTCCATTATCTGATGGCTAGTTATGATAATATTCGCTAAAAAAAGCAAAAAAAAAAAAAAAAACATAAAAAACGTGAAATAACGTGCTAATCTTTATGCTAACTTTTATGATCTCACTTCCTGTCCAGGAGAAACTGAAGTTGTGTCCCAAATGACGCACTATACACTATGCACTCAACCGTGTGGTGTGTGAATTTTATTCTTTTATATTTATATTTTATATTTTTTCATTCGACATCGGAGTCTGATAGCCCCTCCCCCTCTGCTACGTAATTAAAGCTGCGGCAGTTGAGTGCAGGAAGTGTCCAACATTCCACACTTCGTTTTTTTCGGTTAATTAAGTGCATCATCCGGGTATTTATTTTCAGTGTGAACACACTACTTGCACTATTTATACTACAAAACGGCATAGAATAGTGCATAAGTACGTGAATTGGGACGCACCTTGAGTCAAGATGCTAGCAAGTTTTTTAGTAGTAGCGTATTTCTATTCAGTTTACTCAATGTAAAGCAATAATAATAATAATAATAATAATAATAATGGCTATAACCCAATTTAGCTTATATGAAGTTGGTAGAATGATCAGGCTGCCAGGTTAGAAGAATGCAACTGTTAGTAACCTTAACAATATTACACTACACAGCTAGTTAGCTATTGACATTATAGACATTTAAACATTCATTAACATAAAAAAAATCCTGCTAATTCTCCTCAGGTTGCTAATTCTCCTCAGGTAGCTAATTCTCCTTAGCATTTCCTCCATATATGACGCAGTTTTCCTGTGTGTCTGTGTGTGTGTGTGTGTCTTTGCTTACTCCACACGCCTCTAAACACAGACAATTCCACATTTATTTAGCGAATCACGTAGTGTCATGTCCAGTCAAGCGTCCCATCCATCAACGTATCAATTAAAGCTAGCACAGCCCCATCAGTGTCCAAGCTCAGGCGTCCCTCTCTGAATTTTTCCCAACTTACACGCTCATTTCAGGCTGCTGAATAATTCAGGCCGTGTCCCTGACCTCGTATTAAAGTGTGCGGAGATAAATAATTAGCCGTGTTATGGGCTCGATAAGCAAGTCGATGATAAAGCGGGCCAGTATTGGGTGGAGTCTGGAACGTCTGCACAGGGGACAACAGATTTTACCAGAAGGTCAGAGCTCTTTATGGTTCAACGGCATCGCCACAGTAGTTTATCTAAAACTAGCTAACTTGCTAATGGGCTTAATTAATAGTTTGGATATAAGATAATAGCTAAGGTGTTAGCAATATGAGTTGTTTGTTTTCAGGGTAAATATTATACTGCTAGAAATCAGCTAGTTAGCTGTAGGTATTCTCACAGAATTTACTGCTAACATTAGCCAGTGAGATAGTATTAGCGACTCTCACATAAATCTTCATTGTTAGCATTAGACAGCTAGTTAACATTCACTTAGCTACCATGACCTAACCTGATAAAAAAAAAAAAAAAAAAACATTTTCATAAACATTAATGATCTTCACTGTCAGTATTAATCTGCTTACTTAGCTAGTTAGTTAACATGAGCTAACCTGACAGGATTAAAAATTTTTTAATGTCATTTTCAATGTTAATAGTCTTCACTGTCAGCATTAGCCAGCCTGCTAACTTAGCCACTTGGTTAAATGAGCTTACCTCAATTTTTTTTATTTTTTTTAAATATATGAATGTTATTTTTCACTGTCAGCATTAACCAGCTTGCTAACATTCACTGGTTTGCTAAGATGAGCAAACTGGACAGGAGCTTTTCAGATTTTTTTATTTATTTTTTTTTAAAGTAAAATGTATTACATGTTAATCTTCACTTGTTAGCAAGCTTGCTAACATTGGTCAGTTAAAAAGCATTAGCTAACCTGACAGGATTTTTAAAAAGTAAGTTTCTTAAACGTTCATAAATATTCGCTATCCGTATCAACCATCGTGCTAATACGTACCAGTTAGTTAACACAAGCTAATCTGTGACAGGATTTTTTTTTTTTTTTTCTTAGATCATCACAGAAGCTACAGAAGCTAATGGACTGAAGAAAAGATGTCGATGTTAATGACGCAGGTGGTTATATTTATATATTTAAATACTTACAAAGCACCATAAATATCTTTACCTGCACTCTGGCTAAATGAATTCAAAGTCTGACACTGTACACTGTAGCTTATAGCTAGCGCTAATGCATTGTAGTCGGTCTACTTTGTCCTTCTTACAGTGCAGAGCAAATCCTGCCTCAGTGCCCTCGAATCTCCAGATCGATACAGTGCTACAAGATAAAAATAGATTCATTGATCTTTCAAAATGAGCCACATTGTTTACTCACGATTGGCGCCCCTCACTTAACCTTCCTGTAGTGTGCACTACTCAGTGCCTCTGGTCCTGGCTGTGTTTAGATTTATTCAGAAATCCCTAAATCTGTTCATCTTACTGATGATTAATATTAAGTGTGCTATGTAGCCTACTAATCTATGAAACAGAATGAGGGATCACAAAAACACCATCAACAATGCACTGTATCCAAAACCACACTCACACCGTATTCACTATGTGCTGTAGTCCACATCGTGGACTATATAGTCCACACTGTGGACATGTCCAAGATGACTTCACCCTATTCACTGCATGGGCCATTTTATTAAACACTATTGTCAGGTACTGAGAACACATCCCAAACCACACTCACACCCTATTCACTATATAGTCCATCATCATCAGTCCACTAAGGGTGTGTCGAAAACCACATGCCCTATTCACTATATAGGCCACATAAACACCAGCAGTGCACTGTAGATATGTCCCACAAATACACCCTATTCACTATACAGTATATGGCACATAGACACCATTATCAGTCCGCTGTGGACACATCCCAAACCCACCCTATTCACTATATAGTCCACCATCATCAATCCACTACTGGCATGTCCAAAATCATATGCACTATTCACTATATAGTTCACCATTTTCAGTCCACTGTGGTTGCGTCCCAACCCACACACCTTATACAGTATGTAGTAGGCCACATAAACACCGTCGCCAGTCCACAGTGCAAGTGTCCAAAATTGCACACCCTATTCACTATATAGTCCACTATCATTAGTTCGGTGGGACATGTCACAAACCACACACCTTATTCACTTTACAGGTCACATAAACGTACTCATCAGTTCACTGTGGACATGTCCCAAACCACAAACCTTAGCAGTTGGATAATGCATTTTGAACAAGCTCTCTTTTCCCTATTGCTTGTTAAAAAGGATAAACCAACATGATGACCAGAGAGCTGTCTATAGGAGAAATGCAAGCCATTTTGAAGCTGCGAAAAGAGGGAAAATCAATCAGAGCCACTGCACAAGCATTGAGCATAGCTAACACAACAATTTGGAATGAACCAGTGGTGTACTAACAGCCAGACGTCAAACAGCACCAAGGTAAACAACAGCAGTTGGTGACAGAAACATTGTGAGAGCTGTGAAGAAAAATACTCCAAAACACCAGTTAGTGACATCACCAACAATCTCCACAGGGCAGGGCTGAAGGTATCACAATCCACCATTCAAAGAAGACTTTGACAGCAGAAATATAGAGGCCTTACCGCAAAATGCAAACCACTCATGACCGGTAAGAATCAGAAGGCCAGACTGGAATTCGCAAAGAAATACCGAGATGAGCCACAAAAGATCTAGAACCAAAATTAACCTCTACCAAAGTGATGGAAAGGCCAAAGTGTGGAGAATGAATGCATCTGCTCATGATTCGAAACATACAAGCCCATCTGTGAAACATGATGGAGGTAGTGTCATGGCTTGGGCTCGCTTCTGGAATGGGCTCAAACATCTTTATTGATGATGTAACTCATGATGGTAGCAGCAGAAAGATTCTGTCTGCCAATTTACAGAGAAATGGTGGTCTGCTACACAAATGGTCTAACACGTCTAGATTCGATCTATCAATTCTGATCAATGCCTCATATCCATCATTTAATCTCAAACCCAGATGTCTTCAGTGTATAGCAGAAACAAAAGAACTGACCTTGCTTTTCCAATATGTTTGGAGGGGACTGTATTAACATTGGCTGTATTCACTTGTCCTTTAATGCTGTGCTTTCTTCAGTGTGTGTGTGTGTGTGTGTGTGTGTGTGTGTGTGTGTGTGTGTATTTGCGAATGTTTCTACTCTGCCGAGTGAGTGCTAACTCCTTTTGTCTGGAGTGGACAAGGGCTAATGCATATGGCACAATAAACACGCACACACACACATACACACACATACACACACAGACACACACAGAAAGCCTGAGCTATTTATATGCTGCCTGTTGGAAAGCTCTATTAATCACATGCACACACACACACACACACACACACACACACACACACACACACACACAATGATTAAGGCCAGAAGTGTGTGTGTGTGTGTGTGTGTGTGTGTGTATGTGTGTACTCGTGATAGTTCTTATCTTTGCTGTGTGCTACAGACTTTGTGTGTATTCTGTGTCCTATAAAGTGAATGAATGAAAGTGAACTTTCTTCTCCTCCTCCTCCTCCTCCTCCTCCTTCTTCTTCTTCTCCAAATTCAGTTCCACTTTTTCTTCATTTATTCTTCTTTTTATTTAACTTTCAAATCTTTCTTTTCCCCATTTATTGTTACCTTTTGTTGTTACCGCTTTCCCTTTCTTTCATTTTTTTATCTTTTATTCTTCTTTTTAATCAACATTTCTGAATCATTCTTTTTTTTTTAGTCTGTTTAATTCTGTATTTTCACTTCCTGTTTCCTGTCTCTCCAGAGGCGGAGCCAATTTATGGCTGTTTTGCTGCATTTCGCAGAGGTCTTCAGGGCAATTGATTACATTTGCCTGAGGGAAAATACTGACGGCACTGAAATGACCTTGATTGACCGGTGCTCTCTCTCTCTCCCTCTCTCTCTCTCTCTCTCTCACACACACACACACACACACACACACACAGTAATTTCGGGCCTGTCTGATTTTCAGGGCTGTTGGGGAACATATGCCCAGTAATGGGTTTCGTTTGATTGGCAGGAGAGTATTTAAAGTCCCGCGACTGGAATTTTAATCTCGCTGTGTCGGATAAACATAAAGAAATGCATAGAGGCCGTCACTCAGAAGCCACTAGTGTGCACTTCTAATGTAGGGGACAAGTCCCAGACAATCTGCATATGTGGAGTTTCAGCTGTTAAAAATTGGTGTGTAATAAATCCAGAGTTTGCTGACAGTCACTGACAGTTTCTCCCTTCTCTCCCTACTTCCTACACCTTGGGCAGTATGTGCACTAAACTAGGGAACAGGGTTTGTTTGTTCATCGTATTTATTCATAATTAGTGTTATTACTAGAAAGTTTGCCATTTTATGTTTCTGTCCTAAATCCAGCTTCAGTTAGTGTTCTTACTATAGTGTTGGATATTTTAAGGCTAAGTCCCAAATACCAGTATTCAGGGCTAGTTAAGACTCAACCTAAACACTAGAAATGTTGCCCACTTAGAGTTCTTTCTAGAGAGTTTGCCATTTTATGGCTCTGTCATAAATTTAGCTTCAGTTTGTTCCTACTAGAATGTCAGCTATTTCTGGTTCCATCCTAAACACCAACATTTATGTCTAGTCATTGTGCTTACTAGAATGTAATGTAGTGCAATTTAAGGCTTTGTCCCAAATTCCAGCATCCTCGACTGGTTAGTGGTCTGACAAGAGCATCAGACAATACACCGTAAGGATCTGTCCCAAATGCTAGAATAATTGTCTAGTTAGTGTGTTCACTAGAGGGTTCTTCTCTCTCTCTTTCAACCATTTATGGCTCTGTCCCAAACAGTAGAACTCTTGCCTAGCTGGTGTGTTCACCAGAGGGTTCTTCTCTCATTTTCCGCCATTTATGGCTCTGTCCCAAACAGTAGAACTCTTGCCTAGTTAATGTGTTCACTAGAGGGTTGTTCTCTTTTAAAGGTCTAGTTTTAGCACAATGTTGAGATGAAGGAGTGAAAATAAAAGGTAATAGTGACTCACATGATCAACTGTGACCTGGGTGGTCAATCAAACTGAACTTAAAATCCCTCGCTATTGGCCCCGGACCCTGTAGGAACCACTAATTAGCTGATTAGCCAGCAGACTATTCACTAACAAGCAAAAAGGCTTCAATAGTGCACAATGGTGGTGAGGATTCTTCTTTTCATTTAAGTCTGCTTAATGACTTGTTACTTATTAGCATGAATACTGATAAGGACTGTTCTATTGAATGCTAGCATTTGAGACACAGAAAAGAAAAGTTTGAGTCAGGCAAAAAAAAAAAAGAGAGAACAAAAAGACAAAGAGAAGAAAAAGAGAAAGGTGTGTGTTTGGCGGCAGGGGACAAAAAAAACGAAGAGCCACTAGAAGAGATTAGTGTTGACAGGAAATGAAAATGTCCTCTTTTGTTCCAGCCGTTTGTTCTCTTCACCATCGGCTGGTTTGTTGGAGCTTGGACAGAAAAACAAAAGGCCGTAAAATTCAGGAGTAAGAAAAGAATGTGGAAGGTATAAAATAAAAAGTAAAAGAAATAAACTATAGAGGAAGCTCCACCAGCTCTCAAGACCTGCTCCTCTTCATCACTTCCATCGTAAATGACTCTGGTCATTATTATCTCTATTGATTCTGAAGTTCTGGAATACAATCAGATCTTCAATCAAATCTCTTTTTTATGCAGCATATGGACCATCATACAGATAAAAAAATAGCTCAATATACAAAAAAGATAAATATGACCTATATGATACATACTGTAAGTGTCCCGTAATGTGAGTGGACACGTATGCAAGTGCAGTAAAAGTGTATTTATTGAGAGGCAGGCATACAAGTCCAGAACATGAATCAAAACTCATAAACAGTAAACAGGCATAGGTCAGGTGATCTACAAACAGCTATGGCAAGGATAATCCAAAACACCAAACTAGGAAACAGAACAAGGTCAAAAAACAAGAAATCAAAAACATAGACCAAAAGCTTGACATATTATAAACAAAACAATTGCATATTCCCCCTAAGGGTGCTGCATGAGCAAATACTCTCCCCAGCGGTCCTGCCCCTCTGGGCAAAATTTCCAGCCAAAACCAAGGTCCCAACGCAGGTATTGTCCATTTTGTGGGCTTCTTTCAGCGGATCTAGGTAGCAGAAACGGGGCATCATGGTGGGAAGCAAGCGGTGAGTTGGTGACAGGATCGCCAGGGTCTGGTGGCAGAGCTGAGACAGGCTCACTGGGGTCAAGTGGTGGGGCTGAGAAAGGCTCGCCAGGTGGTCAGGTGGCAAGGCTGGGACAGACTTGCTGGGGTCAGATGGTGGCACTGGGTAGGCTCACCGGGGTCATGAGGCAAAAACAAGGCTTGGGAGGCCGCACTGTTGGTCTCTGGTGTGAGCAGGTCTTAGGAGGAGGCCGCCTCGTTGGCAGCAGGCGTGAGCAGGTCTTGGAAGGCTGTGCTGTTGGCCTTAGGCAGGAGCATGACGTGGGAGGTTGCACCGTCGGTCTCAGGAACAGAACTTGGGGGGGGGGGGTTGTCCCGTTGCCTTCAGGCATGAGCAGGACTTGAGAGGAAATGTCATCGGCCGCAGGCAGGACCTGTACTTGGGAGGCTGCCTTGTTGGTCTCAGGTGTAAGTAGGTCTTGGGAGGCCTCGTTGGCCTCAGGCTTGAGCAGGACATGAGAAGGCCACGTTGTCAGACTCTGCAGGAAAGGCTGCCCCATTGGCCTTTGGCTAGAGCTTGGGTAAGGAGGCCGCCCTGTCAGCCTCTGAAAGGAGCTCTGCAGGAGAGGCCCCACCCAAGTTACTATGGTGTTTAACAGGAGAAAAATGCCAGGTTTTGCTGTTAGATCCTGAAAACAAAAGAGCAAGAGGTTCTTTTCTCACTCACCATTTTCCAGCAACATTCAACATGACATGACATTCAATGAGAAATGAGAATTCAGAATTAATGAGAAGTAGTGGAGACGTGCATATTTTGGATTCATTCTTGAAGAATGCAATATGGCACAGTTGTGCTGAGCTGCGGCGGAGATTTTGTTCCGCTAGCTAGCAATGTATGAGATGGCGAGGGTGATGGTGTTGACCAGCGGTATTAGCCAGAAAGTTTTAGAAGCTGATCTGTTTGAGCAGAGTGTACAGATGAGGAGTTTGAAAGACCAAAGGACTAAAATGCTGCTGCATCACTGTATCGCACCTACTATCAGCAAGTAGTCGAACGGAATTGTGGGTAAAGTAGGAAGCCTTTAACCAAAATGAAAATAGACCAGCATGTTGATGAGATGTGCAAACAAGGTCACTGATGCTGAAAGATCTGATTGTTATCCCTGCCTATGGTGCTGAAAAGAAAAGGATCTACAGCACCATTGTTGTTATTGTTGCTGAATAGAAAAGATAGGTGATACTGCTGAGTCTCACTTTTCAAGGTCCTGAATGAACAAACACCTTTTATGACTGAATGGATGTGTGTTGTTGAATGACCTTGCTGGTGAAGCACGGCTCAGGGTTGATCCATCTCACCACTTAAAAGAAGCATCTTGAAATATCCCAATGCACCATCTTATTGGTGTCCAAACTTCAGAGAATGTTAAAAACTCTGGCTAGGTTTAGTTAGCGTTACTCCACTGGGCATGGAATGGCGCCTACTTCATTAAACATTACACTCGTACCCGGCTGTGAAAATTAATTAGGCAAAATTATGAATGATTTGGGCTCTGTAATACTGGATGGTTAACACATACCAGCATATTTTCTATAATATGGCATGGCTCACAAAGCTGAGGAAAGAAAAGAGGCGGATCCTAGTTCAAATACGAAAGGGTGATATCGTCATTGGTGTAATCGGCAGGCGAAGGTGGCGGCAAGAAATCTTTCACAAAATTAAAAAAAAAAAAAAAAACACCAGCGTGTAAAAGATTTCTCGCCGCCTTGGTGTTCTGGCAGTTCAAAATTACAGAAAAAGAACTCCATACATTTTGCACTGAAGAAAAAAATATATTCTCTATCCAAATATTTTCAAAATAGGAAAATCCTGTTGCTTGCAAAGAGCTGAAAGTAATGGAGGAATATAAAAAAAGATTCAAAAGATAAATAAAAATGGGTTTTAATTTAAAATTATGAACATTTATGACTAGGATTTGAAAAAGCCTCCCAGGATAATTCACGTTAGCTAGCTTGCTCACTTTATCAGTGAAAATGAAAACATTTAGAAATATGACCTAAATATTATCTGAGAAATCCTGTCAGGTTAGCTTGTGTTAGCTTGTTAGCTCACATCAGCAAGGAAAATTAAAAAATAAAAAAATAAAAAAAATAAAAAAACTTTTATAAATATGACATAAATATTATCTGATCAACTCTGACAGGTTAGCGTGTGTTAGCTTGTTAGCTCACATTAGCAGTGAAAATGAAAACGTTTACAAATGACCTAAATATTATCTGATAAATTCTGTCAGGTTAGCTTGTGTTAGCTGGTTAGCTCACATTAGCAAGGAAAATGAAAGCACTTATAAATATGGTGTAAATATTACCTGATAAATCCTGTCCGGTTAGCTTGTGTCAACTAGCTAGCTCACATTAGCAGGGAAAACTAAAAGATTTATAACTATGACCTAAATATGATCTGATAAATCCTGTCAGGTTAGCTTGTGTTAGCTAGCTAGTTCACATTAGCAAGGAAAATGAAAATATATAGTCTGTAGCTCAGTAATTATCAAAAACATGTTGATATTTTTTTGTAAACAACATGCCCGGTTTACTCAATCAGATGTAACTCAGAACTCTGGTTGTATGGAGGCCCACGAAACTTGAAATGCACGTTCAGAACAACGTTATGAGGAGGTTGGCAATGTTTGGGGCATGGCCAATTATGAAAGGTGGTGTTAAATCAAATTGCTGTTTCTCAGGAACCATAAGTCTGATTGATTGAGAGAAATTTGGTGTACTGCATTGTTCTGCTAATCTGTAACTGTGGTTGTGGTTATTATTATTATTATTATTATTATTATTATTATTATTATTATTACAATGACATAATGAAATAGAGGTCCATACAATTTTCTCCAGAACATATTCATGCGCTACACACCCTCTCACCGAAGGGATCAGCACTGTGCATCTTGTTCCGTGTAGACTAATCCCTTTCTTGGAAATTTCTTCCATTACACATCCCAAATGAACAATGGTTAAAATGCCTGAATAGCAAACAATATGAGCAGCCAGCTGCAGCTCTGCCTCCTTCACTGGAACACCCATTCTATGAAATGACCTGCCTGAATCAAATCATGTTCATCAAGGTCACTTTGGTGAGCTCTTATTTCACATTTGCAAAATTGCTTTTTCCTTGACATTGACACTTTTTCCTTTTCCTTAACACTTTTTATCTATTCCATCAGCCCATCTTCTTGCCCACAGTCTTTAAAAGTCTTTTACCATTTTCAAAATGTAGCTCCTTTATTTACCTGGCTTATTAAATGTTATGTGTTAAACAACCGTTGGTGGCAGACCACCCAATTTTTCGGTGAGCAAAAATATTGGAACAGACAGTCTTAAAGTAAATAAGACTTATTATTTGGTTGCAAATCCCTTGTTGGCAATAACTGCATCAAGCCGGCGACCCACTGACATCACCAAACCGTTTCATTGTTTCTTGATGATGCTTTTCCAGGCTTGTCCTGCAGCTTCTTTCAGTCGTTGTTTGTTCCGTTTCTTCAGTCTCCTCTTCAGGAGGTGAAATGCGGCTCAATTAGGTTAAGGTCTGGTGGCCAGTCTAAAACCTTCCACTTTCCCTCCCGATGAAGTTGGCAGTGTGTTTTGGATCATTGTCTTGCTGCATGATGAAGTTCCTCACAATTAGACTGGATGCATTTCTCTGTAAATTGGCAGACAGAATGTTTCTGTAAACTTCTGAGTCCATTCTGCTGCTACCATAATGAGTTACATCATCAAAAAATATTTTTGAGCCCATTCCAGAAGCAGCCATTCAAGCCCAAGCCATGACACTACCTCCACCATGCTTGACTGATGAGCTTGTATGTTTTAGATCATGCGAAAACCCTTTCTTTATCCACAGTTTGGCTTTTCCATCACATTGATAGAGGTTAATCTTGGTTCAGAACCTTTGTTGCCCATCTCCATATTTCTTTGCTAGTTCCAATCTGGCCTTCTGATTCTTACTGCTCATGAGTGGTTTGCATCTTGTGGTATGGCCTAAGCATTTCTGCTCTCAAAGTCTTCTTCAAAAGGTGGATTGTGGTACCTTCAGCCCTGTCCTGTGGAGGTTGTTGGTGATGTCACTGACTGTTGTTTTGGGTTTTTTCTTCACAGCTCTCAATCAATTGCTGTTGTTTTCCTCGGCTGACCTGTCCAATGTTTGCTTGCTAAGTACAACAGTGGTTTCTTTCTTTTTCAGGACATTCCATGTTGTATTGGCTATGCCTAATGCTTGTGCAATGGCTGTGATTTTCCCTCATTTCTAAGCTTCAAATTGGCTTGCTTTTTCTCCCATAGACAGCTGTCTGGTCACCATGTTGGTTTATCCTTTTTTTAAACAACAAATGCAGTCTTCACAGGTAAAACCCAGGACCAAAAAACCAAGTGTAGACATTCAGAGCTATTCATTGTTTTAAAAATCAATCTAACAGGGCACACCTGGGTAATGAGAAACACCTGGCAGTCAATGTTTTGATCACTGGAAAAAATGTGTGGGTTCAGACAAAAGTTGTTTAACACATCTAGATGTACATAGCAGGAATGGAAGCTGAAATTCTGATCTATCGTGTCATATCGTGCCTCTTTTGATCTCAAACCTTTGCTGTTCCAGTAGTTTTGGAGGGGACTGTATCTCTCTCTCGCTCCCTCTCATGATCTCTTTCCCTGTCACACTCTCTGTATTCTCTTGGTTGTCAACTCGTGTTATACTATCCTTTTTAAATGATTTGAAATGGTCGACTTGCACACATTCACTTGATGTGAACCAATGACTCAAATGCAACAACCAATTTCTCTCTCCTCTCCCTTCCTCTCTCAACTGTAACCTACTGAATGTTGGCAGGTATTTAACACCTACATCAATATAAACTTCTTTGACAATTATTTATTCCTTTTCTGTTGTTTCATGTATTTTGGTGGCAGCAGTACATTTTGAAAGTAGCCACTACGCAAGCTTGACGTTTTCACCTAAGCAAAGTTTCTATCAAGCTTCTATGTTTAGTTTTGGTGATGTATCCATCCTGACTTCCTGCTTCGAACGTAAATACAAAAATCAACACACCAAAACCAGCCTGAAGCCTTTCCGTGGCCAGTTTTAATGATTGTTGTCAACAGACTTCCTGTAATATTGGTTGCCACATCAATCAGGCTAGCGGTTAGCGCATTACCATTAAGAGGAAGGTGAGCACACGCTTGTTCAGCAGTCCCGAGGGAAATCAAGAAAACCGTTGTGCATCTGAAATAATAACACACTGCAATGAAATCAGATGCTGAAATAATATGCTGTAATTAAATAAAGTTTCTGTTACAGATGGATTTAAGTGCTAGGGGCTGAATAAAGGTCACTCTTTTGCCCTTAATTTCATAAAGCATTATTTCATCATCTGTAGTATGATATGTGCTTACTTTTACTGTTAATTATGCAGGAAGTTAAAGGGCTTAAGGAGAACAGATACTTTATTTAATAAAAGGTAGGCATGGCTTCAGAATATTTCCTCCCAGTCTTTCAATCCCTGGTTTAAATTGGTGCAAAGTAGAGCCCTAGTTTGAGCGTTTCATCCACTTGTACATCTTTCAGCCGCATCAAAATGATGGAAAATCGACGAGAAATGGGGCGAATTGCGAAGTTCACTACTTTCCTCCCCCCTTTTTGTCCCATACACTTTCTTTCTTCAGGAGGCTTTTTGATTCATTGGAGCTAGCATCCTCTCAAGTTGACAGGATTTCAAATCCGTGACGTGCTATGTTAGAAAGTAACAGCAACGCCAAAGTTACAGAAATATGTATGAAAAGTACAGTGCGTAGGATTTTTGTTACAAATGTAACAAAACAAAACACTACAATCTGATATTACTGATCTGCGGTGAGTTGTCCTGGAACAGTAGTTCACAGTCAGTGCTGCGTGTAAGTGGTGGGAAATTTGCACGCATATGCGATATGCCAGATCGGATATGTCAAACGCAGTTATGTTCTTGCTGGACATTTATTCGTCATCTAATTTGGTGAATGATGGTCATCTGATATATCGTTGTTGTGGAATCTGTAGCGTTACCCAGTTGCAAAGATTCAATCTGACGTTTCATTTTCAGACAATTGATTAAATGAAGACGCCCTGGTTGTTAAAATGTCAGTAAATGTAGACCTTCAATTGGGCAAGTTTAATGCACAAAATGGCACTTAGCAACATAGTCTGTGGAACTGTATGTCAGTTGGAGAAGAAGACATTACCTTTGCCTTGCACCTCCAGGGTTGGGGGTTTGATCCCCATGGAGTTTGCGTGTTCTCCATGTGCTTCGGGGGGTTCCTTCGGGTACTCCGGTTTCCTCCCCCCCAGTCCAAAGACATGCGTTGTAGGCTGATTGGCGTCTCTAAATTGTTTATAGTGTGTGAATGGGTGTGCCCTGCGTTAGGTTGGAACCCCGTCCAGGGTGTCCCCTATCTTGTGCACCGAGTCCCCTGGGATAGACTCTAAGCGGTACAAAAAAAATGGATGGATGGATGGATGTTTTATAAGTAAAAAAAAACAAAAAAAAAAGTTGTTCTGGGTGAGAATCTGCTGAAAGACTAAATGTAAATTTTCTGCAGCCAAATATTTTTGTCTTCCCAAAATAAGGAAATCTTGTTGTTTGCAAGGGGCAATGGGAGTTGGAGGTGGTAAGATATACACATGAATAAAATGACATTTCATTTTAAATTAATTAATAATAAAGAAAGAAAAAGAAAGACCATAGGTCTCCTTTATCAAAGCATGCATAGAATAAGTTTTTAAATTTGTGCCTAAGAGCTGCCAGAACGCACAAGAAAATTTGCATTTATCACCCTTATTTACATATCTGTATGCAATGGACAGTGATACATTGCTAAATTTCTGTGCTCATGCACGGCCATGCTCAGTTACATAAAGAAATTCCCACAAATTGCCATATGCGTATGGTAAACAACTTCCTTTTTAAAATCCCGGTATCCTGCTCGTGGCGCTGTTTATTGCCAAGATACTGTTGCATGTAATGAAGCAAAACAAAAATGGTTCTTTCGCATGGTTTATCAAAGAATAAAATAAACCAGCCATCTCCAACACCACCTTGCTGAAGTCGAACTGTGCTGTTCCTGGCGATGACATTTATAAAGGTCACCTATGCACAACAAAATACCTGTATATTAACTGAGAGTCTTTTCTGTTCACATACGTAAATTCCTGAAATTTGGGTGACTTTATGGCTACATGTGCACAATCCATCCATCCATTCGTCCATGTTCCATACCGCTTATCCTACACAGGGTCGTGGGGGATGCCTGGAGCCTATCCTAGGGAACTTGGGGCACAAAGCGGGGGACACCCTGGACCGGGTTCAAACCCATCACAGGGCACAATCACACTACGGACAATTTGGAAATACCAATCAGCCCAAAGTGCATGTCTTTGGACTGGGGGAGAAAACCAGAGTACTAGGAGGAAACCTCCGAAGCATGGGGAGAACATGCAAGCTCTGCACACACAGGATGGAGGCAGGAATCGAACCCCCAACTCCGGAGGTGTGAGGCAAACATGCTAACCAATAAGGTAGGGCGAGTTGCTAACAGAAAACAACTAAAATAGCATGGGGCAAACCAAACAACTGACGAGCCACTCATCACTCTCAGTAGAAAGGTTCCTGAGGTTCCTCATCCTTTTAACCCCGGCCATCTTCTGCATTCCTCCGCCATCTTGTTTCATTCTAATGCATCATGGTGTTTCAGATTTCCGTACCATGGTATATCTCCATATCGATATATCATCCTAGCCCTGCTCCTGATCCTCCAATCCTCCAGTGTGCGACTCAGCATGCGACCTGGCGACCCTGTTTTAATGATCTCAGATCAGCTCATCAAGCACCTGCTCTTCCACTGAAGCTTCATTTGCTGCTGATGAACATGCTGTGCAGCAGTCGCACATTCGTTATCATCATCATCAATATCATCATCACGCACGTTGCACCTTTCCAAATCCCAAGGACGCATCACAGGAATCATCGCCACAGTGGGGAAAAAAGAAAAGGGAAAAAAGGACAAACAAACAGGAGCCCAGGTTTGATGCAAGAGACAGAAATAAACAGTTTCAAGAGGAACCATGGAATGATTTTTATTTATTTATTTATTTATTTATTTATTTATTTATTTATTTATTTATTTTTATTGCTCATTCACTCAGTCAGCGAGGAAATAAATGAGAGCCGGAAATGGGACAAAGTGTTCAGGCAGAATACAGACTGCTGAAGCGACTTGATTTTTATATATTAGGCCAAAAATAAATGTGGCAGAAGGAAATCCTGTGGGTTATGGAATAGTTATGGGGCAAAGAAAGTTCCATCTGTTCAAATATAGATCTTTAGGCATTTTAATAAACTGCTGGATACGAAATAAGTCACTTCTGAATTGTAGAATATTAACGAATCAGTTTGTAGTAGTAAAAAGTAGAAAAAATTTAACCGATTAGATTGTTTAATTAGCTTTTATTTTATTTTTTTCTGTGTTGTTTAACCAAAATAATAATAATAATAATAATAATAATAATAATAATAATAATAATAATAATCTAGTGAAGTTTTTTGTTAGGAGACGTTATAACACCATTTATGTTAAGGAGTCTCAGATGTCTGTGCTTTATAACATAACTGATAACAGGAAGTAACTTGTCTTGCAGATGTTCCACGACCTTAAATTAATTATAGGCCGTTAAAAAGCATGTCGTTGTTATGATTGGCACATCGCTTTGTATCAGGCCATATCAAACAGGCTGTATACTTCCTTACATAAACGCTACTTAATTTAAACACTATTTAATTTGACTGAATTTGCTGATCTAAAAGTCCAATATCCTGACTCTCGTTAATGATTTCCTTCGTCTTACTGATGCTAGTCAAATATACAAACGATTGAGTGAGATTTATTTTGCGAGCTCTGCTTTGCTTCGGCTAACATAATTAAAGAGCCTGTCTGTTATGCTACTGAAAACGTGTGATCGGATCCTGACTGATTCGTTCCAAAATTAATTTCAAGGTGGCGCATATTCTCACCCCCTACACACACACCTGCTGTTTGAACTGTTATGATGCCCCACACAGCTGTCTAATGTCTCCGGTAGCTCTCCGTCTTCACCCGGCTCTCCTCCGGAGCTGGATTGAGCCCAGCATGCGGCTGTGTCTTTTAACGATCTGCTGAGGAAAAAAATAATAAAGTTGGCCGATTTGCTAGCTGACACCCACAGAGGCACCGTTATGAGATCAGTTCCTCCAGCACCTGGAGCATCGCGGATCAAGACGGCATGCTCCATTTAGTGACGATTAACATGCTGTGGAGGAATCGTATATCTGCGTGTCGCTGCAGGTCGCACAAGTGCAATGTTCTTAATGTGATAACTGGGAAACGGATGTGGAAGAGAGATGAGCGGAGGGTTGGGTTTGATTAAACACACCTTAAAGATGTAGGATTCTAAAGGTCAAAGCCAACAAACTGAAGTGTTGGAGGTTGGCGGGAACCTTCAAGAATCCTGTGGATCAGTTAAGATGGTGGTGTCTTCACCAACTTGTACCTTCACTAGCTGTCAACCACTGAGTTTTCTGTGAACATAACTTCCTAATGTCCTTAAATAGTTTTCAAGCCAGCTTAAGTATCACATTGTAAAAGAATTCCGGGTAGTCAGGTTTCCTCCCCCAGTTTGAAGATTTGTGGATAAACTCCAGGCTCCCCGCAACCCTGTGTAGGATAAGCGGTACAGAAAATGGATGGATGGCTGGATGGATGGATGTCTATTAACCTATGCACAATAATCCATATTGTCTTATTTAGATAAGTATGCAGATCCTTGGCTAAGGCACCCAGCAACTCAGGAACCGGGCTGATGTGACCAAGAACCCAATGCAATGGCCACTCTGACAGAGCTTCAGAAGTCCTCCACAGAAATGGGAGAACCTGCTGGATGGACAGCCATCTCAGAAATACTCAATCAATCAGGCCTTTATACTAAAGTGGCCAGATGGAAGCCACTCCTAAGTAAAAGGCATGTGACAGTCACTTAAAAGATTCTCTGGTATCATGAGATAAAAATGTATCCCTTTAAGTGGAACCCCACTTAAAAGCAAGTACTGCTCACCAGCTGGCTAATACTATCCTTACAGTGAAGCATGGTGGTGTCAGCATCATGCTGTGAGGAAACTTCTCAGCAGCAATGATATGGAGACTGGTCAGAATTAAGAGAAGGATGAATGAAGCCAGAGAGAAATGTAAGAAAATCTTTTATACATTTGTGGGGGGGAGGGGGGGTACATTAAAAGTTTATTTTGACTTTGTCATTAAGGGTTATTGTGTGAAGATTAATGTTAGGTGTGTGTGTGTCCTTGAGTTTATATTAACTGTGCATGAAGGTTGGTATTTTATGAGAATCCTTTGTTATGAATTTGTGTGTATATTAGGCGGAGCCCACTTCATGTGTAATTTAGTGCTTTTCACAACATATGCTTAGATTCAGGAGCCTCATGAAATAAATAAATTTCTCCTTATCTCAGCGGGAGCTAAAACAGTTGTGCTTGTAAATCAAGGGCTAATACAATATAGAACTTGAAGGGGTTTTTTTGTGGTTGTTTGTTTCTTTGTCTCCCCCCCCTCTTTCCTGAGTACTCTTATGCAGTTTTTATCGCAGTCACATCAAATAAACATTCAACTTTGTCCTAAAAAAGAAGGAACATAGGAAAAGAATGCCATTTTGCTGAATTGTTTTTAGATATATATATTTTTTTTAGAAATAGTTTTGAGTTCAAAGGATATGAGAAAACAGAAAGAATGGCGAGGAGAGATAAACCATACATATTAAAAAAAAAAAAAAAAAGAACCATAGGAGAAAGTAGATGAAAGAAAAGATGCAAGGATGTAGCAAAGAAAGAAACAAGAAGAAAGAAAATGCATAGATAAAGACAAAAAATTGGGGATTGATGGGTAAAATAAAGAAAGGGCGAGACAGCAGAGGAAAGAAGGAGGAAAGAAGCAAAGGAAGGGAAGTAATCAAGCAGACATGAAAGAAATAAAAAAGAAATCAAGAAAAGATGTGTAGATAAAGATCAAAATGGGAACTGATGGATAAAATAAAGACAGAGGAAGGAGGGAAAGAATGGAGGAAAGAAAAAAGATAGAAAGAAAGTGGGATAAGGGAAAAGAAGGAAAGAAATGAAGCAGAGATGAAATAAAAAAAAGAAAGAAAATGCAGAGGTAAAAGAAAAAAAAATGTAATAATTAAAAGAAAGGATGGATGAAAGACAGGGATGGAAGAAAAAAGAAAGAAGAAAGATAAGGGGAAAGAAATGAATCAGAGATGAAAGTAATTTAAAAAAAGAAACAAATATTGCATAGATAGAAGAAATAATAAATTGATGGATGATGGATGGATGAAAGAAAGAAAGTAAAAAGAACGAAAGAAAGAAATGAAGAAAGAAAGAAAGAAAGAAAGAAAGAAAGAAAGAAAGAAAGAAAAAAAGAAAGAAAGAAAGAAAGAAAGTGGGATTAAGGGGAAAAAACAAAAAGAAAGAAAGAATGCAGGAGATAAAATAAATAATTAATAATTGAAAGAAATGATGGATTAAAGACAGGGGAAGCAAGAAAGAAAGAAAGAAAGAAAGAAAGAAAGAGGGATAAGGGAAAAGAAGGAAAGGAATGAATCAGAGATGAAAAAAATAAAAAAGAAACAAATATTGCATAGATAGAAGAAAAAAATAATTGATGGATGATGGGTGTATGAAAGAAAGAAAGAAAGAAAGAAAGAAAGAAAGAAAGAAAGAAAGAAAGAAAGAAAGAAAGAAAGAAAGAAAGAAAGAAAGTGGGATTAAGGAAAAGAATTATAGAGATGAAGCAGAGATGAAAGAAATAAAAAAGAAAGAAAGAAAGAATGCAGAAGATAAATGAAAAAAATGAATAATTGAAAGAAAGGATGGAAGAAAGACAGGGAAGGAAGGAAGGAAGGAAGAAAGAAAGAAAGAAAGAAAGAAAGAAAGAAAGAAAGAAAGAAAGAAAGAGGGATAAGAGAAAAGAAGGAAAGAAATTAATCAGACATGAAAGAAATACAAAAGAAACAAATATTGCATAGATAGAAAAAATTAATTGTTGAAAGAAAGAAAGAAAGAAAGAAAGAAAGAAAGAAAGAAAGAAAGAAAGAACTCAGATGAAGGGATGAAAGATAGAAAGGGGGGAAAAAACACTTTATTGGCACAGAGTTTTTGTCCGTAATTTTCCACATCATTATCTCCATGACTTCCTGTTTCCTGCTTCCCTTTTTCCCCTCCTTCTTTTGTTTCATCTTTCTCTCTTGGCCTCCTAGTAATAATTACACTGTTACAGCATCTTCATTTTTACAGGCTTCGTGTGTGTGTGTGTGTGTGTGTGTGTGTGTGTGTGTGTGTGTGTGTGTGTGTGTGTGTGTGTGTGTGTGTGTGGGGTTGTCTGAGAACCTCTCCTGCCTTTCTGCTCCTGGAACTTTTTACTTTCACCCACTGAGTGCTAGATTTTGGTAAAGACAACAACAACAATAACAGCAACAATAACAACATTGCTGTGAACTGAATTAGATCTCAGTAGGTCCACTTCTTATATATGGAGGTGACTCTGACATGGCATCATGTTGAGAGCTGGTGCCTCTGAGTCTGACTCTAACAGTGTTATCCTTCAAAACCATCTTCACGCTCGAACTTGTTTCCAAATGAGTTATAAAACCTTTTTTCAGTCTTTTACTCAGACATCCAAAGTTATAATATCTGCTTAAATGACACTTCAGGCTCCTTCTTAATCAAATCTTTCCGCATATGCAATATGTAAAATCCATAAACACGAAGGAGGAGGTGACTTTAATGGGGCACGTCAAGAGCCCGAGCCTCTGCTTCCATCTCACCCAATTAATTTACACCTTCTTCTTTTGTTAGCCATCTGCTCGGGTTCATTGGCCCCGTCATCTTGGAGCTCGGCTACACATGAGGACCTCCTCCCGTTTATTTTCCCAGCGGCGCTGAGAAAGGTGACTTTTATGGATCGTAATAACCACCTCTCTCCCTCTGCGCTGTCCTTTTTACTACGCCGGCCAAGGCAAACTTGTCTGAATTTGTTAGCGCTGAGCCATGAAGCTGCTGAACTTGTCCAAAAATGTTTGGGAAGCTGAGCGTGAAGAGCTTTGTGCTGAAATTGACTGGAAGTGGAAGAGGGCGGCTTTTTAAAAGGGACTCGTTTCCTGCATTAAAAAAAATAAGGGACTTGGCGAACTCGAGCAACTGGCCGCGTCCCCGCAGCCCGCGCAGTTAGCCAAGTGCTACGTGCTATAATTTAGCCCTGAGAGGCAAGAAGTCGACGAGTCACGCTCCAAAAACTGAGCATCTGGACTGCATATTAAATACGAAAAGTAAAGACTTATTAACATCCCACACAACCATCACTGTCCCAATCATGTACACTACAGCTGTCAATAGCAGCTTCACTGCTAATATATATATATATATATATACACACACACACATATATATATATATATATATATAAAATAGTCCATAAGAGTTACACAAATAACATCAACAAAGAAAGAAAAGATGGAAGGAAGGAACGAAAGAGAGATGAAAGACAAGGAAGTAAGGAAGGAAAAACAATAACGTTCATGATAGGATGAAATTTGTACTGTAATTATTTATTTTATATATAAAATAAACAAAAGAAGAACAGAAGGGAGGACAGAAACAAAGAAAGAAAGAAAGAAAGAAAGACAAAGAAGGAAGGAAGGTTGGAAGGAAGGAAGGAATGATGGATGAAAGGCAGGAAGTAAAGACAGGGAAGGAAGGAAGGAAGTAAAGTAAAACAATAAAGTTTATGATAAGATTTTTATATATAATATTTTATATAGCAGAATTTTATATATAAAAATAAATAAAGGAAGAGCAGAAGGGAGGACAGAAACAAAGAAAGAGAAAACGAAAAAAGAAAGAAAGATGAAAGACAAGGAAGGAAGGAAGGAAGGAAAGAAAGAAGGACAGGGAAGTAAGGAGGGAAGGAAAGACAGAGGGAAGGAAGGAAAAAAATAGGGAGGGAAGGAAGGAAGGAAGGAAGGAAGGGAAGAAAGATGGATGAAAGACAAGGAAGGAAGGAAGGAAGGAAGGAATGAAGGAAGGAAGGAAAAATGGATGAAAGGCAGGAAGGAAGGAAGGATAGATGAAAGACAAGGAAGGAAGGAAGGAAGGAAAAATGGATGAAAGGCAGGAAGGAAAGACCGGGAAGGAAGGATGCATCGATGCATGAAAGACAGCGAGGGAAGGAAGGACAGGGAAAGAAGGAAGGAAATATGTATGAGAGACAAGGAAGGAAGAAAGGAAGGAAGGAAGGAAAAACTGTGAATATGGAATTATAAAATTCTAAATGTTCTTAAATTTTTGTAATTATTTGTTATATATAGATTTTTTTTTTTCATTTTATGTTGTGTGCTTTCTGTGCTCTAAACACACATTTTTATTACCTAGCACTAACGTTCCCTCTACAAGTAATAACTAATTATAAGCTCGTTAATATTCGAATGCTTCTGAATACTTAATCTTTTAAGTAATTAAAATTCAAATGTAATTTTTGAAAAGAGTTTAACAGCACTAATGTATGCGCAGAGGATTGGGATTAGCGCGCTAGTTTTTCGGGGTTTATAATTAGCATTTACGGCACGCGGTGCTCTGCGGATTGTGGAAGATTACCAGGAAGCGAGACGAGGAAAATAATCCAACATAATACCGCCTGGAGATAAGCGTGTAATGGTGGAGGGTGAGAAGTGAGAAGAGAGATGGGAGAAAGATGGACCTCACACCAACACGAACTCGCTCCCGGTTGCTCTTTCCTTTGAGTGTTTCGTCTATACTAAAGAGAAAACCCGGGTTTGTTTTTCTTCACTGTTTTTAAGAATTACGGCGCACTTCATGTTGAACGGACGTTCTTCGGGCCTTGCAAGTCTGGATTATAAAAGCCTGCTTTTCCAGTTTCCTCTTTCATCTGTCCTGCTCGAACGTGTAGAACGTCTCGGCCTGAATTTCCGCCGTCCGACTCCTCCTTTCTTCAAAGCCGGATTTGCATTTCGAACAAAGGCGCTCTCAGCAGGTAGCACGAGGAGATATTTTATTTTTATCCAACACGAGGAACGCGAAGAGAAGAGAAGAGAAGAGAAGAGAGGGAGGGAGAGAGGGAGGGAGAGAGGGAGGGAGAACTACATGCCTTCGCTCAGGAGAATGAAGCAGCTCCATGATGATTTGAATTCCCACACACGTGCACTTTCTCGGGCGTTTCCTGTTTTCTCGTGATGGACAGTCGCCGTGAGCGTCTATGTCTTCATTTGGTTTTTCTAAGCATAAGCGTTGGGGGAGGGAAAAAAAAAAAACCTGCAGGCACTGCGATGTGATCGCTAGTAAGGAACTTAAAGGGGCTCGGCGTATTCCCCGTGCAAGCGGCCTGATTTAAAACATGTACAGTTAGTGTTAGGCAAAAAAAAAAAAAGAAAGAAAGAAAAGAACTCCCAGAACAGCGAGTTTTACAGGAGCTCAAGGCAGCTGACAATATAAATACATAAATAAAAAAAAAAAAAGAATAAATACAGGTGCATCTCAATAAATTAGAATGTCGTGAAAAAGTTCATTTATTTCAGTAATTCAACTCAAATTGTGAAACTCGTGCATTAAATAAATTCAGTGCACACAGACTGAAGTAGTTTAAGTCTTTGGTTCTTTTAATTGTGATGATTTTGGCTCACGTTTAACAAAAACCCACCAATTCACTATCTCAACAAATTAGAATATGGTGACATGCCAATCAGCTAATCAACTGAAAACACCTGCAAAGGTTTCCTGAGCCTTCAAAATGGTCTCTCAGTTTGGTTCACAAGGTAAGCCACAAACATTCATTGCCAAAGAAGCTGGCTGTTCACAGAGTGCTGTATCCAAGCATGTTAACAGAAAGTGGAGTGGAAGGAAAAAGTGTGGAAGAAAAGATGCACAACCAACCGAGAGAACCGCAGCCTTATGAGGATTGTCAAGCAAAATCGATTCAAGAATTTGAGTGAACTTCACAAGGAATGGACTGAGGCTGGGGTCAAGGCATCAAGAGCCACCACACACAGATGTGTCAAGGAATTTGGCTACAGTTGTCGTATTCCTCTTGTTAAGCCACTCCTGAACCACAGACAACGTCAGAGGCGTCTTACCTGGGCTAAGGAGAAGAAGAACTGGACTGTTGCCCAGTGGTCCAAAGTCCTCTTTTCAGATGAGAGCAAGTTTTGTATTTCATTTGGAAACCAAGGTCCTAGAGTCTGGAGGAAGGGTCGAGAAGCTCATAGCCCAAGTTGCTTGAAGTCCAGTGTTAAGTTTCCACAGTCTGTGATGATTTGGGGTGCAATGTCATCTGCTGGTGTTGGTCCATTGTGTTTTTTGAAAACCAAAGTCACTGCATCCATTTACCAAGAAATTTTGGAGCACTTCATGCTTCCTTCTTCTGGCCAGCTTTTTGAAGATGCTGATCTTATTTTCCAGCAGGATTTGGCACCTGCCCACACTGCCAAAAGCACCAAAAGTTGGTTAAATGACCATGGTGTTGGTGTGCTTGACTGGCCAGCAAACTCACCAGACCTGAACCCCATAGAGAATCTATGGGGTATTGTCAAGAGGAAAATGAGAAACAGGAGACCAAAAAATGCAGAGGAGCTGAAGGCCACTGTCAAAGAAACCTGGGCTTCCATACCACCTCAGCACTGCCACAAACTGATCACCTCCATGCCACGCCGAATTGAGGCAGTAATTAAAGCAAAAGGAGCCCCTACCAAGTATTGAGTACATGTACAGTAAATGAACATACTTTCCAGAAGGCCAACAATTCACTAAAAATGTTTTTTTTATTGGTCTTATGAAGTATTCTAATTTGTTGAGATAGTGAATTGGTGGGTTTTTGTTAAATGTGAGCCAAAATCATCACAATTAAAAGAACCAAAGACTTAAACTACTTCAGTCTGTGTGCATTGAATTTATTTAATACACGAGTTTTACAATTTGAGTTGAATTACTGAAATAAATGAACTTTTCCACGACATTCTAATTTATTGAGATGCACCTGTACATGAACACAGAAGCATGTTTATTGGCAACGGATGATTTGTTCAGCTAAGAGAAAATGACACTTTATTTTATTTTATTTTTTTTTTTAGGTCTAACAATAATTCGTTCTAAAGAATTTTTGTTGTTGTTGTTATGGAAATGTCTCTTCATTTGTAAAGCTAGTAAAAGAAATGGCACCGAATTAGCATGCTGAAGAGGCAGTACGTCTTAGTCGACCTTAGGGAAAAAAAGACAAGAAAAGGTCATGGTGGATTCGATTCGAAGCCTTTACCACTGTCACGTTTTATTGAAGGAAGAAAATATGGATGAAAGACAAGGAAGGAAGGAAGAAACGAACGGACGAAGGAAGGAAAGAAAGATGAATGAAAGACAATGAAGGAAGGAAGGAAGGAGGAAAGGAAGAAAGGAAAGAAGAAAGGAATGCAGGGAAGGAAGGAAGGAAAGAAAGACAGGGAGGGAAGTAACGAAAGATGGATGAAAGGCAGGGAAGGAAGGAAGGAAGGAAGGGAGGAAGGAAGGAAGGAAAGATGGATGAAAGACAAGCAAGGATGGAAGTAAGGGAAGACAGGGAGGGAAGGAAGGAAAGACGGATGAAAAGCAGGGAAGGAAGAGAGGAAGGAAGAGAGGGAGGAAGGAAGGAAGGACAGGAGGAAAGATGGATGAAAGACAAGCAAGGAAGGAAGGAGGAAAGGAAGAAAGGAAAGAAGAAAGGAATGCAGGGAAGGAAGGAAGGAAAGAAGAAAGGAATGCAGGGAAGGAAGGAAGGAAAGAAAGACAGGGAGGGAAGGAAGGAAGGGAGGAAGGAAGGAAGGAAAGATGGATGAAAGACAAGCAAGGATGGAAGTAAGGGAAGACAGGGAGGGAAGGAAGGAAAGACGGATGAAAAGCAGGGAAGGAAGAGAGGGAGGAAGGAAGGAAGGACAGGAGGAAAGATGGATGAAAGACAAGCAAGGAAGGAAGAAACGAACGAACGAAGGAAGGAAAGAAAGATGAATGAAAGACAATGAAGGAAGGAAGGAGGAAAGGAAGAAAGGAAAGAAGAAAGGAATGCAGGGAAGGGAGGAAGGAAAGAAAGACAGGGAGGGAAGTAAGGAAAGATGGATGAAAGGCAGGGAAGGAAGGAAGGAAGGGAGGAAGGAAGGAAGGAAAGATGGATGAAAAGCAGGGAAGGAAGAGAGGAAGGAAGCGAGGGAGGAAGGAAGGAAGGACAGGAGGAAAGATGGATGAAAGACAAGCAAGGAAGGATGGAAGGGAAGACAGGGAGGGAAGGAAGGAAAGAAAGATGGATGAAAGAGAAGGAAGGAAGGAAGGAAGAAAGGAAGGAAGGAACAAAGCAAGGAAGGAAGGAAAAACTATGAATGTGGAATTATGAAATTTTTATTGTAATTTTGCATGTTATATATAAGAAAGAAAGAAAGAAAGAAAGAAATTGTACTGCCATGTTTTATTTGGAGGCGGGAGGAAACCAAAGAATGCACAGGAATCCCATATGGACGTGGAGAGAACACGTGGAACTCCAAAGCCTAGCTCAAGATCAAACCAGGGACCCTGGAGATGTGAGCTATGCCCTGTACCACAGTCTTGCCCCGGTGCCTTTTGTAGAAAGATATGAAAGTTGCTTCCTGTGTGTTCTTCGATCCTCACTCTTACTCAAGACACACACTCATCTAGATACTCAGATATCTTCACCGTCAATCAATGAGAGTGCAGATGAGAATGCTTCCATCCTGCTGAACATTCTGCTCCTTCTTGATCTGCTTGGAATCCATCAATCATGACCTACTAGTGTTACAGACTTAGCTCTTGCTTGGATCAATCTCATTAGCATGATTTTTTTTTTTTTTTTTTTTTTTTTACAAATCCTCGATTTATAACTTGAGGTGTTCCTCAGGGATCAGTCCTCAGTCTTCTTTATTTCTTCAAATTGGCTGTTATGGATATTAACCCCAAATGCAGATCAACTGTTTCCGTAGGATTTTCTTCTTGGTTTCATCCAACTGCTAAAGCCATGGTCCTCAAAGACATTACAAAGCATGTACAGGATGTCATTGTTCAAAGTTACTGATCATGAGAAGGGTACAAAAGAATTTCCAAAACATTAGCTTTATCTTAGTGGTTAGCATGTTTGCCTCGCATCTCCGGGGTTGGGGGTTCGAATCCACCCTTCGCCCTGTCTACACGGAGCTTGCATGTTCACCAGGTTTCCTCTGGGTACTCTGGTTTCCTCCCCCAATTCAGAGACATGCATTGTGTTTATTAATGTATGGATTGACATTTCTAAAATTGTCCATAGTGTGTGTGTACGATTGTGTCCTGTGATGGGTTGGCACCCTGTCCAGAGTGATCCCTGCCCTGTGCCCCAAGTGCCCCGGGATAGGCTCCAGGCTTCCCCATGACCCTGTGGAGGATAAGTGGTATGGAAAATGGATGGAGCACATGGAGATTACCATGGAGCACCATAAAGGCCATCATCAAGAAGTGGAGAAAATGGTGCACCACAGTGATTTTACCGGAAGGACAAGAAGAAGGATAAATCTTGAGAGTGGATGAATTTGATTTGCAGAAAGTTCTTCAGATGGAAAAATACAGGAGTGTAGTCAAAGTTCTGTTCAGGTCTTTTCACGCAATTTGTGTCCCTTCCTGTCCCTTTCAACTAAATGTGTGAAAGCCTACCCAGTATATAACAAGCCTTTTTTATGCGATAACACATTCACAGAGGCTTCGCTTATTGTATGATTAAAGGATCCTTATGTACATTCTATCCACTTATCCTATGGCGTGACATATCAGGTCAGAACACCCTGATACTGAATACACTCACAAATAATAAAAATCAGCATAAAGAGAATGAAAAAGGAAAATCAAATTCCGCAATGGGTAGCTCCAAATATCAATCTGATTTGGCACAAAGCCTGCAGGCCTCTGTTAGACACGAATCCAAACCAGAAAGGAATTGCTTCAGAAGAAGAAGATGAACATTTTGGCATGGCTCAGTCACAGCCCTGATCTAAATCCTATCAAATAAGTGTGCTATGACTTAAGGAGGGCTGTGCTCAGGAGATCCCCTCACAATTTGATAGATCTGGAGCATTTTATTTTTTTTTGCAAGGAAGAGTGGAATCAGTAAACTCTTTCTCAGAAAGACTGAGTGCCCTATTACAAGCCACAAAGTATTAGTTAAGTGGTCATTTCTTGTAAAGATGGCTTCCATTTCTAAACACATCACCAGGTGTGGGATGGGGTTTGTAAGTGATCTTTTGTTTGTGTATATTTATTTATTTATTTTAATTTGTTGTACAGTATTGGAAGGCAAGGCCAATACTATTGTTTTGGCTATACATTTGGGTTTGACATCAAAAGATGAATATGAGATGCCAGATCGGTATTTCAGCTTTAATTTCCTCATATTTACATCCATTTTGAAGCTGCGATTAGAGGGAGTGTCTATCAGAGCCATTGCACAAGCATTGGGCATAGGCAGTACAACAATTTGGAGTGTCCTGAAAAAGAACGAAATCACTGGCGTACTAACAACCAGACATGGAACAGGTTGGCCAAGGAAAACAACAGCAGTTGATGACCAGAAAAAAAGAAAGAAAAAAAAGTTGATGAGCAGAAAAACCCCAAAACAATAGTTAGTGACATCACAGGGCAGGGGTGAAGGTATCACAATCCACCATTCAAAGAAAACTCCAAGGGCAGAAATATAGAGGCCATACCCCACCATACAAACCACTGCTGAGAAGTAAGAATCAGAAAGCCAAATTGGAATTCACAACGAAATACAGAGATGAGCCAAAAAAAGTTCTGAAACCAAGATTAACCTCTAACAAAGTGATGGAAAGGCCAACGTGTGGAGAAAGAATGGATCTAAAAACATGATCCAAAACATGATCCAAAACATAGAAACTCATCAGTCAAGCATGGTAGAGGTCGGGTCATGGCTTGGGCTTGCATGGGCGCTTCTGGAACAGGTTCACTAATCATTATTGATGGTAGCAGAGAATGAATTCAGAAGTCTACAGAAACATTCTATCTTCCAATGTACAGAGAAATGCATCCAATTGGGAGGAACTTCATCCTGCAGCAAGACAATGACCCACAAAGCACTGCCAGCACAACAAAGGACTTCATCATTGGGGAAAAGTGGAAGGTTTTAGACTGGCCAAGTCAATAACCAGACTTTAACCCAGTCGAGCAACATTTCACCTCCTGAAGAGGAGACTGAAAGGAGAAACCACCCGATATAAGCAACAACTGAAAGAAGCTGCAGTACAAGCCTGGAAAAGCAACACAAAATAAAAATGCAACAGTTTGGTGATGAAGTCATTGCAAGCAAAGGATATGCGACCAAATATTAAGTGTTATTTACTATAATTAACTTTAAGACTTATCGGTTCCATTACTTGTGCTCACATAAAAATTGGGTGGTCTGCCACAAAAGGTGCCATGATCTAAGTTGTTTAACAAATCATAGATATAAATACCAGGAAATGAAAGATGAGGTTCTGATCTGTTATCTCATATTCATCTTTTGATCTCAAACCCAAAAGCGTTCAGCGTATAGAAAAAAACACTAGACTTGGCCTTGCTTGCTTACTTTCTGAGGGGACTGTATAGTTAGACTACATAAGGCATGTGGTTGTTCAGTTAGCCTAGAGGTTTGGGTCTGTCTGACGCAATTTACCGGTGACTGTGTAAATACTTTTCCCACAATAGCTGCTGTAAATTGTGAGGACGTCGCCCGTTGTGTTTCTTTACACTCCAGACAATCACCACTCCACTCACACGTTCTGGAACATGTTTTTTTTTAATGCTACCTTTGAGTCACCTCACCAACCGATTGCTGGCAAAATCGAAATCTTACAGTTGATACCAGTATTAACCAGATTTATGTTAGTAGGGAATCTATGGCATGTTTACCGCCACCTGGTCCGACAGAGTAAATGGTCCTTCTTGAACTCAGAGTTGGCTTTTTACACTTTAAATCACTTCATATAGCGTCTGTCACACCATTCCCATTTTAATTTCACAATGAAAACCAATTGAATGCACTGTACATGGCCTTAATGCTTGGGTATTTTGGAGTGTGAGTTTCTGGCTGACGTCTGTAAACATAAAAACTTTGCAAACTGATTTTTTTTTTGTACTCTTTGGCCCTAACTTAGTTTCCTATTTTTTTCCATTATTACTTTGCCACCTTTGATACTGATCTAACCTCTGTAGCACTCACCAAAAAAAAAGCTAAAACTTTGGCTTAAACACTAACTGTTTATCTTACTTACATTACAGAAATTCCCTATTTCTCACTGACAGACTGTAAAACCTTGCCCTTCTTTTAGCCTAATAAGTCATTAAAAGTTCACGCTGAGCTGTCCTGGGTTTAGATTCTACGCTCTGTGAGGCATTTAAACGTCAGATCATCTTACCTCAATCTCCTAGACTTCCATTTCCACCTTTAAAGCCAGGCTGATAATGTTCCTGTTCTTTTAACACATTTACCCTCCTTCATCCAGTTGTTCAATTTTTTTTTCAATCAATCAGGGTTTCCTCAGCGCTGTTTCCTTGTGAAGAAAGTCCAGGTACTTTCAACCCCTTTTTTTATAGATTAGTGAAGAACTTCATATGTACAAGTCCTTCATATGTAAATAAACACAAAGAACATAGTGTGTAAGTTCATACTGTGTATGTAGACGATATGCTGCACATATAGTGATAACGTGATAACAGTAATATGAATATGAATCCCTATGAATATGAATCAGGCATTTTGAGGGGTGTGTTTTACATAGAAAAAAAAAAAAAAAACATCTCGATGTTTACTGGATATCGCCTGGACACACGGATTCTCCTTATAATTGGTAGACCTCTCGCAGGGGCGGAACCTCGTAACCGCCTGCCAATCACAGCAAGCCGAATGAACGTGACTGACATCTCAAACTTGAACATATCAAAGTTGGTTGGAATCAACGATATGCTGCCATGATTCCTCTGCACTGTCAAACTGATGGCTGATTGTGTTCATTTGTCAATCCGATCTCAATCATTAACAACAATTCCGACTGGGACTGTCAGAAAGAAACGTCTCATTTGTAACCGTTCCATTAATCCTGGTTTTGCCGAACCACATTGTTATGCAAACACGCAGCGAACGCAGACGACGTGGTAACAGTAATGTGAATATTAATCACTCTTTGGGAAGAATGACTTCAGTTTGCCGGGTGATGAATAACACGTTTGTGTAGCGATCAGCGTCCGGGTGGCTCTTAAACAAACCCTTTAGACAAATAATGCGTTAATTAAACGCCTGTGGAAGATGATGAACGCGCACAGATGCCCTCGTTTCTGCCTTTATCTCTCAGTGCTTCATCTCTGATCAGATCCACAGCTACAGAGGGAGAACTGCAGGATTCCTGACAACTGGCAATATTTTGTCTTTTTCCTCATATTCATTCTTATCTTTCTTTACTTCCATCTTATTTTTAGCTTGTTTTTATTTTTATTTTTCGTCTATCTATCTATCTATCTATCTATCTATCTATCTATCTATCTATCTATCTATCTATCTGTCTGTCTGTCTCAAATTCATTTTTATCTTTCTATATCACAATCTTAATTGTTCTTATCTTGTTTTTATCCTTGTCTTTCTTCTCTACTCTTCTCTATTCTCTTTTTTCATCTATCTGTCTATCTATCTATCTATTTTGTCTTTTTCCTCATACTCATTCTTATCTTTCTTTTCCTCCATCTTTTTTTTTTGTATCTTGTTTTATCTCTATTTTTAATCTATCTATATATCTGTCTGTTTTTCTTGTCACGAATTAATTATTGTCTTTCTTTATCTCAATCTTAATTGTTAGTTTTATCTTGTTTTATGCTTATTTTTCCTCTCTATCTATCTATCTATCTATCTATCTATCTACCGATCGACTCATTCTTATCTTTCTTTATCTCCAATTTCTGTCTTTTTTTCCCTTTCAAATTCATTTCTTTATTCATTCATTTATCTCCACCTTTCTGTCTTGTTTGTATCTTTATTTGCCATCTATCTATCTATCTATCTATCTATCTATCTATCTATCTATCTATCTATCTTGTCTTTTTCCTCATACTCACCTCATTCTTATCTTATCTTTCTTTTCCATCTTTTTTATCTTGTTTTATCTTTATTTTTAATCTATCTATATATCTGTCTGTTTTTCTTGTCACAAATTCATTTTTATCTTTCTTTATCTTAATCTTAATTGTTAGTTTTATCTTGTTTTATGCTTATTTTTCTTCTCTATCTATCTATCTATCTATCTATCTATCTATCTATCTATCTATCTATCTTGTCTTTTTCCTCATATTCATTCTTGTCTTTCTTTATCTCAATCTTAAACTTTATCTTGTTTTTATCTTTATTTTTCTTCTCTCTCTCTCTCTCTGTCTCTCTCTCTCTCTCTCTAGCTATCTATCCATCCATCCATCTTTTTCCGTCGTCTTTTTCCTCCTATTCATTCTTATCTATATTTTTCTCGTTTTTTTTTGTTTTTTTCTTGAACATTGCGTTCAACTTGTTTTAACCTTAATTCTTCACTTCATTTTCCCCCTATCTATCCATCTGTCTGTCAGTTTGTGTTGAGAAGTGGTGAGGACTTTCAGAACTTCATTAACTCTAAAGCCTACTCAGAGGGTCCCTAACTAGTGTGCAGAATAAGGGAGAACCACCTCAGCCATCGGTAACTTCTAATAATCCGGTCTCTCCTCCATATCCTGTAGTTTTGTCTTATTTATCCCCATCAGCTTCAGTATCTGTTTTCACCACTATCTTATTCTTTTTTATTATTAGTAGTAGTATTAGTATTAGTAGTATTTTGATTATTATTTGTCGGCGGGATGCTTAATTAGGCCGGCGTATAAACAGACTGCGAGTGCACTGGGGAGGAGGCAGGGTTTTGATGGCTCTGTTCTGATAGTTGGGAGTTAATTGGGGAAGGTCCCTAGTCTCCACTTCCTTGTAGCTCGGCTGTAATTTATTCTCAGGGAAAAAAATAGAAACCCGAGATGAAGACGTTCTCGTTTCCGAGCATGTGGAACGTGCTCACCTTCAAACCGGGAATAACGACGAGACACGGAGATGTGTAATAAACGAGGCGGCTTCGTTCCACACTCGAAAATATATATGTCCTTTTCTAGAGTCGATATCAGGTGTTTCATTCAAACGCTCCAACTAATTACCATCTCTTCACTACTCAGAGAGGTCAGAAATGTTCTGCGTTTAGCCTTTAGCCTGCGTGTCACTCTCCTGCCACTAATGCAACAAGGCTCGAGCTAAAGGTCTGTGTGAAACGCGGCTTCTTCTACGCGGATAACGTCTGTCTGGACAACGCATCATCGATCTTAATCGCATAATCAGACTCCTATGCTACAGTGCACTGCAAAGCAGCCCCGCCTTCATAACCACTTCATAACCAGTACAGATTCGTTTTTCCTGAATTTTAATTTTTGTCTTTCATCTTTTTTCCTTCATCCTTATACTTTATCTTCATCTCTCTTTTTTTTTTTTTTTTTTGTCTTCTTTATCTTCATCTCTTTACTTTGACCTAGCGGTTGTGAAGGCAGGGCCAGTTTGTGCAGAAGAAGTAAAATAAATAAATAAACAAATAAACAATCAAGCCTGAGGATAAAGAAGACAGAGATGAAGAAGATGAGCGTGAAGAAAAAAGAAAAAAAAAAGACAAGTAGATGAAGATAAATGAAAGAAAGACAGTTTTGAATAATTAGGAAGAATATGAAGATTAAAAACAAAAGATTAAGATGGAAATGAAGAGAAAGGGAAATTAAGACAGCAGATTAAGATGAAAGATGAAGGAGACAATTAGAAAGAACGAACTCGAAGGTCCGAATGAAAACGGTGAAAGCGAGACGAATCACGGAGAAGGTCAAGCTGTAGACAAAAACGGAGAGAAAAAAGAAAAAGACAAGAATGACGGGGGGGAAATGAAGCTGAAGATAAAGCACAAGCCGGGGTAAAGAAGATCATAAAGGAAATGAATAAAATGAAGATAATGGAGATAGAGAAAACAAGGAGGATGAAGATAAATAAATACTTAGATGGAGATAAGGCAGAGACTAAAAAAGGACAAGAGTGACTTTTCCAGTTAAACATAAAGCTAAAAAAAAAAAACAAGGAAATGAAGAAGACAAGGATGAAGAAGCTGAGGCGAAGAAAATAGGATGAATACAAAGAATTGAGATAGAAAATACACTGAAGATAAAAATGAAGGAAAAAAGAAAGAAAAAAATCGAGGATGATGAAAAAGACGAAGAATTTAAGATAAAGAGGAAAGTCGAAGACTGATGCAGATGAGGAACAAAGATGAAGGAAATGAAGGAGGTTAAAAAATGTATAAGAAAAAAAAAAAAGAAAGGTGAGTGATTGATGGTTGATGATGTCATCGTCATTACATCATCCATGTTCCTGTTTTATTTGTTTGCAATATTTAAAAAAAAAAAAAAAAAGCCATTAAGTAGTGATAACAATTAAAAATAACAGGAAGTAAATTTAAGTTCGCATGTATTTTGTTCTTAAATAAATAACAGATTAATGATGAATGAATGAAACTGATGGAATATAAAGTGTAAGTGATTCATCAGTGTAATTTCTGAACAATGACGCGAGTGTTACTGCAGTGTTTAAGGGCGAAGGATCCCTGAGGGAGCAGGTTTAAGGACGCGGTGTTTACACGAGGTCGTCACTCTCACTGCATGTTTATTCATGTTCAATATGAATAAAACATGGCGTTAGAAAAAAAAAAGAAAGGGAAAAAAAAAAAAAAACGCTGACACTGGCTTTTATTTAGGAAGTTTTATTCGTTAATTTGATGAAAGTTACTTCCTCTTGTCAGGCCTCTGATCTCCAGCGAGTAAGAAGACTTACATGATTTAAAACAAACAAACAAAAAAAAAACCTGAAGAACATGAGAAGGTGCATTTCCACATGTTATACCCTAAAATTGATATGAATCAATGACCAGTCTATGATTTTAATGGTAGGTGTATTTTAACAGTGAGAGACAGAATAACAACAAAAAAATCCAGAAAAACACATTTCAAAAAAGTTATAAATTGATTTGCATTTTAATGAGGGAAATAAGTATTTGACCCCTTCGACTTAGTACTTGGTGGAAAAACCCTTGTTGACCATAACAGAGGTCAGACGTTTCTTGTAGTTGGCCACCAGGTTTGCACACATCTCAGGAGGGATTTTGTCCCACTCCTCTTTGCAGATCCTCTCCAAGTCATTAAGGTCATTTTCAATGCCCTGGCTGACGGAAGGAGGTTCTCACCCAAGATTTGAGGGTACATGGCCCCGTCCATCGTCCCTTTGATGCGGTGCAGTTGTCCTGTCCCCTTAGCAGAAAAACACCCCCAAAGCATAATGTTCCCACCTCCATGTTTGACGGTGGGGATGGTGTTATGACTTGGGGTCATAGGCAGCATTCCTCCTCCTCCAAACACGGTGAGTTGAGGTGATGCCAAAGAGATCTGACCACACCTGACCACAACACTTTCACCCAGTTCTCCTCTGAATCATTCAGACAAACTTCAGACGAGCCTGTACATGTGCTTTCTTGAGCAGGGGGACCTTGCGGGTGCTGCAGGATTTCAGTCCTTCACGGCGTAGTGTGTTACCAGTGGTTTTCTTGGTGACTATGGTCCCAGCTGCCTTGAGATCATTAACAAGATCCTCCCGTGTAGTTCTGGGCTGATTCCTCACCGTTCTCATGATCATTGAAACTCCACGAGGTGAGATCTTGCATGGAGCCCCAGACCGAGGGAGACTGACAGTTTCTTCCATTTGCGAATAATCGCACCAACTGTTGTCACCTTCTCACCAAGCTGCTTGGCGATGGTCTTGTAGCCCATTCCAGACTTGTGTAGGTCTACAATCTTGTCCCTGACATCCTTGGACAGCTCTTTGGTCTTGGCCATGGTGGAGAGTTTGGAATCTGCTTGATTGAAACTGAGATTAGGAGCACTCCCTTTAAGCTAATCTCTTGCTGATTGATAGGGGATCAAATACTTATTTCCCTCATTAAAATACAAATCAATTAATAACTTTTTTGAAATGCGTTTTTCTGGATTTTTTTTTTTGTTGTTGTTGTTATTCTGTCTCTCACTGTTAAAATACACCTACCATTAAAATTATAGACTGATCATTTCTTTGTCAGTGGGCAAACGTACAAAATCAGCAGGGGATCAAATATTTTTTTCCCCCACTATATGAAAAAGAGATAAAAATCTAATGTGAAAAAGCCCTACAAAAAAATCCTGAAAAAATGAATCGCATATGCAAACAAATCTTAAATATTGCATGTAAAAATGATTCAGCTGTAAAAGAAAATGGTGAAATGAACTAATAATGTGTATACAAAAAATCACAAGTATAATAAATGAGTCCTGAAAGGAATCGTGAAAATAAATGAAACGTGTAAAAAATTACATTTGAAAAAAATAAAAATAAAAATGTATTTTTTAAAAATAAAAAATCACAAGCAAAATAAGTGACTCATCTGAAAAAAAAAATTAATCACATTTGAAAATAAATAAATCATCAAAAATCAAATTTGAAAATAAATCAATCATCTGTAAAAATGAATCGCATTTGAAAAAAAAAAAGAATCATCTATAAAGAAAAAGGAATTACATTTGAAGGTAAATTAATCATTTGTTAAAAAAATAAATAAATAATAATACAAAAAAAACAAGAATCCTGTGTAAAAAAAAGAATGACAGTTGAAAGTAAATGAATCATCTGTAAAAAAAAAAATAAATAAATAAAAAATAAAAATAAAAAAATAAATAATAATAATAATAATAATAATAATAATAATAATAATAATAATAATAATAAAATAAAAAATAAAAATAAAATAAATAAATAAAAGCACAGTCCTATAGAAGGTCTTACAGATAGATAGATAGATAGATAGATAGATAGATAGATAGAAAAAAGTGACGTATTAAAAGAAAACTCTCTGGGTTTTTAAAAAAAATTAATATTAGAAGCTGTGCTGCTATAAAATCTCAGCAGAACTCAACCTTTCTAAGAACCAGAGTGTGTGTGTGTGTGTGTGTGTGTGTGTGTGTGTGCATGCGCGTCTGTGTATGTTTTTCTGTGTCCTTTTTAATAAATCTGATTTATAAACTCCATCATATCTTAATCACTGAGCCGGCCGACTGCTCGGCGCTCGAGCAGACTGCGGCAGAAAAGCCGAGTGTAAAACGTCCCCGCGAGATGAGTCCAGCTGGGCGAGACGGCCCACGCGCTCCGGACACCGATTTATCCTGAAAGAACAGCAGCGGAGGAGCTGGAAATGATCTCAGCAGCACAAAGCACTGATCAGAACCTGAGCCATATGCAGTAAATATGCAGATATACTGTAGAGCAACAACACACACACACACACACACACACAAACACTCACACACACATGCGCTTCATTCCTGCTTAACTGACCCTTTTCAAGTTTCAGTGTCTTGGAAATACGACATTAGAACCCACTTGTAGAACCCACTTCAATGAAACCCCTGAAGAACCCTAAGTTTAAATCTAAAAGAGCGCAGCCATTTAAGGAAAAAAAAAAAATATATATCATCACAATTATTAATAACAAGCCCAAAGGTTCCCACGTTAAATGTACAACCCTGATGGGTTCTAGGATTTGGGGGAACCCTTAAAGGTTCTATGTACCCTATGAACCCTACAACAATTGTTTTCCCTTTAAGTTCAAGTTCCAAGTAGAACCATTTTTCCTAAACTGCATACTGAGGAACTTACACATAACTGGCCAAATAATTACAACCCCAGCAAAACGGTTCCTCAGGGGTTCTCTCTAAAGAACTTGAAAACTTTTTAGAGTGAAACATTGTTGAAAACAGTAGAACAGCAGTTTGGAGGAAAATAAACTAATATGATTATTAGTAGTATTAGTAGGCCCAGGGGTTTATCAGTTTGTCTCTCTGGGGGAGCAACTAAAGGTTCTAAAGAGAACCTTACAACAGAGAGTTGGCCTTTTAGACAGTTAAACCCATTTAGGAAGGCAGAACCCCTCAAATAAACCATTCAAATAAAGCTTGAAAAGCATGTGTAGAGTTAAATGTAGAACCATAATGTGGATCTCTAGCAAACCAACAACAATTGTTTTTTTTTTGTTTTTTTTTCCCAGATTCCAAGTAGAACTCCTTTAGAAAGCTAAGAACCTTTAACTATCCAAAGATCCTTTGAAGAACCTTGTATCTCAGAGTGTATATACTTTGTAGAGTGTATATACTTTTAGCTATTTTGTCAGTCAACCTCATGGTACAAAAAAAAAGGGTTCCTCAAGAGTTCTTCAGATTGTTAAGTGTTCTAGCATTCTATAAGGGGAACACTGTAGTAAGGTTTTACACTGAATAATTTAATGTTCTAGACAGAACATTTTTTAAGAGCAATAATAATGGTCAGATAATATAAATATTATAAAACAAAAATAATACTTTTAACAGTAACACAAACGAAGTGTTCCTCAACGTGTTCCTCTGGAAGGACTGCTACAGGTTCTATATAGCGCCTCACAACAGAGTTGTTCCAGAGAAGAGTTAAGAGTTAATAGTTCTAGCCTTCTAAAAGGGTTCTCCCTGGAAACGTTTCTAAAAGGGAAACTATTCTACAGCTATTGGTTTCCCGTTTTAGAGCGGATTCCAAGTAGAACTCCTTTGGAAAGCTAACCTTATTTCTAAGAGGTTATATAGATGTACAGATGGTTGTCAGTCAACATTACGGTGCACTCTTGGTTCCTCAAGAGTTCTTAACTGTTCTAGCCTTGTAAAAGGGTTCTACCTAAAAGGTAGGGGTTCTACATAGAATCATTTAAAATGAATGACTAATAAATATTATTACAGTAATGTTACTAGGCTCAAGCATCGATGGAAACACTAAAGGTTCTAACCAGAAACTGTAGCATACTGTAAATCAGTGGCAGTTACTCCAAACTGGAACCGGGAACGTAAACACGTAGAGTATTAGATATGACATTGACTCGTATGGTCATAAAATCCCACCGCAGATTCTGTCTGGGTTCTCCATTAGAGTCATAATAAATGATAACGGAGTGTTGCAGAGGTGACGTGGTTCTCCTGTAGTTATAATAAACGACGTCCCTGAGGACAATTTCACACTCAGTCAGAGAGGAGAAAAAAAAAAAGACGTTTCTCCTTTTTTTAATCTCTCGCTAATAAAGAATGAATTATAGTTTATTCCGAGTTTCCACACCGAGAGCCACAGGAATTACAGAACCTCCATCATACACACTAAGTTTATTATGTTATATTGTGTATATTATTATATATTATATTGAATTGTGGATTCTGATTGGTCAGAAGGTGTTGGTTCATTGCACTGGTAGTGCTGTTGCAAATCACAGGTTTATATTAACACGCTAATACGTTATCGTTTCTATAGTAACAGCCCGTTGTTGTTGATATGGTGAACTTCTCGGCATTTATGGAAGGAGTCTCCAGTGTCAGTGCCTTGGAAGTGGCTTTGTAAGTGACCCGGGAAGAGGTTACGCATTGTGACATTTTGTCGAGAGAACAGAACACAAATATAACATGTTTCGTAGTCGTTCTGCAACATTAAACGTAACCATAAACGGATGATAGTTGTGGTTCGATAGCTGCTATAGGAAAATAATCAGCTTCAGGGTGGTAAGAGTAACTCCGCTTCATCATATCATCTCACTATTTTACCGTAAACTAGTCGTTTATTACTCACGTATTAACTTGTATTATAATATCTAGTTAATTTTAATATTATCTGTATTCAGAAACAGAATTCGTGCTCAGAAACGTCGCCTCACCTTGCCATGTTGGTGACGCTGCTGTTTCTAACAAGAACAACAACGGCGACAACAGATCACGGCCATATGCTGGTCTCGGTGACCCCGCGGGCGTCGACCGGACGTCACCTGTCTCGCGTCAACGAGGGAACGGAGCATGAAGAACACACTTCAAGGGTCAAAGGCGTGACCATGCCTTCTGTTTACACTCCTGTTCTCATTCACGGTGAGGTTTTCAAACAAGGTCAGGCCATTTGCAAGGAAAAAAAAAAAAAAAAAGCTTTTCTAAATGTCTGGACGATGCTAATGATGTTCAGTTACGGTTTTCTAAGCATAGGACAGCTTGACACTGCATCATAAGGATCGTGCGCTTTAAAAGTTTGGAGGGAAAAAAAAAAAAAAAGTTTTAGCTTGACAGGGCAAAGACAACGAAGGTGAGCGAAAAAGTTTAAGTGGAGTGCGCACACGGTTCAGTCCACTCCATACTTGCTAGCAGTGTTGTAACGACACGACAATTTTCACCACCTTAATACCCACTATAAAGGTATTAAAACAAAACACTGATAGTAAAGAAATGGAAAATTAATAACTAAATAGATAATGAATTATAAATTACTAGAAAATGAATCATTTAAAAGTACCAAAGTTCAAACATCCACAGCATCTGAAAGTCTTAAAATGTTTTAAAAAGAATAGAAGAAAATGTGCAAAATCCACCATTTTAAAAAATTTTTATGTGCTACAAGGGTGCCAGTACTTTAGTCATAAAATAGGAAATGCTGGGTGTTTAAAAAGATAACATTAAGATAGAAATAAAATCCAAAAAAAAATATTTTAATGTTTATGTTTAATGCTCCACGTACAGTATTATTAATTGCATTACGAGGGTGCCAATACTTCTAAGTCATCCCTAGTCTTTTATCCTTTCATTTTGTCATGGTTAATGTTGAAGCCTGAAACAAAATAAATGTTGCTCTACTTTGTGTATCTAAATTTATGTGTACAATTAAATTAGATTACATTTTTAAAACTCGTTTTGATACTTTTTATGTATTTGAGTTTCTCACCTACAGGATGTCGTCACTGTGTCATACAGAAACGCCGTTGTGGAACATTCGACTCGAGGTGAATCTGGAGTTTTTGTTAAATAGGTGATGGGAGAGTGTTGTTGCATCATAAAACACAGGATCTAATCAGGTATCAGTATGCAAATACGGGCCGTGTAACACCAGTTAAGCAGGAAGGCGGGAGGTTTGACAGCCATAACATTAAAACCACTGACAGGTGAAGTGAATAACATTGATTATCTCGTTACAGTGGCACCTGTCAAGGGGTGGGATATATTAGAGAGCAAGTGACCAGTCAGTTCTCGAAGTTGATGTGGCAAGGGTAAGGATCTGAGCGACTTTGACAAGGGCCAAACTGTGATAGCTAGACGACTGGGTCAGAGCATCTCCAAATTGGCATGGTGGGGTGTGGGGTGTTCCCAGTATGCAGTGGTTAGTACCTACCAAAAATGGTCCAAGGAATGACAACCAGTGAACCAGCAACAGGGTCATGGGCGCCCAAGGCTAACTGATGTGCAAGGGGAGCTACTGTAGCACAAATTGCTGAAAAAGTTAATGCTGGCTATGATAGAAAGGTGTCAGAACACACAGCGCATTGCAGCTTGCTGTGTATGGGACTGTGTAGCTGCAGACTGATCAGAGTGCCCATGCTGACCCATGTCCACTGCCTACAATGGGCATGTGAGCATCAGAACTGGACCATGCAGCAATGGAAGAAGGTGACCTGGTCGGATGAATCACGTTTTCTTTTACATCATGCGCACGGTCGGGTGCATGCGCGTCTCTTACCTGGGGAAGAGACGGCACCAGGATGCCCTATGGGAAGAAGGCAAGCTGGCAGAGGCAGTGTGATGCTCTGGGCAATGTTCTGCTGAGAAACCTTGGGTCCTGGCATTCATTTGGATGTTACTTTGACACGTACCACCTACCTAAACATCGTTGAAGACCAAGTACACCCCTTCATGGCAACGTATGGTATTCCCTAATGGCAGTGGCCTCTTTCAGCACCCAGCCACACTGCAAAAATTGTTCAGGAATGGTTTGAGGAACATGACAAAGAGTTCAAGGTGTTGACTCGGCCTCCAAATTCCACAAATCTCAATCTGATCGAGCGTCTGTCGGATGTTCTGGACAAACAAGTCCAAGCCATGGAGGCCCCACCTCGCAACTTACAGGACTTAAAGGATCTGCTTCTAACGTCTTTGTGCCAGATACCACAGCACACCTTCAGAGGTCTTGTAGAGTCCATGCCATGCCTACACAATATTAGGCAGGTGGTTTTTATATATATATATATATATATATATATATATATATATATATATATATATATATATACAGGTGCATCTCAATAAATTAGAATGTCGTGGAAAAGTTCATTTATTTCAGTAATTCAACTCAAATTGTGAAACTCGTGTATTAAATAAATTCAATGCACACAGACTGAAGTAGTTTAAGTCTTTGGTTCTTTTAATTGTCATGATTTTGGCTCACATTTAACAAAAACCCACCAATTCACTATCTCAACAAATTAGAATACTTCATAAGACCAATAAAAAAAACATTTTTAGTGAATTGTTGGCCTTCTGGAAAGTATGTTCATTTACTGTACATGTACTCAATACTTGGTAGGGGCTCCTTTTGCTTTAATTGCTGCCTCAATTCGGCGTGGCATGGAGGTGATCAGTTTGTGGCACTGCTGAGGTGGTATGGAAGCCCAGGTTTCTTTGACAGTGGCCTTCAGCTCATCTGCATTTTTTGGTCTCTTGTTTCTCATTTTCCTCTTGACAATACCCCATAGATTCTCTATGGGGTTCAGGTCTGGTGAGTTTGCTGGCCAATCAAGCACACCAACATCATGGTCATTTAACCAACTTTTGGTGCTTTTGGCAGTGTGGGCAGGTGCCAAATCCTGCTGGAAAATGAAATTAGCATCTTCAAAAAGCTGGTGCTCCAAAATTTCTTGGTAAACGGGTGCAGTGACTTTGGTTTTCAAAAAACACAATGGACCAACACCAGCAGATGACATTGCACCCCAAATCATCACAGACTGTGGAAACTTAACACTGGACTTCAAGCAACTTGGGCTATGAGCTTCTCCGCCCTTCCTCCAGACTCTAGGACCTTGCTTTCCAAATGAAATACAAAACTTGCTCTCATCTGAAAAGAGGACTTTGGACCACTGGGCAACAGTCCAGTTCTTCTTCTCCTTAGCCCAGGTAAGACGCCTCTGATGTTGTCTGTGGTTCAGGAGTGGCTTAACAAGAGGAATACGACAACTGTAGCCAAATTCCTTGACACGTCTGTGTGTGCTGGCTCTTGATGCCTTGACCCCAGCCTCAGTCCATTCCTTGTGAAGTTCACTCAAATTCTTGAATCGATTTTGCTTGACAATCCTCATAAGGCTGCGGTTCTCTCGGTTGGTTGTGCATCTTTTTCTTATACACTTTTTCCTTCCACTCAACTTTCTGTTAACATGCTTGGATACAGCACTCTGTGAACAGCCAGCTTCTCTGGCAATGAATGTTTGTGGCTTACCTAGTGAACCAAACTGAGAGACCATTTTGAAGGCTCAGGAAACCTTTGCAGGTGTTTTGAGTTGATTAGCTGATTGGCATGTCACCATATTCTAATTTGTTGAGATAGTGAATTGGTGGGTTTTTGTTAAATGTGAGCCAAAATCATGACAATTAAAAGAACCAAAGACTTAAACTACTTCAGTCTGTGTGCATTGAAGTTATTTAATACACGAGTTTCACAATTTGAGTTGAATTACTGAAATAAATGAACTTTTCCACGACATTCTAATTTATTGAGATGCACCTGTATATATATATATATATATATATATATATATATATATATATATATATATATATATATATATATATATATATATAATCAGTAGGTAATAAAGAAGTGAATTGGCTACTAGGAGCCTAACGCCAGTGTAAACAAGCATGATGTGGTAAAGCCCATGGCTTAGCGTCAACCCTTGAGACAAAGCTGTAGATTAAGCATCCGACTTGGAAAAAAGGACAGTGGGAATAAAGGTTCAGCTCTTTTCTTTACAGCCTGAATGAGCTGCTGTGGTGTGATTAGTGGCTTCCCGGGCCCGGTATCCCTCAGGTACACATGCTAGCGTTATTGCTTTGGTTGCGTTCCAGGGTATTTCTGCAGTTGCTTGGTCATGGTTGTGGATTTGCGTCCAGGTGCGATATTCCTCCTGCGTGAAAGCGGTAATGAAGATAAATGTATCAGCACAAGGGATTTGCACGCTAGTAAGGGCTAATGCAGCGAATCATAAAGCATCAATTATAATAATCAATGAGTTCTCCCATCTTTCGTTAAATGAAACAGAAATGGATGGTGTTCAATATCGCAGATACCAAACTGCTGGGTTTTTTTTTTTCTGGAATGTCGAGGTACAAAGTCTTTCTCACATGATGTAGTCAGTGTAAAAGAAAAAACAAATCATTCGCAAGAACAATCGCACTAGAACATCTGAAAAAGAAAAGTTGGAAAGTTGTACGTTATTTTTAAAAAAAAAAAAAAAAAGAAGAAGAAAGATTTAATGAAGCACCGAGTTAGCATAACCTCAGCGCTAATATAGTTTATGCGGGAAAGATGAGGCTGTGAGAGATAATTAAGGTGGAGGTCGTTCTTATGGAAGATTCATCCCAAAGTTAATTAAAATGTAGGCGGGATTTGTGCTCGGGCATAATGAAACTCCTTTTCCATCTGAAACCTTTCCACCGGGATTTCTTTTTTTTTTTTTCCCTGTCCTTTTGTCTTTGCGGTAATAAACTGAGAAAATGGCACGACTTTAATTCTACACCAGGCTCCGCAATGTCGTGATGACATCCTGCATCGATAAGAAAACTTTCATAAATGCCAAACGTACTGGAAAATGTGTTGTTATCAGTGAGGAGGACAAGATTATTAACATTTAAATGCAAACTTCAATGGGAAACTTTCATGCTGACAGCTGATGATGTCATAATGGCCTGTACGGCATCCGACCAATCGGCAGCTTCCATTCAACTAGCACATATTATACAAACGTAGACTGGCTTTCTTTCATTCTTTCTTTCTTTCTTTGAGCATATCTCTCTCTCTTATTTTTTTCCTTTCTGTCTTTCATCCCATTTTTTTTTATCTTTTATCCATTTTCTTACTTTCTTTCTCTTTTGTCTCTTTTTTCTTTTATCCACATTTTCTTTCATCCACTCTTTCCTTCATCCATTTATTTTCTTTCTTTCATATTCTTTTTTTTGTTATATGTTTCTTGATTTCTTCTTTTTTCTATTTTCCCCTCCTTTTATTCTGTTTTTAATCCATGATTTTCTTTCTTTCTTTCTTTCTTTCTTTCTTTCTTTCTTTCTTTCTTTCTTTCTTTCTTTCTTTCTTTCTTTTACTTTTGTCTGTCTTTCTTCTATAGCTCCTTTCTTTTTCTTTTATCCACACATTCTTTCATCCACTCTTTCCTTCATCCATTCATTTTCTTTCTTTCACTTTCTTTCTTGTTAGTTTCATTCTTGCTTTCTTCTTTTGTCCATTTTTTCCTTCCTGTCTTTCATCCCATTTTTAATTCTTTCTTTCTTTCTTTCTTTCTTTCTTTCTTTCTTTCTTTCTTTCTTTCTTCCATCCCTCCATTCTATTTTCCCCCATTTTTTTACTCTAGCTATTCATTTATTTCCTTTCTTTTTATTTCATTCTTCTTTTACACAATTACCTTTTTTCTTTATTTTGCTTTCTGTCTTCTATGCCTTTCTCTTTTTTCCACTGTTTCTTTCTTTTTTAATTCTCTTTCCTATTTTATTTTGTAGTGTTCGTTGTTTTTAATTTCTTTTTTCCCCCTTTATGGCTTTTATCCTTTTTTCTTTCTTTTTTTTTGGTATTATTCCTAATTTCTTTCTTTCTTTCTTTCTTTCTTTTATTCTTTCTTACTTTCTTCACTCTTGTTCCATTCGCTTTTATATTTTCTTTTGTAGTACAGTTAAGTAAAGATGCCAGGTATTTCAATCCAGTTTTTCTACAACATTTAGAAAATAAATACTAAACCTGTTTACAGTGCCCTCCACTAATATTGGCACCCTTGGTAAATATGAGCAAAGAAGGCTGTGAAAAATATTCTTTAACCTTTTGAGCTTTTGTTAAAAAAATTTAAAAAAATACTCTGCTCTCATGGATGTCAAACAATTGCAAACACAACACAAAAACAGTTTTGTTAAATATCGGAGTGCAACAATTATTGGCACCCTTTTACTCAATACTTTGTGCTACCTCCCTTTGCCAAGATAACAGCTCTGAGTCTTGAGCCCTGATGAGGTTGGAGAATACATGGCAAGGGATCTGAGACCATTCCTCCATACAGAATCTCTCCAGATCCTTCACATTTCGAAGGTCCACGCTGGTGGACTCTCCTCTTCAGTTCACAATATTAAAGAGCCAGCACCATATTTAACCGTGGGCATGAGGTACTTTTCCATATGGCTACCTCTCTGTGTGTGCCAAAACCACCTCTGGTGTTTATTGCCAAAAAGCTCTATTTTGGTTTCATCTGACCATAGAACTCGATCCCATTTGAAGTTCCAGTAGTGTCTGGCAAACTGAAGACGCTTGAGTTTGTTTTTGGATGAGAGTAGAGGCTTTTTTCTTGAAACCCTTCCAAACAACTTGTGGTGATGTAGGTGACTTCGGATTGTAGTTTTGGAGACTTTCTGACCCCAAGACGCAGCTAAATTCTCCAGCTGTGATTCTTGGAGATTTTTTGGCCACTCGAACCATCCTCTTCACAGCGTGTTGAGACGATATAGACGCACATCCAGTTCCAGGTTGATTCATAACATTTCCAGTTGACTGGAACTTCTTAATTGTTGCCCTGATGGTGGAAATGGGCATTTTCAATGCTTGTGCTATTTTCTTATAGCCAGTTCCCATTTTGTGAAGCTCAACAACCTTTTGCCGCACATCACAGCTATATTCCTTGGTCTAACCCATTGTTATGAGTGACTAAGGGAATTTGGCCTACGTGTTACCTCATATTTATACCCCTGTGAAACAGGAAGTCATGGCTGAACAATTTCATTAAAATATCCTTAAAATATCAATGGGAATATACTTCACATATATTTTTCTCATATGAATTCGCAGGGGTGCCAATAATTGTTGCACTCCTATATTTAACAAAGTTTTTCTTTTGGATAAACCTGTGCTTTGTTGGTCATTGTTTGATATCCATGAGAGCAGAGTATTTTTGCGAATTTTGTGAACAAAAGATCAAAAAATTAAACAATAAAGACAATACAGACTAATGGTGCCAATATTAGTGGAGGGCACTGTAAATGGCTTGCACATAGTACCTTTAAAAAATAATATTAAAAAAAAAACTTTTAGTTGTAAGAGAAACATCCTGTAAGCACACGCAGGCTTTATGGCTTTGGCCTCAGTGTGGTGTGTGTTGCAGGTAATGAGAGTCATGCCTGAGAACAGCGGGGAATCTTGAATCTTGAACGCTTGAATCAATCTCGCTCATATTCACACACACAGTGGAGTTCTGTAAAGACATGAGGAGATAATCAGCGAGGTGTAGTCAGGGTGGTTAGGAGGTAAAGAACGACACCTATTTTCCAGATTTTCAGTCAAAACTATCTACTATATGTATGTATTTGCCGCCACAAGAAAAACCAAGATGGACAACCCAGGCCATGTTTTAAATAAACACAGTACCTCAATGTGCTCTGACTGAAAATTGTGTTGCTGTTGTTGTTTGACAGGCGGACGTCTCTGTCAGTTCTCGTGTCCCGTGTAAGCTAATCCAACCATAACCACAACCACAGCAGCTCCGCTATAGTAGCAGCTCAGCTAGAAAGCAGCTCCGTCTGTCACCAGGGAGGAAAAGTCAGATTCTGACCCGCAAGGTCGAGGTTTAAAATTCGCTCATGCACAACATGACAAGTGACACAGCAGGGACGCTAGAACACGACACGGTGTAAAATCGACGGATCAAAAGGTCTGACGAGGCAGATTAGACTTGGAAAAGAAGCGAAGGCGGTTTCAAAAACTGGCCAAGAGCTTCTACCACATGCTACATTTTATTTTATTTTCATTTTAATGTGTCATTTTCATCAATCACAGGCAGTGCTGAATATTTCAACCGTCCCCCAGTATACACACCAAAAACTATAACGTGTACTGAAGAAGAATATATTTTATCCTGTTTACTGCAAACTCACAAAGAATTACACCAATTAGCATACAGTTAGCATGTGAATAAAAGCGCTAGGGCGGCGGTTTCTCAGTAAAGTGATTAGTTTTTAATGGCTCTATTAGTTCCACCAAAAACGAAAAATAAAAAATTACTGTTTAATCTAGCACAAGTGTAACAACAAAATCGTTTTTCTTCCTTTCTCAAGATCCTGTTTCTTTTTATTAATTTTATTTTATTTATTTTATCATTTTTTATTTATTTTCTTAAGATTGTTAGTCTTTTTTCTTCCTTTCTATGTTTTTTTTTTCCTTTTAAAAACCTTCTTTGATTATTTTTTATTTCCTTATTAGTATTTTCCTTAGTGTTATTTTATAATACTTTTATTTATTTATTTTGTTTCTTTCATCCTTTATTATTTTTATTTATGTATTTATTTGCTTCTCATTTTCCTTTATTTGTTTGTTTACTTATTTATTTCCTTTTATATTCATTTTTCTTTTTTTTTCACTTTATTTTTTTCCATCTGTTCTTCTCTTTTTCCTTTTTTTTTGTATCGGATCTTTAATTTTTTCTTGATTTTATTTATTTTGTCCTTTATTCTTTCTCTCTTTTTATTCTTTCCTTCTTTCTTTCTTTGCTGTGCTTTATTATAGAAAATCTTTATTTCTTTTTGCCTCATTCATTTCTTTTCTTTTTCTTTTTTTTTTTTTTATTATTATTTTTCATGAGCTCAAACCCCTAAAGTGTTCAGTGAGGCTTCCTGTTTGACCTCTTCGGTCCAGCTTGTGTGGTAATGGCAGGTAATTTAATCTAACTACTTCATTATCTTTATTACACTGAGTAGGAACCTCAGCAAACGTGAATGCCAGAATTTGATCAAGTGCAAAGATGAGTGTTTTCACACACACACACACACACACACACAAACACACTAGCTTGAGCTGCAGTTCCAAATTAGAGTGTCCCTCGGGTACATCCAGGCCAGTAACTCAAAATTAGGGCACATGGCTGATTTTGTACACTTGCTTCTTGGAGGCGAATTGATTCCCCGAGGATCACCACCTTTTGGCAGTTACAAATAATCTCATTTGCTTGAAACCTTCGGTCCTAGGTGACTTAAAAAAGCTGAGTCAAAGTGTGCCCAAGGACCCAAATCAAATCAAACTCAGCATCCCCAGGGCGAATCGAGGCCAAGGGCCTTTGGTTTTTGGTGGTGTGTGAATTTGCCAATCGTCTTGAATGTTAGAGAGTTTACAGTAGAACTCCTGCTTCGATCATAGATGGCCTAAAAGGCAGCTGTCTTAAGGCCCTTTCAGACTGAGCGTGACGGGATAAACCGAACCGAATCGCTGACAAATGGTGATTGATTGCCTTCGGCTAATTCACACCTGCACGATAGGTGGCGCTGATCGATAATGCATTTTATGCCTGCACACTAGGTGGCGCAACCCACTATTCAGCTGATCTGCCTATCGTCTTTGAAGAAGAATCACAACAAGGCACACAAACTGTTGAGAAGCACAGAAAAAGAAAGAAAATGGATTTGAAAATGGATTTCGCTGTGACTTTTATCAAAAAGTTCTCTGTTCTCAGACACCAATGATAACACAAACTCAACATCCATTCTCTTCTCTCTTCCGGAATACTATTCTTCGGTGTTTACACTGGTTTTCAAAACAGCTTTCTATGCTATAGCGCCACCAATCTCGCCCTTTTGTGCAACAGCAGCGGCTCCGGGCACGTGATCTAAATCTCAAATCTTATTGGACAGCTCAATGTCTAAAAACCCAAACCAAATCAAAGTGAATAACACTTGAGTGAATCAAGGTCAAGGGTCCTTGGTGACATGGTGTTTGGAGGCAAGTTGATACGCCAATCATCACAAAAGTTTGGAACTTGAACCCTTCATTCTAGGGTGACTCAAAATGTGTCTGATTGGGACCATGCTCAAGGACCCAGGTTAAACTCAAAGTAAGTACCCCTAGGTTGAATAAAGGCCACATAGTGAAGTTGTGAGGTGAGTTGTGAATGGTCATATGGGACAATGTTCAATGGGACTTGATCATTTGATCCCTTTAGTCTTCAGTGACTCAAGATATCTCTGAATGAGATGATGCCTGAAGGACAAAGAACAAATCAGGGTTAGGGTTAGGGTTAGGGTTAGAGTTTGGCTTGAGTGAATTAGCCCAATGGCTCTTGATCACATTTTTATTTTTATTTTTTTGCAAGCAAGCTGTGAAGTCACAAGTTTGATTGCTTGAACCCTTCAGTCTCAGGCAACTTGAAGATAATGCATAGGGACCCAAGCCAAAGTATCATTAGGGTGAATCGAGGCCAAAGGCCCTTGGTTGCATGTTTTTAGAGACATGTTGTAAAAGGTCACTACTGGTTGGGACTTATAACCATTATTGCTTGAACCCTTAAGCCTCATGGAAATTAAAATGTCTGTGAGAGAGATGAGGTACCTCGTCCAAATTAAAGCAAGCAAGTGGTTCAGTGATTGTTTGGGAGGTATAAATAACCTTAATTGCTTCAATTGATTTTAAATGTGTCTGAATGGGACATTGCTCAAGGACCCAAACCAAATCATGACAGGTTAACCGACTAGATATTTTGAAAAGAATCAATTGTATTGGTAGTAAAGAAGCTGTGATATGCAAAACACTTAATTAGGTACAAAATTATATTTGGTTACAATAAATTACTTTGTGTTTGGACTATTTTTGGATTTTGCCATTACTAAAAAAAAAGAAGCGCAATAACAAGTGACCATTGTTTCACTGCGTCTTAATAGATTTTTTTCCCATGCACTCATACACACCAGGCTGCAGTTCCACAATGGAGTGTCCCTTGGGAGACACCAAGTGCACTTGGTCACATGGTTTTTGCAGGCTACTTAATTCACCAAGGGCAAAGACCTTTTGGGATTACGAGTAGCTATGACTTTGAACATTTCGCTTGACTGAAAAGACACCTGAATGAAACCGAGTCCAAGGATCCGAAGTGTCATGTAACGCCCTGAGCTCAAATGCAGCCAGTTGTGTCTCTTTTTGATGGAGGTTATTGCTTTAAGCACAGGGTGAGAGAGAAAAAAAAGACTGTCAAAGATTTATTTTCCCAAAGGCGTCCTAGTGGAGCGTTTGGAGTTGAGTCTTTGAAAGACTAATATCTAGAGGTGGACTATAATAAAAATGTTGCAGAATAATATATGTTACTGTGTACACTTCTAAATGGACATTATATATCTGTCGAAAAAGCTTTTTAAGGGTCGGTAATTCCAAATGTGATATACTAGAATTAAGGTAAGCAAGTAAGCAGAAAGCAGTAGATTACTGGTTGGCATTATTTGGTGAGATATTAATTAGGAACACTTTCACAGGCATTGATTAACAAAAACACCCTTATATGTACACTGATCAGTTATAACATTAAAACCATTAACATGTGAAGTGAATAACATTGATTATCTTGTACCAATGGCACCTGTCAAGGGGTGGGATATATTAGGTAGCAAGTGAACAGTCAGTTCTCGATGTTGATGTGTTGGAACAAGAAAAATGGGCAAGCGTAAGGAACTGAGCGCTTTTGACAAGGGACAAATTGTAATGGCTAGATGATTGGATCACCAAAACGGCAGGTCTTATGGGATGTTCCCAATATGCAGTGGTTAGTACCTACTAAAACTGGTCCAAGGAAGGACAACCGATCCCACAGAAGAGCTACTGTAGCACAAAATGCTTAAAATGTTAATGCTGGCTATGATAGAAAGGTGTCAGTACACACAGTTTGCTGGATATGGGGCCCACGGCTGAAAATGCCTACAATGGGCATGTGAGCATCAGAACTGTAATGAATTGCATACTGGTCTTTCACCATCTACAGTGCATAATATTGTGAAAAGTTTCAGGGAATCTGGAGAAATCTCATTGCGTAAAGGGCAAGGCCAGAAACCACTGTTGAATGTGTGTGACCTTCGAGCCCTCAGGCGGCATTGCCTGAGAAATCGTCATGCTGCTGTGATAAATATAACCACATGGGCTCGGAAGTACTTCAGAAAACTGTTGTCACTTAACACAGTCTGCCGCTGCACCCAGAAATGCAACCAGAAACTCTATTACACAAAGAGGAAGCCACACATCAACTCTAAGCAGAAATGCCGGCGAGTTCTCTGGGCCCGAGCTCATCTCAGATGGACTGAAAGAAGAAGAAGCCTTTATTTGTCACTTATACATTAGCACAGTGAAATTCTTTTCTTCGCATATCCCAGCTTGTTAGGGTTAGAGCACAGGATCAGCCATGGTACCACATCCCTGGAGCAGAGATGGTTAAGGGCCTTACTCAAGAGCCCAACAGCGGCAGCTTGGCAGTGCTAGGGCTTGAACCCAGACCTTCTGATCAGTAACCCAGAGCCTTAACCATTGGGCCACCACTGAAAGGCAATTGAAACGTGTGCTGTGGTCAGATGAGTCCACGTTTCAGCTTGTTTTTGGGAAAAACGGATGTCAAAGATGAAAAAGACCAACCAGAACATACAGTTTGCTGTATATGGGGCTGCGTAGTGTTGGACTGGTCAGAATGCCCATGCTGACCCCTGTCCACCGCCGAAAAACGCCTACAATGGGCATGTGAGCATCAGAACTGTAATGTAATGAATTGCATACTGTGTATGCACAAATTTTCATGATGCTTGGCCCCCTAACCACTTTTCACAGTGATTGGACCCTTAATAAAAAGGAAAGTCTGACTCATTCAAATAATAACTGTAACAACTCACAATACTTCTAAACCCATTGCTTAAGTATTTATATTTTCACAATTTATATTTACCTCATTTGTAAATAATAATAATAATAATAATAATAATAAATTAAATTAAATAAATAAGTAAAAAGTGACTTACAATTGAGACAGGATACAACTGAGCAGTTGAAGGTTAAAGGTTTTGCTCAAGAACAGAACAGTGGCTGCTTAGTGGTGCTGGGATTTGAACCAACAACCTTTTGCATCTATTTATCATTCTATACAGTCTGATTACATGTAACTATAAATGGATAAACATTAGGATCATTCTTTAATAACTAAAAACATCATTGTTGACAACTTTGGGATGGTAACAGTAACTCCACTTCATCCCACCACCGCATCACTCAGTATTTTCCTATAACAACACCACGCACACAGTGGTTTATTACTTATGTATAAACCGTGGTGCAGATTTAACATAATGACAGACTATAATTGCATAATTACAATAAGCAGGCTTGTAATATAGCAGACAGTCTACAATTATAACAAGCTAACATTATGACAGGCACAAATGACACCAAGCTAGCATCACAAAAGCCAATCATAAAGCATGAAGACAGGCTAGCATTACAAACAAGCTAACATTATGTCAGATTAACAATTAAAATTAGAACTGGAATCGCAGGATGTTCATAAGAAAGGAACAGTTTAGCAAAAGTAAACAAGATCGCTATCAGTCTGTATTCTACATGCTTAATGAATTGCTCTTTGCCATTTACATGCCTTTTGCATGCTTTTTTCAGTCGTTCTGACCGTTTTACATTTTGAAAATGAAGGCAGGTGAAAATATGCGCTGTGAACGCTTGACTCTCACGCCCTCGCATATTTTGCTTTGTATCTAAATGCTAGATTGAAGGTTGTTCTTTCAAATCCCATGAGACCCTCACACCGTAACCTTTAACCTTCAGCCAGTTTGCTTCTTTGTGCTCCCATTGGATTCCACAGTGCTTATGGATAAAACACACCGGCAGATGAATAAATGTAAAAGTAAATGTAAATGTGCGCACACATGACCTGCAGCTGAACCTCTGATCCCTGTGTTCATCCAGTCAAGTTTGTTGTTTTAAGTAAGAAATAAAGAAAAAAAATTAACATAAAAAAGATACATTTCCTCACGCTGTCGAGTCGGATTTCCCAAAAGCAGAGCAACGAAAGGGGCGGCTGTGGCTCAGGTGGTAGAGTGGGGTGTCCACTAATCCACTGATCGTAGGGTTGGCAGTTCAATTCTCGGCCCACATGACTCCATGCCATGTCAAGTGTCCTTGGGCAAGACACTGAACCCCAAGTTACTCCTGATGGCAGGCAAGTGCCTTGCATGGTAGCTCTGCTGCCATTGGTGTGTGTGTGGGAATGGGTGAATGAGGCACTTTGTGAAGCACAAAGGTTAAAAGGCACTATATAAGTGCAGACCATTTACCATTACTTGATTTTTTTGCAATCCCTTTGGAGAATAAACATACCAACCCATAAAAGTTGGGATAAAAAATGCAATAAAAACAAAAATCTGTGATTTGTCAAGTCTCTTGAAACTTTAATTAACTGACAAAAGTACAACTAAAAGATATTCAATGTTTTCACTGACCAACTTAATTGTATTTTGTAAATATAAACAAATTTAGAATTTGATGCCTTCAACACAGTCAAAAAGAGTTGGGACAGAGGCAGAATACGAATGAAAAGTTTTTAGAATATTCAAGTAACACCATTTTGGAGGATCACGTTAATTGGTTTCAGGGGAGGGTATCAGGATTGGGCATAAAAGGAGGATCCCAAAAAAAGCATAGAGCCCATAAAAGGCAACACCCTGTAATTTAACTTATATCTTTTTCCTCACGAGGGGCCTCAAAATGATATTCGACAGATTTTTTGTATTGTAAATGTTTAAGACAAAATGGATTTTTTTTGACGGATGGAATTTGAAATTAATAGTACTGGTAGATTCAGGAGCACCCAGATTTACTTATAACTTATTACAGCACCAACATGTGGTGGATTTCCATAAAATGTGGTACACAAGTATACAATTATACCTTGCACATGTGTACAGTTTTTCATGGTGCTTGGCCCTGAATTTTCCACAGTGCTTGGACCCCTAATAAACAGGAAAATGTGAATCAGACTTTGTTTGAACATGATGGTTCTTTAAGATAATAACTACTAACTCAAAGTGCATTTAGATCCATGCATTTTTAAGAAGTATGTCCGTGATTCATTTGCGCCCCCTGTAACCGTTTCTCATTTCACAGGATAGATGCTAATAGATAATAACACGATAACTGCTGCGGAAATGGATGGGCCAAGTTCTTTTCAAGATTTCCATGCTATAATGACTTGTTCTGGCTTCCAGCAAAAAACTTCAACAAAACCATTATTTAAATTTGAATTTGAGTTGTTTTTTTTATTTTTTATTATTAGTTTCAAGGTTGTTTTTTTTTTTTTTTCTTTTTTGTTTGAGCCGCATCTTACATTAAAGGCTTATACAGAGGCGCATAACAACGTCTGGCCACCACACAGAGGAAAACCGAGGGGAATCAATACTAATCCACTGCTCGCTAATTAAATTGTGTGAGAAATGATTGCTCATGGCCGCGCTTTAGCCTTCGGTTAGCTTCGTGTGCTTAAAACGAGCGAGCCGCTTCGAAGACTAATGAGCTCCTAGTTTCTCGCCTGAACGATCACATTTTTTCCGGACTTGAATATGTGAATATGATGGATTCCTCGTCTGTTATCATCTTTTGACTTCATTTCTTTCCCTCGCTTCGTTCATTTTCTTACGGTTAATTAAACATCGTTCTGTTACGTTATTTATTTATCGTTGCGACAGGACGACGAACTCGGACATACTTACATTTGCATTCTGCACTTAAATGGAACATGTTCTTTAACGAAGAGGAATTGTATAAGGAGACGTTTATTAATCGTTTACGGAAGGAGTCACCAGTGTCGGAGTCTCGTTGTAAAATCGTTCTAGTTGTAGTGTCCCAAAGTGACCCAAAGTGCCATTTTCAATTGAAAAGGAATCCAAAGATATCCACATATGTGTGGGCGGGGCCTAAGTCTTACGCAGTATAGCTTGAAGGCTATTCTGTGAAATTGAGAAACCACTCGGTGTAGCGCAAATCCAACATAACAACAACAACAAGACCGTAAACAAGCATTATTTATAGTTTACTCAAGGTCAGGTCGTTATTATAAAACGCAAATCTAATATAATAAAACGAGATACTTCCGGGGTTTTCTTCTACTTCGTCCTTTGCATGTTTTTGTTGCTTTTGAATGCTAATGTTGGCCTCGTGAGAGAGGAGGTGCGGGGTCGTTTCAGGCTCCGTGTAAACGCTGAGACTAGGAAGCTGCTGATATCAGCCCGATAAAACTGGCAGATTGGCTCAAAGAGTCTCGCTTATCGAGTTTTTACTCGAGCACTCCAATCCCATCCGTCAGATAAAAGCTGCGCTAATCTAATCTAGAAAGTGTGCAAGGAAAAGTGTATAGCTGGTCTATCGTTGTTATTGATGGTGCACATGTTGGCGTGTAATAACTTGCATTTAAGATTGTTGGATATGATTTAGAAATGAAAGACAGAACTATTTGTCAGACGAATACTGTCTATCATCCAGGTCTACAGTTAGGTCCGGCCAAATAGTATGCAGTTTGGATGCTATTAAGGACATGCTCGTCTAAAACTGCGTAATAATAACGTGAAACGATAATACGTGACCTGAATCTGCTGGGCTGAACCACATTCATGGCGTCAGTGTGAAAGAGGTCGAGGAGCGTCTTCCATTCCGACACTTGTGACTCGCCGAGTTATTTTTGACTCACCTAACCTACTTCACATTGCTCTTCTCCTTCTCCTCCTCCTCCTCCTCCTCCTCCTCCTTTCACACGCTCTCTCCTTGTTCTCCTCCCCCTCAGAGAGGTCTAATCTGCCTCGTCAGACCTTTTGATCCCTCCATTTTACACTGTGTCATGTTTGAGCTTCCCCACTGTGCGAGCGCTAGCGCTTGTCATGCCGCGTATAAGCGAACCTGAAACCTTGACCTCGCTATTAAAGAATTCGACCTCGTTCTGGGTTTTTTTTTTTTTTTTTTTGACACGCAGAGCTGGTTTAAAATGGTGTTTTAAGCAGAACGGGCCATAAATCACGCTGTGATGAAGCTAAATGTAAGTGTAGGTGGTTTTCTTTTTTGGTTAAACTCAAAAGAAAAGGCAGAGTCAACAACTGGCACGAGCAGATAGATGTACAGGGAGGAACATGGTACACAGAGAGAGAGAGAGAGAGAGAGAGTGACAGAGAGAGAGAGAAGGAGGACAGGTTGTACTACAGAGAGGATATGAAAGAGGACAAGATAATTTTTAAAAATGGATTTTTAATTAAAATAATTCCGAGTTGCTCGGAGCTTAGGTTTTATATATATACACACATATATATATACACACACACACACACACACACATATATATATATATATATATATATATATATATATATATATATATATATATATATACAGGTGCATCTCAATAAATTAGAACGTCGTGGAAAAGTTCATTTATTTCAGTAATTCAACTGAAATTGTGAAACTCGTGTATTAAATAAATTCAATGCACACAGACTGAAGTAGTTTAAGTCTTTGGTTCTTTTAATTGTGATGATTTTGGCTCACGTTTAACAAAAACCCACCAATTCACTATCTCAACAAATTAGAATACTTCATAAGACCAATAAAAAAACATTTTTAGTGAATTGTTGGCCTTCTGGAAAGTATGTTCATTTACTGTACATGTACTCAATACTTGGTAGGGGCTCCTTTTGCTTTAATTGCTGCCTCAATTCGGCGTGGCATGGAGGTGATCAGTTTGTGGCACTGCTGAGGTGGTATGGAAGCCCAGGTTTCTTTGACAGTGGCCTTCAGCTCATCTGCATTTTTTGGTCTCTTGTTTCTCATTTTCCTCTTGACAATACCCCATAGATTCTCTATGGGGTTCAGGTCTGGTGAGTTTGCTGGCCAGTCAAGCACACCAACACCATGGTCATTTAACCAACTTTTGGTGCTTTTGGCAGTGTGGGCAGGTGCCAAATCCTGCTGGAAAATGAAATCAGCATCTTCAAAATGCTGGTCAGCTGAAGGAAGCATGAAGTGCTCCAAAATTTCTTGGTAAACGGGTGCAGTGACTTTGGTTTTCAAAAAACACAATGGACCAACACCAGCAGATGACATTGCACCCCAAATCATCACAGACTGTGGAAACTGAACACTGGACTTCAAGCAACTTGGGCTATGAGCTTCTCCACCCTTCCTCCAGACTCTAGGACCTTGCTTTCCAAATGAAATACAAAACTTGCTCCCATCTGAAAAGAGGATATTGGATCACTGGGCAACAGTCCAGTTCTTCTTCTCCTTAGCCCAGGTAAGACGCCTCTGACGTTGTCTGTGGTTCAGGAGTGGCTTAACAAGAGGAATACGACAACTGTAGCCAAATTCCTTGACACGTCTGTGTGTGGTGGCTCTTGATGCCTTGACCCCAGCCTCAGTCCATTCCTTGTGAAGTTCATTCAAATTCTTGAATCGATTTTGCTTGACAATCCTCATAAGGCTGCGGTTCTCTCGGTTGGTTGTGCATCTTTTTCTTCCACAATTTTTCCTTCCACTCAACTGTCTGTTAACATGCTTGGATACAGCACTCTGTGAACAGCCAGCTTCTTTGCCAATGAATGTTTGTGGTTTACCTAGTGAACCAAACTGAGAGACCATTTTGAAGGCTCAGGAAACCTTTGCAGGTGTTTTGAGTTGATTAGCTGATTGGCATGTCACCATATTCTAATTTGTTGAGATAGTGAATTGATGGGTTTTTGTTAAATGTGAGCCAAAATCATCACAATTAAAAGAACCAAAGACTTAAACTACTTCAGTCTGTGTGCACTGAATTTATTTAATACACAAGTTTCACAATTTGAGTTGAATTACTGAAATAAGCGAACTTTTCCACGACATTCTAATTTATTGAGATGCACCTGTATATGTGTGTGTGTATATATATATATATATATATATATATATATATATATATATATATATATGTGTTCCAAAGTTCAGCTAGCTTTCATTTAAGGAATTCCAAAGTAAATCTAGCTGTAATCAGTGTGTTCATAACTGAAGCAAGGTTTTATTCAAGGTGTTTCACTTTTAAGCTAGTTTTTATTCAGTGTGTTCTAAATTAAAGCTAGGTTTTATTCCAGGTATTCCAGATGTAAGCCAGGTTTTGTTTGATGTGTTCCAAAATTTACACAAATTTTTAATTCAAAGCAATTTTTTTTTATTTGAGGTGTTATGAAGTTAAGCTAGTTTTTATTCAGTGTGTTCCAAATTTAAGCTGTTTTTTTTATTCAAGGTGTTCCAAAGTTGAGTCTGTTTTTATTTTTATGTTTTTAAAAAAGTAATTCAAAGTAAATCTAGTTTTTATTTGGTGTGTTGCAAATTTCAGCTTGTTTTAATTCGAGGTGTTCCAAAGTTAAACCAGGTTTTATTCAGTGTGTTCTAAAGTTAAACTAGTTTTTATTCAGTGTTTTTAAATTCAAGCTAGGTTTACTTTGATATGTTGCAAAGTCAAGCTAGTTTTATTTCATGTGTTTCAAATTTAAGCTAGTTTTTATTCAATGTGTTGTAAACTTAAGCTAGTTTTCATTCAATGTTTTTAAATTCAAGCTAGTTTTTACTGGAGGTGTTCCAAAGTTAAGCCATGTTTTATTCAGTGTGTTCTGAAGTCAAGCTTCATTTTATTTAATGTTTTCCAAATTCAAGCTTGAGTTTATTTGATGTGTTGCAAATATTACACAAATTTTTTATTCATTGTGTTCCAAGTTTTATCCAGCTAGTTTTTATTTGAGGTTTTATTAAGTTAAGCCAAGTTTTATTCAGTGAATTCTAAAGTTAAGCTAGTTTTTATTGGAGGTGTTCTAAAGTTAAGCCAAGTTTTATTCAGTGTAATCTAAAGTTAAGCTAGTTTTTATTGGAGGTGTTCTAAAGTTAAGCCAAGTTTTATTCAGTGTATTCTAAAGTTGTTCGTTTTTAGTTATTGTTTTCCAAAATTGAAGCTAGGTTTTATTCGATATGTTGCAAAGTTAAGCTAGTTTTATTTCACGTGTTTCAAATTTAATCTTGTTTGCATTCAATGTGTTCTAAAGATAAGCTAGTTTTTGTTCTATGTTGTTAAAATTTAAAACTTGTTTTTATTCAGCGTGTTCCAAATTTCAGCTGGTTTTGTTTATATATATATATATATATATATATATATATATATATATATATATATATATATATATATATATATATATATATATATAGATAGAGCAAGACAATAAATCCAAAAAGACAGGGCATAAATCCATACGAATATGGGCTGCCATATACACAGTACAGTATATATTTATTCATTTATTCATGCTAGGTTAGTCCAAATGTAAACAATTTCATTTTTTTTAGATGTTGTTCTCAGTAAATTATCAACAAATTGAACGTTTTAAAGCTTTTCTCCGCCGGGTGCATTGTTTATGGCTTTAACTGCAGCCAGAGGTATGAATATGAGTAACTGTGAAGTATACGTTAACTGTTTATTATAAGCTGCTAAATAATCATTCTCACATACTGTTGGCCATGTGCAGTATGTAGTGTACAAACACACCATTTTAAACCCAGAAAGGAAAGAATTTGGGAAGACGTACCAGGTTGTTTAAAGCTCTGTGTAAATGCTGAGATTGGAAGCTGCTGATTTCAGCCTGATAAAACTTGCAGATTGCCTCAAAGTGCTCTGCGTGTTTCGCTTATCGAGTTATTACTCGAGCACTCAATTCCAGCTGTCAGTCAAAACCCGTATGAGTGGATCTGTCGCTAATCTAATTCTCGCCAGAATATGTGTGTTTGTGAAAGTCTATAGATTCGTCAGTATCTCTGTGCTATCGCTGGTGTACATCAAGTCGTTTGACGTTTAATAATGATTCACATTTAATAACGTTGGGTATGTTGGTTCTCGAGAGTGCATGATGGATTGTGACATTTATTTGATCCATCCTAAATTTATGGGTTTTTTTTTTTATTCATTTAAATTTAAATGATTTAATGTTGTGGCAAGATCAATCCAAATTGAGTCTAGCTTTTAGAGTTTGATTTGGTTTTGTTTATTTCTTTTTTTAATTGTATAATGGCAAATTGCATACAGTAGATACAGGAATTGCTACGTTAATAGCAGTACACAGGTAGAACATTGTTAGAGCCGCTCCCTCTGCACGACTCTCGAAGAGCTAGCGAGTAGTGTACTTCCGCATTCCCCTCTCCGCGCGACCGCTGAGGACAACCGGTAGCGCATTTCCGCATTCCACGCTTTCATTCACAGACTCTCGTGTTGTTTACTTCGCCATGTGCTTTTGTTTTGCTTTTTGTCATGTCTCCGCCCCTGTTCATTCATTGGTTTTCCGTCTATTGTTTCCTTATTAGTTTCAGGTGTGTCTTGTTTGTGTTTCATTATTTATACTCTTCTTTTGTTCACTTCGGCGCTGAGTATTAGTTCAGATTGAGATGTGTGTATGTATGTTCTTTGCTTTGCCATTACCTCGTGTTTCCGGGACTTTGGATTATTGCCTCGATATTCGTGTGGATTTATGCCCTGTCTTTTTGGATTTGTCGTCTTGCTCTTTTGTGGATTTACACCTCGTTCATTTTGTGCATTATTGTTTGTTTTTTGACCCTACCTTTGTGTTCCTTTTTGCCCTGTACGAATACTTTTGGTTATGTTCCTAATTTTGTGTCTGTTCCGTTATTTTTGGTTATCCCCATTAAAGTGACGTTTCCCCAGCGATTGCATCCAGCCTCCCCCTGTGTTTCCTAACAAACATTTAGTGACAAATATAGAAACACAATTAAAACAAAGGGGAAAAAAGAAGTAATATAAAATAAAATTTGAGAAATGAAATGAAAAAAAAAAGCTACTTGTATTGTATCCGTTTTCTTTTTATTCTTCTTCTTCCGCTCTTGAGTCTATGGCAGGCCATGGAACCGGAACCGCTTGCGGGAAAGTTATGAAATTTGGCACACAGATAGAGGAGAGTCTGAACTGTTAATACAGCCAATTTGGACTCTGTAACGCCCTCTAGCGCCACCAACTGGCCAAAGTTGCTCTCATGTTTATGCTAATAACATTTGAACCGTAAGGGCTAGAAACAAAATTCTTTTTTCCTCTGATTCATTGGCTCAAGTTGATTCGAGTGGATACCATGGTTTCAATTTCTGCCATTTTGAATTTTCAGAAAAACATACTTTTTCGAACTCCTCCTAGGCCGTTACTCTGATTTTCACGAAAATCGAATCAGATCATCTCCAGACCATGCCCTCAAAAATTTATGGAATTCAAGTTGATTAGTCAACCCGTTCTCGAATAACGCCGAAACGAATCCAACGGCGAGCACGCCAAAATGGACGTGAGGCTATATCTCTGCAATGCTTTAGGCTATTGAGACAAAACTTGGTAGCTTTCATCAGAAGCATTGACATACTGTTGTGAAACTCGGTCACTGTTTTTGGCACAATGCCTGGAAGGTACTCAAAAAGTTTCAGGATAGTGCCACCTTGAGACCTACAGACCCGTACCAAGCCTTTGATCCTTGTCCTCGTTCATAGTTTCATGGTTGTGATCCTGTTTTGTCCTCACGGTCACTGATTCTCGTTTCGCCTCTTCTACCCTGTTTGCCGTTCACCTGACCCCTCGCCTGTTTTTGACTACGTTTTTGCCTTACAATTTGGATTCATCTGCCTGCCTCTCTATTATAAAAGCTTATATTGCATTTGTATCCGTCTGTAATCCCATTACATGACAATCGGTCCAAATGTAAGCTAGTTATAGTTTTTATTTTATTTTTTTAATTTGTACTTGTTTATTTGAAATTTTAAAACATACATTTTGTAAATTACAGATACAGAAACGTGTTTTAACATTCAGCATTTAAATCAACAGTGAAAATAATATGTAGGTATAAGATTAGAGATCAATTTAAAACAACAAGGAATAAAAGGACAAATTAAAAAAAATAATGCAAATAAAAAATGTTTTTTAAAGATTTAAAGGTTTTTTTCTGATTCTAAATGTATTCTAAATACATTTAAGCTTTGGTTGTAAATTTTCATTTACATTACTAAATGCTTTCTCAGTTCAAATTTAAGGTAGTATTTAATGATGTTTAACATATATACACTGAAAGTCTTTCAGTATGAGTTAGGTGCTACTAATGCTACTCACTTTCTTAAGAAGCCTCTTAAGACGAGTTTTTTGTTTGTGTGTTTGTTTGTTTTTAATTAGGGATTGAGGTAGACTTATTGGCAAGTAGAGGCTACAAAATGCCATTTTGGATTTAGATTAGCCAATTAAAATGCTTGAGAGATTTCATTTGAGAAGTTTGTCTCTACTTTCTGATACCCGACAGAACAAAATTACCTTTTTACAGAGGACTCAGACTTTCAAAACCTCCTTCTTCTCCATGTAAGACGGTGTTAAAAGAGTTTAGCTGGAATTGTTAACACGGTGTGTTAGCACAGTTACTGAGGTACTGTTCATTATCAGTGCAGTGTTAAGCTGCCTTTAAGCTGCTGCTAATGGCACAGGATGACATGGTAATTGATATCTTTACCAAAAAAACAAACAAACAAAGAAACAAGAATGTGTTAGTGGTCTTAAATGACCCAGTTTAGGAAGTGTTAATAGTTACACAACTCTGGCAGTCTAGTAGACCACAGAAGAGCCAGTGGCCAGTATTCATCCGTGCCGGTTATTTTCAGTAAAGGAGGCGTGGCCTCTGTTCTTATGTAGATGTAGGTTTCAGTGAGGGAGGCATGGCCTCCGTTCCTGTCAGTTTCAGTGAAGAAGGTGTGGCTTTTGTTCCTCTGTTCCTTTCAGTCTTAGTAAAGGTGGTGTGGCCTTGTTCCTCTGTGCCTGGCAGTCTTAGTAAAGGAGGTGTGGCCTTTGTTGCTCTATGCCTGGCAGTCTCAGTAAAGGAGGTGTGGCTTTTGTTCCTCTGTTCCTTTCAGTCTTAGTTAAAGAGGTGTGGCTTCTATTCCTTTGTGCCTATCAGTCTTAGTAACGGAGGCATGGTCTTTGGTCCTCTGTGCCTGGCAGTCTTAGTAAAAGAGGTGTGGCTTTTCTTCCTTTGTGCCTATCAGTCTTAGTAAAGGAGGTGTGGCCTTTGTTCCTCTGTGCCTGGCAGTCTTAATAAAGGAGGTATGGCCTGTGTTGCTCTGTGCCTGGGAGTCTTAGTAAAGGAGGTGTGGCCTCTAATTCATTGTGCCTGGCAGTCTTAGTAAAGGAGGTGTGGCTTCACTTCCTCTGTGCCTGTCACTCTTATTAAAATGGGTGTGGCTTCTCTTCCTTTGTGCCTGTCAGTCTTAGTAAAAGAGGTGTGACCTTTGTTCCTCTGTGCCCATCAGTCTTAGTAAAGGAGGCATGGCTTTGCTTGCTCTGTGCCTGTCAGTCTTAGTAAAAGAAGTGTGGCTTCTCATCCTTTGTGCTTGTCAGTCTTAGCAAAGGAGGTGTGACCTCTGATTCATTGTGCCTGTCAGTCTTAGTAAAGGAGGTATGGCCTTTGTTCCTATGTGCCTGTCAGTCTTGGTAAAGGAGGTGTGGCCTTTGTTCCTCTGTGCCTGTTTGTCTTAGTAAAGGAGGTGTGGCCTTTGTTCCTATGTGCTTTTCAGTTCCATTATCTCCATTAAGCCGCCATTAAAGCATTGCTTATGCCAATCAACCTACAGATTCCTGTAGAACATTTGAATCCTATTAGAAAGCCACTAACTTTATCTAGAACCAATCACAAGTCACCTATTAACCCATCAGCACCATTTACATTGTGATGAAGTTTATATTAGAAATAAAATAATTTCTAGAAATTATAAGAAAATAGAAGATTATTATTAGAAAATATAAGATCATTTTCCATGACTTTTAAGGACATTGGTTGTGAAGAGACTGGAACCAATCTGTTTGTTACCCATGTGCCACATTTCTCGCTCAGACGTGAGGAAGCGCGTGAACTCCAGCGCAGGTTTTTCACTTTTCATTTCCGCTATTTTCTCCTTCCCTTGCATGTTATCTGGCGCATCCTCGTTCCCCTAGGAGAGCCTCATCGAACACACAATCTCAGACTGAGTAATGCAGCAAGCCGCTCACACTGATCACTGTTATTACACGCGGGACTGACATATATTCTCTCTCACACACACACACACACACACACACACACACACACCCTAGAACAAGTCAAAACAATTCTTTCCTCTACATGCACAAAATGTGAGAAGGCAATAAAGTAGCGAACAGCAGGTTCTGAATAACACGTACATTCGGCTAACATTGTTCTAGGCTAAAAACCCCAGTACTGTATTTCGAGGTGCTAGCATGACTGAGTGGATTTCTGATGTCAATCTTAATTGGTATTAAATCATCATCAACCAAATGAATTAATTCCATCTCTATAAAAAAATATGGCTAGATTCAAAATGATTCATGTCTATTGTTTTTACAGCATGCTAGCATTAATTTCCTGAATGGCTGCTAGGAGGGGATGTCCATGCAGTTGTGTTTGGTGAAAAATAAATGTTTTGTGTACCTTCAGAAAATAAGAAGTGTATTAGAGGAACTAGTGATTTCATATTTTCACATTAGCATGTTCATTATCATGTTTTTGTTGTTGTTTTTGTTGTTGTTAGCAACGCTTCCTACAAAAAAAAATCTTTTTGGGAGAAAACATGTTTAATCTCTTTTCAAGTTGCACCTAATGCAACTTGAAAATGCTAAACAAATGCTAACACGTTCATATTTCTTCACCTGCAAACAATCAAATGCCATATAGATCTATTTTTACCTCAGGAACATGGCTAGCCTCCATGAAAAGCATCAGAATTAGCATTTGTTGTTCTTTGGTGAAATTCTAATGTCAAGTAGACCTATTTTTACCTCAGAAACAAGACAATATCCTGAACTAGGGTTAGGGTAATGTGACAAACAAACAAATAAACACATACAGTTCCATGTTAGCACTAACACAGTTAGTAAACACCAATAGAGGAAGGAAATAAATGTTTGGATGGAACATTTAGCATATATTCCTATTGTGTTATGCTAACACCGGTTGCTAGCATACATTTCATTTGATGCAATATCTGGTTAAAATGAATTGCTAATCAAAAAGGTTGTAATACATATTTATTTTTGACTGAATTTAATGACAGTAAAATGCTAATCCAATCTGTTTTCCCCTCATAACATGGCTAACATTCTTAAAAATAAATCTCACGCTAATCAGAGTAAACAGGAAGAGGAGTTTCCGTATTAGCTTGTAGTGGTTTTGTTCTAATTCTTTGCTAACATAATCCTTTGCAAACAAAATGCAAAAAGGCTAGCACTTCCGTAAAGCAGGTTAACGTAGGAATGAATAGACAAATAATCTTTAGACAAATAAGAACCAGAAATGGAAATAAATATTTGTACAGTATGACAGGCAGTGCTAATGCTACTCTTTAAAGCTACAATGATAGAGCTATCCCTCTGTGAGCCCCCGAGCGCCTCTGACGGCTACACCATTACGGCAGACAATTAAGTCTTCGTAACCCGCACTTTTTTAATAACTTTTAGACGCTTAACCCGTTCAGGAATCTGCGCCGAGAGACTTTTCCTCATGAATTATTTCTTTCATTCATTGCCCTTGACCTCGTAAAGAAAAAAAAAATCGTCCCACAAGAGACGCACAATTGTAATTAATAAAATTACAAGACGACTCATTTAAGTTTCCCGCTGGAACTACGGACCAAATTGACTCGCGTTATTAAGAAGCACCGAGTTCTGAGTTCGCCGGCTGAGACTGACCCAGATTTGTATGACAGCTGGCAAAGGAAAGGAATATTACTGCTTGCTAAAGGCTAGAGACTATACGTATATTGCTCGGGCCACTGTGGTTGGGTTAAAGGTGCTACAGAAGTGATCGCGATTTAGCAGTTGCAGACTCCACTCACTTCTCTTTCACATGACGACTATAAATTTTCTTCACATGCCTACATGAATTTTGAATTTTCTATATTTCTGCACGAATATGACCTAAAACTTCATCAGATTTTCACATGAAAGTGCTAAAAGTAGATAAAGAGAACCCAATTAAACAAATGGGACAACAATATTATACTTAGTCATTTATTTATTGAGGAAAATGATCTAATATTACATATCTGTGAGTGGCAAAAGTATCTGAACCTTGAAACCTTCAGTATCTGGTGTGACCCCCTTGTGCAGCAATAACTGCAACTAAACGTTTCCAGTAACTGTTGAACTGCACATCGGCTTGGAGGAATTTTAGCCCGTTCCTCAGTACAGAACAGCTTCAACTCTGACAGTTTCCTCACACGAACTGCTTGCTTCAGGTCCTTCCACAACATTTCTTTTGAATTAAGTTCAGGACTTTGACTTGGCCATTCCAAAACATTAACTAGAACGACTTGTGTGCTTAGGGTCGTTGTCTTGCTGCATTGCACACTTTCTCTTGAGATTCAGTTCATGGACAGATGTCCTGTCATTTTCCTTTAGAATTCGCTGGGATAATTTAGAATTCATTGTTGTATCAAGGATGGCAAGTCGTCCTGGCCCAGATTCAGCAAAACAGGCCCAAACCATGATACTACCACCACCATGTTTCACAGATGGGATAAGGATCTTATGCTGGAATGCAGTGTTTTCCTTTCTCCAAACATAACGCTTCTCATTTAAACCAAAAAGTTCTATTTTGGTCTCAACTATCCACAAAACATTTTTCCAATAGCCTTCTGACTTGTCCACGTGATCTTTAGCAAACTGCAGAGGGGCAGCAATGTTCTTTTTGGAGAGTAGTGGTTTTCTCCTTGCAACCCTGCCATGCACACCATTGTTGTTCAGTTACCCTGGGTTCCTTTGTGACCTTACAGACATGTTGTTACAGACACATGTTGCTCTTGGGGTGATCTTTGTTGGTCGACCACTCCTGGGGAGAGTAACATTGGTCTTGAATTTCCTCCATTTGTACACAATCTGTCTGACTATGGATTGGTGGAGTCCAAATTCTTTAGAGATGGTTTTGTAACCTTTTCCAGCCTGATGAGCATCAACAACTCTTTTTCCGAGGTCCTCAGAGAAGGGTTCACAAACTTTCAAGCACCACCGTATGTCTTTTTCTTTTAACCACTCCTAGATATCGATATCAATTTCACCCAAATATCAAAAATAACATGACAGTAACAAAAATTATAGCATTGCAATTAAGAAATATATTAATATTGGCAAAAATACTGCAAGGCAAAAAAATAAAAAAATAAGAAAAGAAACAGAGTTATTTAACAAATTAGCTAAATTGGTCTCTAATGAAAGCTGCTAACAAACCACTAAAAGAAAACAAAAGAAAACAAAATAAATAAATAAAACTGTTAAAATAAATAATCTGCCAACATGTTAATTAACCAAGATTTAGATTATTACTGATGTTAACCCCATAAAAACGGCAATAAAAAAAACAATAAATAAACACTATTACTGTATATTTGGTTTGTTTTCCCTCGAAAAGGGGCGGAGACATGAGTAAATAAAGTGTCACATTCATTGTTTAACGCTTTATGTAGTGCACCGATGGAAGAAGTAAAGGGCAATTTGGAAAAAGTGGAAAATGGTTTCAGTGGCACATTTATGTGCTTTTTATTCCTGCATGGTAAGCAGACGCTGAGGATGTAGAGCGGCGTTTAATCTCCAGATCAATAAACAGCGCTAAGCAGGCAGTCATAAATCAGGCCTAGAGAGTAAATGTGGATTGATTAGCTGTACATATGAAGAAACGTCCCAGTCTCGCTGCTTTTGATGTCTTTTTTTTATCATTTAATCAAGAGAACGAGACGCATGAGTGACGTTTAAACATGCACCGTGGCAAAGCAGACAGCAGGGAAACAGGAAGTACTGGTTTCCTCCTGACAGTTCTGGATGTAGCAGCGTGTTCTCTACTTAGCAACCGTTACCAAGCCGAGTCTTTAGATTGTAAATCGATAGAACTGTGAGACTTATTGATTCGACTCGGCATTGATCGATCTGAAGCATCCTGATGAAAATTTTCATTTCTGCAGCTCAAACTGACCCTGAAGACCGGTGGATTTATTATTATTATTATTATTTTTAATGGTATTTCATGTCCTCGTTTCGTGCTGGAAAATTTCCCCCATAATTTTTTTTCCAGACACTTGAAAAGCACATTTTAATATTAGTTTAAAAGTCATAAAAACTTGCTAGAAATGTCTTTTTTTCCCAATAATAATAATAATAATAATAATAATAATTTTTTTATTAGGAAAGTCCAAACAGACCATGCATTTTTATGGGTTTTTTTGTTTGTTTGTTTGTTTTTTTTTAAGCAACTACGAACCTGAAAGCAAAGAGCACAAATAATGTCTCTACATTTCAACAGTGAATGTTCAATCATCAATGCTTCAAATCATCTCATATCTTTTTGGACATCGGTTAAACATCTTTCAAAGAGGGCAAATATAAAAAATATTTTAAAAAATGTGGGAAAAACGTGGGCATGCATGAAAGATATTCATGTTTATCTTTAACAAACTTTCCAATTATTATTGCTTTTTTTTTTTTTTGACACATTTTTCTTGGAGAAAACCAAATTCAATTTAAAAATATACAGCATATAAATAAATAAAAATTCATGAAAAATTGCTTTTTTATCATGTTGAGTGTTTCTGGTTAAGAGTATACAGTGCATATTCTTTTTTTTTTTTTTTTTCCATGTTAGGTTTTTCTTCTGTTTTATTGCTGTAACGTTTTTGGTCGCTAGTAAAGTTTGTCTGCTGGTTGCCGGTTCTGATGGATTTCCCCTGACCTTGATCTCCCATGCACAATGTATATCTGATGCATAAATGATGCATAAACTGTAGCGTCTGATCTCTTTCTGTGTGTCTGTTACATTCGCCAGTGGCTGAGAGTTTGGTGCTGTTGTCCTGAGGATCCCTCTGTTGAGCAATGCGCTCGCTTTTTGTGCTTCCTTCCTTTTGTTTAATCCGAAGCGTCTACGGTCCAATGCTAGAGTATTTCCCCTTTCTATAACATACGATGCGCTGTACGTGTGCACTTGATGTCATGAGTAATTAGATCAAATGTCATTTTCTACTCCTCATTTTTTTCAGTGAGTGAGCGAGCAGCGTCTCTGTTCGCACTGATGTGTGGCTCAAAGCCTTTTTTCCCTCCATCGCCGATGTACAGAAATCAATCTGCTCTCTATCTCTCTCCATCTCTCTCTCGCGCTCTCTCCCTCTCACTCGTTTTACTGTTCCAACACAAATCCAATGAGTCACGTTTCATTTATTCTCTACATACGGCTGGATATATTTGGTGGAAAGTCTGTTAAATAACCAGAGATCGCGGCAGTGCAATACTTAAGGACTCTAGCATGACACCCGGATATAAATCACATGCTTGTTCCAAATTACAATTCATCCGTTTGTGCTATCGATTCCTCCCCTCAATTATCTAGAATTATTAGCATGGCTAATCCATAAGGAGTGCATCACTAATGCTAATTGTGAATTATGTGGACTCGCTAATAGGAAACAGTGGCATATGTCTGTAGTAAAGTGGTCAAAAAAATAACTAAAGTGCACTAGAGAGACACGGATATATTTATACCTGTTCACCTTTTCTGTTGTATATTAAAAAAACAAAAAAAAAACAGAGAAGTGAAATATCACTATATGTCCTGGGAATTATTTCACTTACCTGTTACTAACTGCTAATGAAATGACTGAAGTTTGTGAGAAAGACCAGACATGAAGTTGTGGTCTAGTGACTCCACCAGCTCCTCATCAACTCCACGCTATTCAACAAATGCTAGCTTTCTCTGGTGTGGCTGCGGCTCAGGTGGTAGAGCGGGTTGTCCACAAATCGCAGGGTTGGTGATTTGATCCCTAGCCCACATGCCTCCACAAGTTGCTCCTGATGGCAGGCTAGCACTTTGCTTGGCGTGTGTGAACCACTAAGGTAAAAAGGCGTTATATAAGTGCAGACCATTTACCAAGAGTCTTCACTGGAGGCTTCTGGCTAGAACTCCAGCCCGAGTCCTTGACACTATTTTAGTCCACAATAACACTTCAGGTCATTTAGCTGAAGACATGGTCTTCACTAGAAAACAAAACTCTAAACAACTTTTAAAGTTTGGATTGCTTGAACTTTTTTTTATGCTGAGAAAAGCTCATTGTGTCATGGTACTCAAAACCGGTGCGAGGAAGTGCAGACAGCCAATCAGATCGAAGTGTCCAAAAGATATCAGGAGCTTCGTGGCAGAATCAACTAATTATTTTTGGCCAAATTGGACACAAAAACCTTTCCGATAGAATTCTAAGCTCTTGATTTATCCATCCATCTGTGCGTATATTGTCCATCCATCCATCCATCCATGTATCCATATGGTAACATTATTTTCTCTGTTTATCTCTGTATCTGCATTTATTACCTTACTTGTAAGTGATCTGCTTGCACACTGTTAACAAGCCCATCTGCTGAACACTAATTAAACAGAGCGTTAAACGCACAACATTATACTGTTGCCTGCTGTATGGTGCCAGCATACGTCATGATAAACATCTTCAGAGAATTGAGAACCAGAAAACCGGCCTACGTTGATGTTTAAAGTGGGTGTTGCATTAAACTGTGTACAAACACCACATCCACTGGACCATCTGCAGTTCCAAACATGAAACCGGAAACCCAAAGAGATGAAACAGAAGCACAGCTACACATCTCTCTCTCTCTCTCTCTCTCTTTCTTTCTTTCTTTTTTTTTCTCTCTCTTCTGTCTACTCTCAATACTGTGCTTTGTTTTTTTTTTTTTCACCCCATCCCGCAGTGCGATATACATCTCGTTAATTCTTGCCTCGCAGCACGTTTCAAAACATCCAACCTTTTTCATCTCACTCTCTCTCCCTTTATCCATCACTGACGCTTCATTAATTTTTATCAGGCCAGCCGATAAATAATTAGTCATAGGCATCTCAGATAGGAACAGAACATTGCAGAGTGCTGTCAGTGCCAACAAAGTGCAGTCTAAGCGTTTCTGTGTGCATGCCTTATTTATGGTTCTCCTCATTACATTGTTCACAGGGGAAAGCTGTTACAGCAACTGTTACAGAGGAATAAAAAATACGTCTGGGACTGGCAAGTTAAAACCAGTATTTCTGACAACTCTAACCCTAGATCATTAGTGCAAAAATATGACAAAGGTAGTAAAAAATGACTACCCTATACCCTGCCTTGCCAATTTGTCTTCCACTCTCCTTTTTGGTAATTAGTTCCTGTTCTTATTAACCTGATAGCAAATTCAAAATCAGTTGTTAGCTGCGAGTCCTATCTTAGTATACGTTATAGTCCTATAACGTGAAGTCCCTTAGCTCCATGTTCATTTTCCTTTGGCTCCAAATTCACTTAGCCCTGGGTCCCTTAACCCTGAATTTCTTAGCTCCCAGTGATGTTCTCTATTCCACAAGTTTCTTAGCCACTTTGTGACTCTTAGCCCAAACCTTCTTTAGTCTACTTACTAGCCCCAGGTCCCTTAACCTGGTCCCTAACCCTCAAGTCGCTTAGACCAGTTTCTTAGCCATGACTCTTAGCTCTTAATCCAGTCCCAAACCCAAGTCCCTTTGCCTGATCCCTTACCCCTTAGCCTGGCCTCCAATAGTCCAGTACATAACCATAAGTCCCTTTGCCAAGAATCACATACTTTTGCAGGAACTGGTTGGTTGATTGATATGGCAGATTCGTATCACCCATTGGTAAAGACTTGGGAAGTATCTCACTTACCTGTTACTAACTGCTTCAGAGCTGAGTTGTGAAATGACTGAAGTTTGTAAGAAAGACCAGACGTGAAGTCATGGCCTAGTGACTCCACCAGCTCCTCATCAACTCCACACTATTCAACAAATTCTAGCTTCATCCGGGGCGGCTGTGGCTCAGGTGGTAGAGCGGGTTGTCCACCAATCACAGAGTTGGTGGTTTGATCCCGGCCCACATGCCTCCACATCCCAAAGTGTCCTTGGGCAAGTCACTGAACCCCAAGTTGCTCCTGATGGCATGCTAGCACCTTGCATGGTGTGTGAGTGAATGATAAACAGTGTAAAGTGCTTTATAGACCCACTAAGTTAAAAAGGCATTATATAAGTGCAGACCATTTAGCAAGTGTCTTCAGTGGAGGGTTCTGGCTAGAACTCCAGTCCAAGTTCTCAGAGTCCTTGCAATTTTTTCAGTCCACAATCACACTTTAGATCATTTAGCTGAAGACATGGTCTTCACTAGCAAACAAAACTCTAATCAACTTTTAAAGTTTGGATTGCTTGAACTATTTGTATTCTGAGAAAAGCTCATTGTGTCACTCAAAACTGGTGCAAGGAAGCGCAGACAGCCAATCAGATCAAAGTGGCCAAAAGATATCAGAATCAACTAATTATTTTTGGTCAAGATGTACACAGAAACCTTTCAGATAGAATTCTAAGCTCTTGATTTATCCATCCATCTGTGCGTATATTGTCCAGATTTGTCTTCGACAAAATCTGTGTACATCACTAAACTAAAGAGAGCTTATATTTTGGTTTGTCCAGAGAAGTGTTTTTATTCCTTGGTCCTTACTCAGTGTAGGTGATGTTTTCTGTTTCTGTAAGAAGCTGATGTAGTGTGTGTAGGCGTCGCTTCCCCGCTGAGTGTCAGTTCTAATAAAACTGAGCACACTGAGATGTCTATTCAGGACATCAGTGGCGTCTCATCCATAAACACGATTGTGTATTGAGTCACTGTGCATCTGCGCTTCAGCATTAAGGCTGTATTCATGTTCTTCAGATTGGATTTCTCCTTCGTCATGCCTTTGCTTTGTGCTCCGCTGCTGACTGAACGATTTTTTATCCGACTGCCTCCTCGTCAGTGGGCAACAGAGTGATGGCTTTCCTGTAATTCGACAAAAATGGGTCGACCTCTAACAGTTTTACCAACTAAATCTATTCCCTACAAAAAACTCCACCAGAATAAGTCAGGTGTATATAAATCAACTGTGAAACTTGAACAAACTCCCCCTGTAACTTTAACTTTACCATAAGACTGCAAATTGCAGAAGAATTACAAGGTAAAAATGCGAAGGGCTTATGAAACCAAAATAAATCATGTCAGAACCTTTTCTACATTTATTGTGAAATCGCACAATAGGGAAAAGAAAGAAGAAGAAAAAAAAGTTGCAATAACCTGGTTGCATAAGTGTTTACACCCCTGAACTAATATTTACTTGAAGCACCATTAAAGTTTATAATTTTATCATTCAGTCTTTTTAAGAGTCTGTCAGCGTGGCACATCTTGACATGGCAATATTTTCCAACTCTTTCTTGCAAAAACATTCTAGCTCCATCAAATTGTAAGGGCATCTCCTGTGCACAGATCACTTCAGGTCAGCCCACAGATTTTTAGTTGGATTCAGGTCTGCGCTAGACCTGGCTAGGTCATTCAAAAACATTGATCTTCTTTTGCTTAAGCCATTTCTTTGTTGATTTGGATGGATGATTTGGGTCATTGTCGTGCTGAAAGGTGAAATTCCTTTTCGTCTTCAGCTTACTAGCAGGCGCCTGAATGTTTTGCACTAAAATCGACTGGTGTTTGTATCTATTCATGATTCCGTCCACCTTGATAGAAGCCCCTATTCTGGCTGAAGAAAAGCAGCCCTAAAGCATGATGCCGCCACCATCGTGCTTCACCGTGCGGATGGTGTTCTTTTGGTGACGTGCTTGTTTTGCACCAAACATACCTTTTGGAATTATTATACCTTTTGGAATTGGTCTCACCAGACCATTGCATATTTTGCCACATGGTTTGGGGTGATTTAGTTGGGCTTGTATGTTTTTTTGTGAGAAAGGGCTTCTGTCTAGCCACCCTACCCCATAGCCCAGGCATGTGAAGAATACAAGAGATTGTTGCAGAGAGAGTAATCAGTACTTGTCAGATATGCCTGCAGCTCCTTTAATATTTCCATAGGTCTCTTGGCAGCCTCCCAGGTAAGTTTTTGCCTTGTCCTTTTGTAAATATTGGAGGGATGTCACTGTGGTGTTCCATTTTCTCCAATTGTTAATGATGGCCTTTACGTATTCCATGGTACATCTAGTGTTCTGGGAATTATTTTATACCCCTGTCCTGATTGATATCTTGGTTATCTTTCTGATAAAACCAAGGACATGTCAAGAAAATCCTACAGAAACAGCTGGTCTTTATTTGGGGTTAATCAGAATAATTTCATTGATGGCAGCTGCATGATAATTACTTTTGAACATGAGATTGAATGTGATTGGTTCATTCTGGACACAGCCACATCCCCAATTATAAAAGGGTGTGAACAATTATGCAACCAGGTTATTGTTAAAGTTAAAGTTCTCACATGAACATGATTTATCTTGGTTTCATTTTTTACTTCACGAAACCCTGCCATTTTAACAGGGGTGTGTAGACGTTTTATATCCATTGTATCTATCTGTGTATTTGTTTGTTTGTTTGTTACTTCATGGCTGTGAGCACGGTTTGGTCATGTGTCTTATTTCAAAACAGGGACAAGTTTTAATTCCCAGCATGTCTACCATCGCCGGAGACAAAAGTCCCAGTTTCTTTCTGGCTCAAGGACAAAGGGATGTCTTCATTTCCCGTTGCTATATAATTTTTTTTTTTCTTCGTCTTCTTTTTATCCTGCTTCCTTTAAAGGATGCTTTGACCTCCAACTTCACGCTTCGTTTCTGCTGAGGAAATAAAAAAAAAATGTCTTCTGCTTGAGGATGAGTGAGAGGTGTGAAACAGCGGTTTAACCGGCTTTGTAGGAACATGTCCACTTTGTGTTCGTACTGAAGAGGTGTGTGCGTAAATCATTAATATTAATGGCGCTGGATGAAAATTAACGAGGCACTCGTACACTCGTAGACTTCCTTCTGTTTTTCTTTGCAGTAATGATTTAGCGCGTTATAAGTGAAATCGGAGCGTTGTGTCCAATAATAAACATTTTTAATGAATGTGGGCATCTCATTAATATTCAGGAGGCTGCATTAATATTAATAATGTCACTTAAGGAAATTGCTATTGTAAACATTTTATGTATACACTATAAACAGCTTTAGTCTCCATTTGGAAAAGGAATCTATGTCTGCTTGCAATGCTTACTGGGTAATTTTGTGCTGCTGGAAGGGCAAGGGGACAAGGGGAAGGGGAAGTATTAAGACAGCAAAGGAATGTCCCAGTTGCACTGGGGACTGATCCCAATACACAGTCACAGAAATTGTAATTATGGAGAAAGTCTCAAATAATAAATAAAATATCTAAAAGCTAAAGATTTTGTCAATTCGTCAGTTCTATAATGAGTTGTGTGAATAAGTCTTATATGACACTTTTGACTATTAATGAGCACTCCATAAGTATATATATATATATATATATATTAAAATGTCTGATTAAAATTCACTTTACAGTTGTTTGCTTTGAATGAAATCCTTTTCTGCACACCACGGTGGTAAAGAGTGGTTATTTAAAGTTAGTTTTCTTGTGGTTTTCAGTTTCTTTTCTTTTTTTTGTTTGTTTTGTTTTGTCAAGGTTGAATCTCTTTTTGTTTCTTTTTGAAGGTTTTATTGTATTGAATTGCATTGAATCGTTATTTTTTTTTTTTTACTTTTCTTTGAATCCTTTTCATTTTCATTTTTAAGCTTTTATATATATATATATATATATATATATATATATATATATATATATATATATATATATATATATATATATATATATATATTAGTTTTTTAAAGGTTTGAATCTTTTTTTATTTTCTTGATATTTTTATAATTTTCTTAAGATTTTTGTTTGTTTTCTTGAAGTTTGAACCTTTTTTGTATCCTTGAGGATTGAATTTTGAAAAATAATTTTCTTGAGATTTTATTTTATTTTATGGTATTTTATTTTATTTTACCTTTATTTGGGTCTCTCTTTTTTCCGTTCTTCAGGTCTGGATCTTACTCCTTTCCTGATGTAAATTTTTTCACATTTTGTTTTTGTAATTTTTTACTACCCCGGGTCTGGTCTTTATTTAATTTCCCGAGGTTGAGTCAAATTTAGTTTCCTTCACCCCAACTCCTCGCTCACTGCACACTTGACACCTTGGCAGCTGTTTCTCATTGCTGTCCATCTGTTAAGGGTTTTATTTGTGCGCTTTGCTGATCCCAGACTCATTACCTTCCCTTCCTCTGTTTATATGCTATTGTTCCTTATGCTAATGTGTATGTTCACATCCAACCTGCGCTGGATTTCACTGAGCCGAAAGGAAAAATGCACAAGGAGGAGGAAAAGGTTCCGTCCCGGTTAGTTCTGAGTCCTGAGGGGGGACCTCACTGGAGAACCTTCACCTTTAATGAGCAACATACGGATGTTTAGTGTGTAATCCATCTTCTGTTACTGAGGGCTTTGCAATCTCCTGGAACCCTGCTATACATTTTATACTGTGAGGAAGTGAACAATGTTTCCAGCTTTATTATTCTCAATATCACCGGCTCATATTACAGAGATATATTTTATATACAGTCCCCTCTGAAAGTATTGGAATTTTTGCTAGACACTGAAGATATTTGGGTTTGAGATCAAAAGATGAATATGAGACGATAGATCAGAATTTGATTACATGTAATTAAGGCCAGTAGGAGACAGGGGAAAGCCTTGAATAATAACCTCTTACTGACCTGCAAAACTACAGAGAAGCAAATCTTGGTTATGAGCAAAAGATTCACTGATTCCAATACTGAATCTCTGAACAAGAGAGGACTGAATCTTGGCCATGACCAAAAGATTCACCGATTCAAAAACTGACTCACTGTATGGAAAAGGAGTGGATATTAGTCAGTACCAAGAGATTCACTGACTCAGATTCAGCATTCATGTAAATGAAAATACAACTCTCACACATAACGTATAACATATCATGCAAAACGTCATGACCTAAAGATTCACTGATTCAAACATTTACTCGGTGAACGAGGGAGGAGTGAATCTGGGGAAATGAACAAAAGTCAGAGGGGTGTGCTGTGGTATATGGCACCAAAACGTTAGCAGCAGATCCTTTAAGTCCTGTAAGTTCAGATTTGTTTGTCCAGCACATCTCGCAGATGCTTGATCAGATTGAGATCCGGGGAATTTGGAGGCCAAGTCAACACCTTGAACTCTCTGTCATGTTCCTCAAACCATTCCTGAACACTGTTTGTAGTATGGCAGGGCGCATTATCCTGCTGAAAGAGGCCACTGCTATTAGGGAATACCATATGTTGCCATGGTGTACTTGGTCTACAACAATGTTTAGGTAGGTGGTACGTGTCAAAGTAACATCCACATGAATGCCAGGACCCAAGGTTTCCCGGCAGAACATTGCCCAGAGCATCACACTGCCTCTGCCGGCTTTCCTTCTTCCCATAGTGCATCCTGGTGCCATCTCTTCCCCAGGTAAGTGACGTACACGCACCCAGCTGTCCACATGATGTAAAAGAAAATGTGATTCATCAGACCAGGCCACCTTCTTCCATTGCTCCATGGTCCAGTTCTGATGCTCACATTCCCATTGTAGGTGCTTTTGGCGGTGGACAGGGGTCAGCATGCGCATTCTGACCCAGTCACCTAGCTCTCACAATTTGGCCCTTATCAAAGTCACTCAGATCCTTACGCTTGCCCATTTTTCCTGCTTCCAACACATCAACTTTGAGGACTGACTGTTGTAATAAGATAATCAATGTTATTCATTTCACCAGTGATTTTATTGGCTGATCGGTGTATATACTGTGTATAAAAAATCTTAACCAGACTGTAAATTCCCAGTTTGCTCTTGTTGCTTTTTTTTTTTTTTTTTTTTTTTTTTTTTCTTTAAATCGATAGCCCACTGAAGCAACACTTCTTGGCAAGACTCATCTATAGAGCCATCAGGTTTCCTAAAGGCTTCACTAATAATAGTGGACGTAATAGCCATATTTGTCTTGTAAGAGGTTATTAATCAAGGCCTTCCCCTGTGTTCTAATGGCCTTAATTAAACGTAATCAATTTGTTTAGAGACAAGTGTGGGTACATATGTACCCTGATTTATGGCTCTAGCGTTTGGAGAGCTTAGCCATTTGGGTGCCGGCCATTTTTAAAGAAAATTGAGCTTTTTTTTTTTTTTTTCCTGGTGTAAATATGGTGGCAGGACACTTTGAGCCAGTTGCATTTTCAGCTTTGATGATTCACACCTTTAATGTTAATCAAAATTGGAGTTTTTGAGACAAAAATTAATAAAAATGGCATAATGTATGGCTGTAGTCTAATGATGTGCGACCAATTTTTCTGTGTTACATTTAAACCAACTACAGAATTGCTTAAAGTAAAATTTAAATTAAATGATCTTCAGAATAATCCTCCAGGTCCTGTACATTCTTTGCTTTTCCATCATCTTCTGCATATTTGACACCTTCCAAATGACAGTGGCTATATGGTGTTGAGATCCATCATTTCAAACTCATACACAACTATTACAAAAGGTGCAAACATTCACTGATGCTCATGAAGGCAGCACGATACATTAATAACCAAGGAGGTGTAAACTTCTGAACAGTACACCAAAAACAGTGACCTTTATCGGGCACAAGGTAAAACAAAGTATGTAAATCATGCTGTAAACAAACAGTACATTTGGTTTCGATTTGGTTGCTCAGCGACAATCTAAAAACTAATAACTAAGAACTAATAACTAATCATAATACTGTACACTTTGTGCTTAATTCCACATTCTACATTTTATTTTTGGCCAAACTGCTCCTGTCTAAGCAAACATGTTGCATCTGGACCAGAAAAGCCTGATGCTAGAGTTACCTCTCCTCTAAACGAACAGATGAAGAGCGTGCTGTGTGTGTCTTGGTCTTCAGGGGGTCGTTTTCTTTATTTGCAGCCAGAGATGTTCACAGCACGAAGTTCCTGCACCCTGCACGCTGAACGATTCTGGACACAGCCACTTAGCCGAGCTTGACCTTCACATTTGAGCAAAGCAGCAAGGCACGTTCAGTGACGCAGACGAGTCGAAATATCTGCTGTTATTAAAAAGCTTCACCCGAGGAGATTAAAGTGCTCGAAGTGCCTGAAATCCGTCTCAAGTATGTGACATTTACATGCTGAAAAACAGCCTTTTTTCCGCCATAAAATGAAAATGTATTTATTTTCCATAGCCTTTTTATGTACAGCCACAAGAGTTGTAAGTTGTTTTTTCCATAATCAGTCAGTATTGCTTTTTATTTATTTATTTATTAATGACTAATCATGCAGTTAAATTCCGATTGTACAATAGATTGAAGTGTTTTATTAGCTCTCATAGAGTGAGAGTCAAAGGCCAACAGACCTATTAAATTAAAAAATACTGACAAAAAAGACAACTAAATTGACAAATAATTATGATATATATATATATATATATATATACACACACACACACACACACACACACACACACACACACAGTGGGTATAGAAAAGAATCACCCCCCTTTAAAATAATCACATTTTGTTGCTTTTCAGCCTGAAATTAAGACAGACACAGTTTTTGTTTTATCCAGCTGTATTTACTCAGTGCAACTTATAACATCCAAGTGGAAGATATAACACCAACATGTCAGAATTTTTTTTTTAAATAAATAAAAAAACAGAATCGCTAAAAATGACTTGTAAAATCAATAAGGTGTAGCTAATCACCTTCTCAATGGGACACAAATCCATTTGACTTTCAACTGTGATCAGCTGTGGTCATTTTGATTAGCTCAGCATGAAAAGAGCTTTCCTGGAGCATTTTGTAGTGCAACTGAAGCAAACAATCAACTATGGTGATTGTGATGGCAGATCTCCGGGATAAAGTTGTGGACAGGCACAAGTCAGGAGATGGATAAAAAAACATTTCAAAGGCTTTATCAATGCTTAGAAGCACAGTGAAGTCCGTTATTAAGAAGTGGAAGGTATTTGGTACAACACAGACCCTCCCTGGATCAGGACGTTGCTCCAAACCGGATGAAAGAGCCAGGAGGAAACTGGTCAGAGAGGCTACGAAGAGGCTTACAGCAACTCTGAAGCAGTTGCAGGAATTTATGACAAAGAGTTGTCATTGTGTGCATGTGACAACAATATCACAAATTCTCCACAAATGTGTTTTGTATGGAAGGGTTGCAAGAAAAAAGCCACCCACAGCTTCGCCAAAACGCACCTTGAAGATTCTGAGGCCACATGGAAAAAGGTGTTATGGTCAGATGAGACTAAAATTGAATTATTTGGCCTCAACACCAAATGATATGTCTGGCAGAAATCCAATACAGCTCACCATCCAAATAACACCATTCCTACAGTAAAGCATGGAGGTGGTAATATCCTGTTATGGGGGTGTTTCTCTGCAGCAGGGACTGGAGCACTTGTCAGGATAGAAGGAATATGGATGGGGCAAAATACCATCAAAGACAATCTGCTGCCCTCTGCCAGAAAGTTGTCAATGGGAAGAAGGTTTACCTTCGAACGTGACAATGACCCAAAGCACACAGCAAAACTGACCACACAGTGGTTGAAGGAGAAAACGGTGAATGTCCTTGCATGGCCTAGTCAGAGCCCAGACTTAAACCCCATTGAAAATCTGTGGAATGACTTGAAGACTGCAGTCCACAAACGGTCACCATCAAATTTAACTGAACTTGAGCAGTTCTGCAAAGAAGAGTGGGCAAATATTACAAAGTCTAGATGTGCAAAGTTAGTAGAGTCATATCCCAACAGACTAAAGGCTGTAATTAGAACATTAAGGCAAATTAAAGCAAGGGGGTGATCCTTTTTCCAACTCAGTGATTCTGTTTTTTAATTTTTGAAAAAAAATTTCTGACATGTTGGTGTTATATCTTTCACTTGGATGTTATAAGTTGCACTGAGTAAATACAGCTGGAAAAAACAAAAACTGTGTCCGTCTTCATTTCAGGCTGAAAAGCAACAAAATGTGATTATTTTAAAGAGGGGGTGATTCTTTTCTATACCCACTGTGTGTGTGTGTGTGTGTATATATATATATATATATATATATATATATATATATATATATATATATATATATATATATATATATATATATATATATGACCAAGTATTATATTTATTAAAATAAGATCATTTTCATTAAAGTGAAAAAAATACAGGCCTCTCTTGCATCAGTAAAGGTCACTGTTCATGACTCCACTATCAGAAAGACATTGTGCAAAAATGGCATCCATGGAAGAGGCAAAAACCACTGCTAACCCTGAAGAACATTATGGCTCGTCTGAATTTTGCCAAAACACACCTTGATGATCCTCAAACCTTTTGGGAGAATGTTCTGTGTACTCATGAGTCGAAAGTTGAATGTTCGGAATACAAGGGTCCCGTTACATCTGGCGTAAACCAAACAAAGAATTCCACAAAAAGTACATCATACCTATGGTCAAGCATGGTGGTGGGAGTGTGATGGTGTGGGGCTGCTTTTCTGCTTCAGGGTCTGGGAAACTTGCAATAATTGGGGGAAACATGAATTCTGCTCTCTACCAGAAAATCCTAAAGGAGAATGTCCGGTCTTCAACTCAAGCACAACTGGATTATGCAGCAAAACAGTGATCCAAAGCAAAGGAGTAAGTCCTAGTTCTGGAGGTATGTGAAAGACTGATCTCCAGTTATTGGAAGTGTTTGGTTGCAGTTTTTACAGCTAAAGTTGGCACAACCAGATTTTAAGTTTAAGGGGGCAATTAGTTTTTCACATTGGTGATAGGTGTTGGATAACTTTTTTTTTTTTTTTGCTTCAATAAAAAAATAAAAACTGTACTGTGTGTTTACTCAGGTTGCCTTTCTTTTATGTTGCATTTCATTTGAAGATCTAAAACTATTTAGCACGAGATGTACAAAATATACAGTATACATAATGCTAATGAATCAATAGCACTTCATGTAAATGAGTTAGCATGAGCGCTAGGAAAGAGCGAGTATCTGTAACATTTTGTCCTTTAACAAAATGTTTTGTCCTCATATAAATCGTATTACTTTATTTAGATTCCTGCTCAGAGCCGCTCCTGGCTGTAGCGAAGATGATTTAGTGAGGAAGCTGAGATATATGTATATATTTAAAATTCACCTCAGAGCTAAAAATAGCCCCTTTTCCTCAGTGCCATCTGCTATCCGTCACAACGGACAGGACGTTAATCCGGCGGCGGCTAACTATTACACGTCGTCCTCTAGCGCCTTTTCTCTTTCTCTTTGCGGTTTATCTCTTTGTGGTAGGATAGCGACGCGCTCTCTGGAGCATCCTTAATTAAAAAAATATGGTGTGATTTCAGTGACAGTCTTCTGAAGCTTTGTGACGTATGAGACGCTGAGTCAGCGCTCGTAAGATTGTCCCCCGTCCCCCCCACCCCCGCAAATAAAAAGGAACCAAGCATGAATTTCTATTGGATTCTTACACTTTGACAGGAAGTGGAGAAATAAAAATGGTGTTGAGAGAAATGGTTGGACCTGAGCATGTTATTTGTGCTACAAAATGGCTGGGGATTAACATCTCGGTGCGTAGCAGCTTTTGCACCAGCATACATGAAGCCGTTCCAGCTTTTAAATATGCTATAAAATCATGAGCTAGGTAAAACCAGGCTAACTGTTGTGTAAAAACACAAAACAAATGAAAAAGAAAACATTAGCATGGCTCTCTAAAAAGCTAGCTAACCTGTGTTAGCCTTCATGCTTATACATTGTGGATTAGAGTGAGACGTCTGTACGTGACCACTAGATAGTTAACAAGCTAGCTAATAAGCATGATAGCTAGTTAGTTAGTGAGGCAGTGAGAGGAAGTTAATTCAGTATGTCATTTTTGTTGCTGTAGCATAAAACTTTACTTCAAAAAATATATATTTGTTCTCTGAATGCTGTGAAAGTGGCTAACACTCCCCGGTGGACAAGATATGTGGACTACAGATGGAATAGGGTATGTGGGTTTGGACACATCCACAAAGTACTGATGATGGCGTTTATGTGCCCTATGTAGTGAATAGAGTGTGTAGTTTGGGATACGTCCACAGTGAACTGATGATGGTGTTTATGTGGACTATATAGTGAATAGGGTGTGTGGTTTGGGACATGTCCACAGTGGCTGATGATGGTGTTTAAATGGGCTGTATATAGTGTATAGAGTGTGTGATTTGGGACACGTCCACGCTGGACTGATAGTGGTGTTTATGTGGACTAAATAGTGAATAGGGAGTGTGGTTTGGGACACACCCACAGTGGACTGATGATGGTGTTTATGTGGACTATATATTGGGTAGAAATTTTTTCTAGAAGTTTTTTTTTTTTTTTTTTTTTTAATTTATTTCCAGAATCGGATATTACACACACTTCTCAGTTTTAAATGGCAGCCAAGAGACTTGGCCACTCTGGCCTTCAAAATGTAGATTTTCTTTCCCCCTATAAATGTCAGGCCTCAGCTGGCAAGTCGCGTACCTTCGGAGAACCTCGGCTATATTTTGTAGATAATAAGCTCTAAATTCAGATTTGTAGCTTCGTTTATATTGAGTTTTCCAGGTGAACTTTTTTTTTATGTTGTTCTACTCTCATATCGCGGTACACTTCGGAGTACCAGTAAATAATTATTATATGAGATATGTCATAATTGGTCTTACAGTAGAGGAGGAAGTGTGCATTAACAAGGCATCATGCCAGAAGGAAGAATTATTAAATGCATAACATCTTCCTGGCACTATATTGTTAGAAAGGTTGCAGTGTGACACTCGGTTCAGGAATAATCCAAGAGTGAATTTTCCGCTCATCATCAGCAAATCCACACACATGGAGCTGCAGTGTATTAGTGACTGTAGGCTAATAAACTAAAGGCGCAGTGTGTTTCTATAACGACTCTGTGACCTGCTACAGCAGTGTGGGAAAGGTCATCCCTGTAATAAACTGAAAAATACCTCCACATACGTTCATTAATAAACATCAGTGTTCTTAATGTCACATTTTACTGGGCAAAAAAAAAAAAGAAGAAGAATTAAAAATAATATAAGTGCATGTAGAAAAGGGGAGAATAAAAATAAAGAATGAATTAAAGAACAAAAGAACAAAAGAAAGAAAGATGAAAGGAGGGATGAAATACTAAGTAAGAAAGAAACAAGAAACAAGAAAGAAAGGTTGGAAAGTATGGACAAGTGAAAGAAAGAAAGAAAGAAAGAAAGAAAAGGATGACCAGATGATGAAGAAGGAAAGTAAGAAAGAAAGAAAGAAAGAAAAGGATGACCAGATGATGAAGAAGGAAAGTAAGAAAGAAAGAAAAGGATGACCAGATGATGAAGAAGGAAAGTAAGAAAGAAAGAAAGAAAGAAAAGGATGACCAGATGATGAAGAAGGAAAGAAAGAAAGAAAGAAAGAAAGAAAAGGATGACCAGATGATGAAGAAGGAAAGAAAGAAAGAAAGAAAAGGATGACCAGATGATGAAGAAGGAAAGTAAGAAAGAAAGAAAGAAAGAAAAGGATGACCAGATGATGAAGAAGGAAAGTAAGAAAGAAAGAAAGAAAGAAAAGGATGACCAGATGATGAAGAAGGAAAGTAAGAAAGAAAGAAAGAAAGAAAAGGATGACCAGATGATGAAGAAGGAAAGAAAGAAAGAAAGAAAGAAAGAAAGAAAGAAAGAAAGAAAGAAAGAAAGAAAAGGATGACCAGATGATGAAGAAGGAAAGTAAGAAAGAAACAAGAAAGAAAGGTTGGAAAGTATGGACAAATGATGAAAGGAGGAAAGGCAGAAAGACAGTAAGCAAGAGCTAAAAATAATTTAAAAAAAGAAAGGAAGAACAAAAAGTAAACAGAAGATAAAAGAAAGCAAGATAAAAAACAAAGAAACAAAGAAAGGGATAGAAAGTAAGGAAAATATGTCTTAAGAAAGAAAGAAAGAAAGAAAGAAAGAAAGAAAGAAAGAAAGAAAGAAAGAAAAAGATCAATGGATAAAAATAATTCCTGAAATGAAGACCCAAAAGAAGGTAAGAAAATGTAAATATGAGTGAGAGGAACTGAGGGAAGAAAAAAGAAATGAAGAAAAAAGAAAGCGGAAATGGATAAAAGGATAACAATTTAAGATAGATACAGAAAGAAGCAAAAGCAGGAAAAGGAATACAATGATGTACAAGAGAAAGAAAGAAAGAAAGAAAGAAAGTAAAACAAATGAACAAGAAAAAAGAGTGTAAGAATTATGGCTAAAAGGAGGAATCAAAGGAAGAATGGAAAAAAGACGAAATGCGAAACGAGAAAAGGTCCAAAAAAGAAAAAAAGGAGAGAAAAAAGAAGAAAAAAAAGAAGACATACAGGAGAAGGGGTTACTCAACATTCCATCAGTATTTTTTTTACAGAACAAGTCGCCCTTTAAACTTAAATAAATAAAACGTATATAGAAGAATTCCATGGTGCAGTGACTGAAATTCTCTACAAAAGTAAGTTTGAACAAAAGGCAGTAATTATAATTGATAAATGATGGAGAGGTTTAAGAGGAGAAGATGTGAGATTTGGGACGCGGGTGTCTCAGGCGGCTGTGCTTCATATCACTTCCATGTGAACTCAGTCGCACTTTAGAGAGAGAAAATTGCCCAATTTGTTATGATGGACGGCGAACATAAATGTCTCAGAAACCATTCTGAAACAAACAGACGATAATAGAAGCGCACGAGGATGACGATGAGCTCGTTTTCTCATTTTCTAATGGCCGGTTATAGACGCCGGAGAAGCAGACGGAACAATACTCGCGTGATTACAAAACAATTCAGCTCGAATTACGTCTCATTAGAGTTCGGAGGTAGCAATTAATAAAGGGATGATGGGATACGCTGAAATCGGACTATATGGAATGGCAATCATGGCCCTTTGAACTGAACACTTCAAGTTGGAGGAACAAATATTAAGTTTAGTGGAAAAAAGACTGTGTCCTAAACACTGGAACGTAAGAAGAGTTATTATTAGAGTTCACTCTAACGAGAGCGCTGAGACATTTTCAAACACCCGGGTGGTAGTGGTAGCTCAGTGGTTAAAATGTTGGACTACTGATCAGAAGGTTGTGAGTTCAAACCCCAGCACTGCCAAGCTGCCACTGTGGGCCCTTGAGCTGGGCCCTTGAGCAAGGCCCTTAACCCTCAACTGCTCAGTTGTATAAATGAGATAAATGTAAGTCGCTCTGGATAAGGGTGTCTACCAAATGCCGTAAATGTTTCTGTTTTAAAAAATGTGTAATGGCTAGAGGCTTAAACTCACTTTACTTTTTGTTAACAGTGAAACAGAATTACATTAAATAGTGACTCAAGATTAAAACAAGGAAGAGAAAGAAAGAAAGAAAGATGATTAACCTGGAAAGAAAGGGCATTGGCATGAAAGAGGGATGAAAGAAAGAAAGAAAGAAAGAAAGAATGTGAAATATATAATCAAGAATGAAAGGACATGCATGAAAGAAAGAAAGAAAGAAAGAAAGAAAGAAAGAAAGAAAGAAAGAAAGAAAGAAAGAAAGAAAGATGATTAATCTGGAAAGAAAGGGCATTAGCATGAAAGAGGGATGGAAGAAAGAATGAAAGACAGGAAGAAAGAATGTGAAAGATACATAATCAAGAATGAAAGGACATGTGCATGAAAGAGAGATGAAAGAAAGAAAGAAAGAAAGATGATTAACCTGGAAAGAAAGGGCATTAGCATGAAAGAAAGAAAGAAAGAAAGGAAGGAAGGAAGAAAGAATGTGGAAGATACATAATCAAGAATTAAAGGACATGCATGAAAGAGAGATGAAAGAAAGAAAGAAAGAAAGAAAGATGATTAATCTGGAAGTGAAAGATACATAATCAAAAAAGAAAGGACATAAGCATGAAAGAGGGATGGAAGAAGGGAGGAGAAAGAAAGAAAGAAAGAAAGAAAGAAAGAAAGAAAGAAAGAAAGAAGCATACTCAAGAAAGCAAGGACATAAGAAAGCGTGAGAAAAGACGAAGGAAGTAAGCAAGTAAGCAAGCAAAAAAGAAAGAAAGGAAGACAGGACAAGAAAGTTTTTACAATGGAAGTAACGTATTATAAAGCACTGCGAATGATGTCACCAAATTAGTTTCCCTTTTCTTCAGCATTAGCAAATTTGTATACAGAGCTGTTGTTTTAGCCTGACTAATTCGCTAACTGGCTAGTGGTCTAGTGGTCTAGTCAGTTGAGCTGCTACTGTTTTAACATTCTTTACATAATTTATTAATGTTTTTGACTGCTTTAAAACCTTCTTCCAGCACCTGGCCATGTAAGGAGTAACCACTAAAATTGTGAGACAACTTGGAGTCACAGAAAGTGAAAATAGTTAGTGCAAAAACAACTGTTCTGAGGCGATTCTGAGGTATAGCTGAGGGATTTCTGAGATAATTCTGAGTTACTTTTGAGGACATTCAGAGGCATTTCTGATGTAATTGTGTCTACAAGTGTGCTTAATTACTATTTGTGGTACTTCTGTGGTAATTCTTAGGTAATTCTTGAGGTAAATGTGTGCATACTGTAAGTGGCTAAATTCTGGTAATTCTTGAGGTAAATGTGTGCATACTGTAAGTGGCTAAATTCTGGTAATTCTGAGGTAAATCTATCCACAAGTGAGCTTAATTACTGTATAAGTTACTTCTGAGGTAATTCAGAGGTATTTCTGACGTAATTGTGTCTTCAAGTGTGCTTGATTACTATTTGTGGTGCTTCTGTGGTAATTCTCAGATAATTCTTGAGGTAAATGTGTATATACTGTAAGTAGCTAAATTCTGGTAATTCTGTGGTTTATTCTGAAGTAATTCTGAGGTAAATTTGTCCACAAGCGTGTTAACTTACTATCTGTGGTAGGTACTTATGAGGTAATTATGATGTACTTTTGAGGTAATTCTGATATGTATCCACAAGTGAGCTTAATTAGTGTATGAGGTAATTCTGAGGTAATTTTATCGTAGTTATGAGGTACGTCTGAGGTAATCCTTAGTTAATACTGATGTCAGCCTTTGACAATTCTGAGGTACTCCTGAGGTCAATGTATCCACATGTGAGCTAAATTACTGCCTGAGGTAAATATAGGTAAATGTCATTCTGATGTAATGTACTTTTGAAGCACATCTGAGGTACTGTTTTGAGGTAAATGTGTCCACAAGTGAGCTTAAGCCACATACCATACTAAAATGAGAAATTACATCCATTATACAAGTATACAAATGTAAATTCAAACACAGCCTGAGTTCTAGCATTCGACATGGAGTCGATAAGTACCTCTGTGGGATTTTTATCTTCCTTTGCACTTTTTCTTTGCTTAAGCTCAATTTCTTGAGGGCGAACTATATAGAAAAAAATTTAGTGACACCCTGACCTTCATCTGTGCAAAGCTCTGGTTTGTTTTTATGCATAGTTTTATAGTGTTAAACACTGTTTGCATTTCCGTTGCTGAAGGGCATCCAAACCGTTTTAACGGCTAATTCTCGCGGGATTGATTTGATGATTCGTGCCTCGTCCTTCGGTGCTCAACCTTTTTTTTTTTCTTGGAAAAGCCCGAGGGCTGGTGCTGTATTTTCAGTGTTATGTTATAAAAACAGCTAATCGGAGGCGTAATAAAAGCCACATGACCCTGGGCGGGGGGATTCTAATTATAAATAGGGCTACTTTGGCTGTATTATAGCCATCATCAATTTTGGACTTCGTAGTTCATCTTTTTTTATGGCGGAGATAAAGATGATGGAGGGAGACCAGAAGATAGCAGCGGTAGCTCAGAGTTTAAGTGACCAGAAGGTTGTAAGTTGAAATTCCAAGACTGGGCTTGAACTAGACCCTTAATAATACTAAGTCACTCTGGATAAAAGCGTCAGCCAAATGAATAACTCTAAATGTGAGAAAGTCATGTCATGTCATATTTATTCTTCTGATTTGCTTCCATTTGGACTCCAAATCTGATTTTAATCAGCCAGCTGGACCGCTCATGATTTTGGCATTCCTCTTACCCAACTATATGCTAATTATCCAGATGGGTAATATTTCAATTTAGAAATTTGTCAGACTAATTTACCACTTCCACTCCAGCATGATGCTATTATACCAGTTTAAAATCACACACATTTATTACAACAAACAATATTAAAAATGTTTGCACAAGGCAGAAATGTGATAAAATGGTTAAACAGCAGTTGAACCCATTGCTCATACTGATCTGAGACTGTCTTAGTGGGTGTGGCCTAATATTCTCATGAGCACAATATTCCCAGCCTGTAACGCCACTCAAGCAACTTTCACAGACTAGGTTAGATTTCACTTGCTAAGTTAGCTTTCACTTTTTTGGTCACTCAACCTTGTGATTGGTGAGGGTGGAGATTACATAAGCTTAACAGAAGACTATTAATTATTTCTTTGATTTTCTGCATGTCTTTTTAACCAATCAGTCTACAGTTCCTGTCCAAAATCTCAGTGCAACCAATCAGACCATAATTCCCACCTAAAATGCTCCTGTAACCAATCAGACCACAGTTCCTGCCCAAAACACCCCTGTAACCAATCAGACCACAGTTCCTGCCCAAAACACCACTGTAACCAATCAGACCATAATTCCCACCTAAAATGCTCCTGTAACCAATCAGACCACAGTTCCTGCCCAAAACACCACTGTAACCAATCAGACCACAGTTCCTGCCCAAAACACCACTGTAACCAATCAGACCATAATTCCCACCTAAAATGCTCCTGTAACCAATCAGACCACAGTTCCTGCCCAAAACACCACTGTAACCAATCAGACCACAGTTCCAGCCCAAAACACCCCTGTAAACAATCAGAATACAGTTCCTGCCCTAAATACCACTGTAACCAATCAGACCACAGTTCTTGCCCAAAACACCACTTAACCAATCAGACCACAGTTCCTGCCCAAAACACCACTGTAACCAATCAGACCACAATTCCCACCTAAAATGCTCCTGTAACCAATCAGACCACAGTTCCCACCCTAAACACCACTGTAACCAATCAGACCACAGTTCCAGCCCAAAACACCCCTGTAAACAATCAGAATACAGTTCCTGCCCACAGTGCTGCTGTAACCAATCATACCACAGTTCTCACCCAAAACACCACTGTAATCAATCACACCACAGTTCCCACCCAAAATGTCACTGTAACCAACCAGGACACAGTCTCCACCTACAATGACACCAATCAGAACACAGTTCCTGCCTAAAATGACAGTGAAAGTGGTAAGCATGAATACAATCCAAACATTCTGTCAGCTCTTCCATGCCAGTCCTGTTTGCCTTATGGGATAGCGCAGTATCCACAGTGTCCAGTGGTTCCATACTGCAGAATCTCAGCGGAAGCAGTAGGTCTTCCGGATATTTCTCCATCTACTGTTTTATGAGTAATGAGAATTCGGACTTACTAGTCCTTTGGTGTACTGATTTCGGTATTAGTGATATTCAGACGCAGCCCATATATGTTGCAGGAAATCAGAAAAAATAAAGGAAACTCAGTCAACAATGCTGCTAACTTTGGCCACACATGAATGACCATAACTTAGAATTATGCACATGGTATCATGCTAAGTGATGGCTGCCAGCTCTATTTATTGATTCTTGAGTCAGCATGTATGGTCAAGTCATTCCTTTGCACCGAGTACACTTAGTTTCTAGTGCCCTTCGGAGGCCATTAGAGCATCTCACTCAATCAGGTAAATGATACAGTGACTGGACTTCAGGGAGCATCTCATTCTCTCTCTCTTTCTCTCTCTCTCTCTCTCTCTCTCTCTCTCTCTGTTTGAGGACAGCAGCCACTTGAAGCAGATTGTGGCCTTTAGTGGTGGCTCAGCTGAAGTGCGCACTCCGGAGCTGATTGCATGGGATCAGGATGAGGCCGCTGTAACATTTTGCCAATGAGGATCAGAGAGTTGGCTTGCAGAGGGACTTTACAGCAAGTCTGTATTCTTCTTCCTCTTCTTCTTCTTCTTTTTATTATATAACAGGAATTATGTGTGTGTGTGTGTGTGTGTGAGAGAGAGAGGGAGAGAGAGAGAGAGAGAGAGAGAGAGAGAGAGAAAGAGAGATAATTGGTGTTAGAAGACTCCTGACATCTGTGTGTCAATGTTAGGGGCTGAAAAATCAATGCAAAACAATTGACACCTTCCCTCTAGAGCATACGCTGCAAATTTAATGACTCGCTCATCGATTGAGCACGAAACAAAATAATTGATATAAACCAATCGTTTACCTTCCTCTAATTGTGGGGAAGAGAGTAAATTTTTTTTTTTTTTTTTTTTTTTTTGGGCAATCAGAGGAGTGATCTAATCGGAACAGTCACTTGGGTTCATGAATATTAATGAATATCAATTAATGCTAATTAACGGGGGAAAAGTGCATTACACGCATATATTATACATATAGCACATGATGTAGGGCATATGTGTCATTTCCTTCTCCAACTTGTGCACTTATATAATGAATAGGGTGCACACTTAGGGCTCTCAGATTAGGAGAATTGAGATGGACCCATTTACTCCTTACATAAGTCCACTGCGTTACTTTATAGTACATAGTCATTAGTTTCGTGCTACTGTAAAGTAGGGCACCATTTTAGGGAGTAAGGAGCTGAATTCTGAACGGCACCCTGTTGCACATATACAGTAGTGCACTATGTAGGGTTAAGGAGTCATTATTTCAAGTGCGCTTGCTGTAAATAGGGAGCAAAATGTCAACTTATTGGACATATAGTACACTAAGTAGGGTGTAGGAGTCATTATTTTATATCTTATGCATCTATCAGCCCATCTGTCTGTCTGTCTGTCTGTCTGTCCTATCTATGTGTATGTCAGTCTATCTGCCTGTATAGCTATCTGTCTATCTACCTGTCGACCTGTCTATCATACCTATCTGTCTGTTTTTTGTTCTGTCTATCTGTCTGTCTGTCTATGATACCTACAGAATGTGTATGTCACTTGTGTATGTCTGTTGTTTGGTGTGTCTGTCTATCTGTGTATCCCTCAGTCTGTATATCTGTCTATCTACCTGTCTGTCTGTCTATCATATCTATCTATCTGTCTGTCAAATCTATGTGTATGTCAGTTTGTCTGTCTGTTGGTGTGTTTCTGGGTCTGTGTGTTTATGCCTCTGTCTCTATATCTGTCTAACTGTTTGGATGTCTATCTCTCTATCTACCTGTCTGTCTATCTATCATATCTATATCTCTGTCTACTGTTGTGTCTATATGTTTGTGTCTGTCAATCTGTCTGTCTATCTATTTGACAGTGCATCAAGGAAGTGGTCTACCTGCACCCTACACACTGATAAGCGTGCACTTCTTAGGGAAGTTTGCAGCTGTGTCCTAAAGCATAGTGGAGAATGAATAGTACTTATAAAATCCCACAAAGCACTGCAGCAAGCCTGTGTTCTCATGATCTACTGACTGATGTACTGAGCGTACCCATAACACCATAGCGTGGTGTTAGCAGGGAGTAGTGAGTAAGGGCACTATGTAAGAGTGAGTTAGTAGTGCAGATGGCGACGGCGGGACACTGTGCGCACTCTGGCACTGACTCGGTGAACTCAGTGGGGTCCTGGCAGGGCATTAGGGCGCATCGTTAACACGCCAAGCAGGCGGGGCACTTCTCGCATCACTCTGCAATCGAGGACAAATTAATCCTACCAGCTCCCTGCGTGGGTCGCGTCCCAAACCTCATCAGGAGGAGGCGCATTAACCAGGCGTACTCAGTTTCCTGTTACATTTGAATTCACTTCCACATATCTCATCTAGTGCACTTATATAGAGGGAATCCCAATTGTGCACTACACCATGTACAAGCCAATATACACTGTATAGTGCATGTTTCTAAGGATTAGGGTGATTAATTCCAAATTGGAGTTTACTAAATTAGTACACTATATAGGGTACATGTATGTATGGAGTATATAGGGTACAAGACATCTCTTTCTACAGGGGTGCTTGAAAGTTTGTCCACCCTTTAGAGTCCCAAAATTAGATCAAGGGAACCCAATTAAACAACTGAGTCAAAAATGTTATACTTTGTCATTTACTTATTGAGGAAATTATCCAATATTACATATCTGTGAGTGGCACAGTGACCCCCTTTGCGCAGCGGTAACTGCTACTAAACGTTTCTGGTAACTGTTGATCAGTCCTGCACATCGGCTTGGAGGAATTTTAGCCCGTTCCTCAGTACAGAACAGCTTCAACTCTGGGATGTTGGTGAGTTTCCTCACATGAACTGCTTGCTTCAGGTCCTTCCACAACATTTCTTTTGGATTAAGGTCAGGATTTTGACTTGGCCATTCCAAAACATTAACTAGAACGACTTGTGTGCTTAGGGTTCGTTGTCTTGCTGCATTACACACTTTCTCTTGAGATTCAGTTCATGGACAGATGTCCTGACATTTTCCTTTAGAATTCGCTGGTATAATCCAGAATTCATTGTCCCATCAGTGATGGCAAGTCGTCCTGGCCCAGATACAGCAAAACAGGCCCAAACCATGATACTACCACCACCATGTTTCACAGATGGGATAAGGTTCTTATGCTGGAATGCAGTGTTTTCCTTTCTCCAAACATAATGTTTCTCATTTAAACCAAAAGTTCTATTTTGGTCTCATCTATCCACAAAGCATTTTTCCAATAGCTTTCTGGCTTGTCCATGTGATCTTCAGCAAACTCCAGATGGGCAGTGATGTTCTTTATGGAGAGTAGTGGTTTTCTCCTTGTAACCCTGCCATGCACACCATTGTTGTTCAGTGTTCTTCTGATGGTGGACATCAGGAACGTTAACATTAGCCAATGTAAGAGAGGCCTCTAGTTGCTTAGAAGTTACCCTGGGTTCCTATGTGACCTCATGGACTATTACACGTGTAATATTGGCGTGATCTTTGTTGGTCTACACTCCTGGGCTGGATAACGATGGTCTTGAATTTCCTCCATTTGTACACATTCTGTCTGACTGTGGATTGGTGGAGTCGAAACTCTTTAGAGATGGTTTTGTAACCTGTGTGTTGTGAAGATCAGACTTTGATAGACTCGATTTGATTTCACCTTCAAATTAACTGCTAATCCTAGAGGTTCACATAGTTTTGCCACTCACAGATATGTAACATTGGATCATTTTCCTCAATAAATAAATGCCCAAGTATAATATTTTTTGTTTAATTGGGTTCTCTTTGTCTACTTCTAGGGGGGGAATGTGATCTCAGTGACTCAGGTGAAGCTAGTTTTTATTCGCTAATCCATATTTAACGCTAACTCTTGACCGATCCAACCGTTTCTGTTACAGAGTCCCGTGGGCTGTATCCTGACCCCAACCCTGGTCTGTCTGTCTCTCACCGTGATAAAGACGCCTCAGGCTCCAACACGTCATAATATATACTTGTCAACACTACAGAGCTGTTTCCGTATCTGAGGACATGTCAGAATGGTCGGAGGAGAAAATCTCGGAAGGCGTTTTTGTGTCTGCGTGTGACAGAAACACAGCAGCAAGCCTTTTTCTTTCTGAGTTCCTTTCTTCCTCGTATCCTTTTATTATTTTCTGTCCACGTTGTGTTGCAGAGCATGTGTTCCTCCGAGCTACAAAGCTTCACACTGTAGTCAGGCCTTCTTTTATTCCTGTAACGTCTCGTCTCAGCAAAGAACATTCCACACTTCTTTTCCTCTAACAGCACCTGTTTTATTTCGCTTATAGTGCTGCCCACGATTACAATTTTATTTTTTACTGTTTACAAACAAGTTAGTTTCTGTTCTCAGGTACGCTATGGCAGCTGTAAACACTCACCAGCCTTTTTTTTCCTCTGTCATGAAGTTAATAAGACAAAAAAAAACATAGCTTGTCATGTTACAGTCTTTCTTTCTTTCTTTACTCTTATTTTTACTTATTTGTTTCCTTTTATCTTTTTTTTTTGTTGCTTTTTTATTTTGGTCTGTTTTTCGTTCTTCCTTTCTTCTTTATTTTTTTTGCATATCTTAAGCACTGTCTTTTCTTCTTTCTTTCTTTCTTTTTTTCTTTCTTTCTTTCTTTCTTATTATGTTTCATTTTCTTTGTTTCGTTTTGTCTCTTAATTTTCTTTCTTGTGTGTTTATTTATTCTTTTATCTTCTTTTATTTATTTATTTATTTGTTTATTTATTTATTTATGTATTTATTTATATGTTGTTTGTTTGTTTGTTTCATCTTTTTTTTACTACTTATATTATGTTTTCTTTCTTATTTTCTTTCTTGTTTCTAATTTTTCCATTTATTCATTTTAATTCTTTGTCTATGTTTTGGTCTTAAATTTCTTTCTCTTTCTTGTGTAGCTTTTATTCTTCCTTTCTCTTTTATTATATTATATATATATATATGTTTAAATTATCTAGTGTTCTTTGTTCTATTTTTTTTTTTAATTTATCTTTTGTCTTCTGTCTACTTTTTGTTCTTCCTTTCTTTTTATTATTTTCATCTCTTGTTCATTCCCTCTTTCTTTCATGCTTTCTTTCTTTCCTTTTTTGTCTCATTGTTTCTTATTTTGGCTCTTTTTTTTGTTTCGTTTCATCTCTTAATATTATGTCCTGTGTGTTTATGTATTCTTTCGAATCTCTTTTAATTATCCGGTGTTTTCTTTCTTTTGTTCTCTTTCCTCCATTCTTTCCTCTTGTTTTCCTTATTTTCTATTGTTTTTTCTTTCTCTTGTAACTTTCTGTGTAGATTTCTTTCTTTCTTGTTTTCTTTCTTTTTTTGTTTTTGTCTTAATTTTCTTTTCGTTTCATTTATCTCATTCTTACTTTATCCTTTATTTCTGTTTTTATCTCTTTAAATGATCTAGTCTTTTTTTTTCTCTTTCCTCTTATTTTTCCTGATATAATGGGTTTATATGTGAGTATATGTGGTGCGTGGTTTCTTTTTTAAATTATTTTTATTTCTTGTTTATTGTCGTTCATTCTTTCTTTCTTTCCTTCCTTTCATTTTATATATGTGTTATTTATTATCATTAAGTTCGTTTTTTTGTTTTCTTTCTTTCTTCTCGTTTTCATGTCTTTTCTCTGTCTCTCTTCCTCTCCCTCCCTCTCAGAAACAAAGGACCAGTGATGTGAGCAGCGTGCGGTTGTTAGCGAGGCCCTCTGATGGACGCCGGCGTGGTTAACGAAGGCAGTGACGATGCGGCTGAGTTAATTGAGCTGAAGATGAATGGAGAAGACTGCGTGTGGACCTGCAGAAGAATCGAGACAGCACGTACACATCTGAAATGAATGGTTGCTGAGCAACATCAATCTAGTGATTCTCTCTCTCTCTCTCTCTCTCTCTCTCTCTCTCTGAGTCTATCTCTCGTCCTTTAATTCAGCCCCCTGCTGGAGTTAATCTCGTTTCTTCATTGAGCTTGTGAGATAATTAATGCAAATTTCAAATGAGAAACTTATTCAGAGAAGAGCTGTGATGTCGTAATTATCGTTCCCTTCCACCAGGCCTCGTCACGCGTCAGCGCCTCGTCTCTTCCTTTCACTATTACGTCCACCGAGTTATGCTATAGACTGATTCAAATACTTCTTCTTCTTCTTCTTTCACACATGGTTTACTACAGAATTTCAGCGAGAGCCGCACTGTGGACTTTTAGTTTCAGATTAAAGTGTGAAACTTTCCCATTGAAACACGCTGACGCACTGTTCTAGCATTTCAATTCCACCCGACAGCTGATGATGTCATAATGGGCGTTACAGCAGCCGACCAATCAGCAGATTCCATTCAGTGGAACTGCACACTCATTACAATCCAAAAAAAAAAAAAAAAACACGCACTCATTATAATCACACTCTTTCTTTCCTTTCTGTTTCTTTCCTCCTTTTTTTCTCACTGGCCATTTTTCACCCTTCTTTCGTTTTATTCGATTATCGTTTCATTTATCTTTAGTATGTTTCTTCTTTTTTGTTCTTTCTTTCTTTCTTTCTTTCTTTCTTTCAGCATGACAGATCTTTCTTTCCTTCTTTTTCCTAGTTTCTTTTTCCTCACATCTTTTCTTCTGTCTAGTTTTAGTTTGTTCTTCTTTATATTTTGTTTATTGTTTTTCTTTCTTTCTTCTTTTATTTCTCTTTTTTCTCACTGCCCATTTTTTACCCTTTGTTGTTGTTTTTTTTTAAATTCTTTTTCCCATTCTTGTTTTCTCCTAGTGTTTGCATCTTTTCTGTTCTTTCTGTTCTTTCTTTCTTTCTTTCCTCTTATTTTTCTATATAACCTATTTTCTTTTTCTCTGCTCTTTTTTCTTCATCAGTCTAGCTGTAGTTTGTTTTTGCTTTCTTTTCGTTATTCTTTTGTTTATTGTCTTTCTTTCTTTCTTTTCTCTCATTTTTACATATTTTCTTTGTTTCTACTCTCTTCTTAGTAGACCGATGATTGTGTTTATGTGGACTAAATAGTGAATAGGGCGTGTGGTGAATAAGGTGTGTGGTTTGGGACACGTCCACTGGACTGATGATTGTATTTAAATGGGCTATATAGTGAATAGGGTGTGTGGTTTGGGACATGTCCACAGTGGACTGATGATGGGGTGTATGTGGATTATATAGTGAATAGGGTGTGTGGTTTGGGACACGTCCAGTGGACTGATGATGCTGTTTATGTGCACTATATAGTGAATAGAGCATGTGCTTTGGGACACACCCACATTAGATTTATGATTGTGTATAATAAACAGTGTGTCTGTGAGGTTTAGGTGCACTTCTTTTTCAGCGAGATTGTAAATGTGTTTACAGCAGATGCAGGCGTCCATATGCGCACAGCTGTGTTATCACCAAGTGCACACGCACAAAGCCGGTGTAAATGACCCGGGCCACGTTTGATGGATTAGGGAACTATTTTTGGAGGCAGCATAGTTAGTGCATCACAGAAAACAAAGATGTGGAGCCATTGTTTATTTACTCACTTATTTGTTTTCTTCTGTGGGAAAGGTTTCATATCTAGAGTAAGAGAAGAAAAAAAAAACCTGGCCATGTCTGTACCTCCAGACCACATCCACACATCATGTTTTTTTTCCTAACAATTGCTAGCTGATTTTCTACCATTAACCACGATCCGTTTGAATAATTAGGGGTCCAAGCACCTTTGTTCTGGATGAGATTCTGAGAATGTGAGCAAAAAACTGTTTCTCAGGAATCCAACTGAGCTGAAATTTGAAATAATGTGTCTTTGTTGTAATATGTAACAGAATTTAAGGTGATTTTAAGCATCATGGCCTCCGGTTTACAGGAGGCCTTTGACAGGGTTATGATTGAGCTAATGTCAGAAAACTTGAACAAAATGTTCATCTATGATCTCTTTACTTGATACACTCTTGAGGACTTGATACAGTGTCGTCCACTAATATTGACACCCTTAGTAAATATGAGCAAAGAAGGCTGTGAAAAAATGTCTTTATTGGTTAACCTTTTGATATCTTGTTCAAAACATTCACAAAAATACTCTCATGGATATCAAAGAATTGCAAACACAACACACATTTATCCAAAAAGCAAAAGGTTGTTGAGCTTCACAAAATGGGAAGTGGCTATAAGAAAATAGCACAAGCATTGAAAATGCCCATTTCCACCATCAGGGCAACAATTAAGAAGTTCCAGTCAACTGGAAATGTTATTGATCAACCTGGAATTGGACGTGTGTCTATATTGTCTCAACGCACTGTGAAGAGGATGGTTCGAGTGGCCAAAAAATCTCAAAGGATCACAGCTGGAGAATTGCAGAAGTTGGTTGAGTCTTGGGGTCAGAAAGTCTCCAAAACTACAATCTGAAGTCACCTACATCACCACAAGTTGTTTGGAAGGGATTCAAGAAAAAAAACCTCTACTCTCATCCAAAAACTAAATCAAGCATCTTCAGTTTGCCAGACACTACTGGAACTTCAAACGGGATCGGGTTCTATGGTCAGATGAAACCAAAATAGAGCTTTCTGGCAATAAACACCAGAGGTGGTTTTGGTGCACACAGAGAGGTAGTCATATAGAAAAGTACGTCATGCCCACAGTTAATGTTTTGGGGCTGTTTTTCTGCCAGAGGACCTGGACATTTTGTTAGGATACATGACATCATGGACTCATCAAATTATCAAATATCAACAGATATTAAGTGAAAACCTGACTGCCTCTGCCAGAAAGCTTCAAATGGGCCGTGGTTGGATCTTCCAGCAGGACAATGTCCAAAACATACATCAAAATCAACACAAAAATGGTTTACTGACCACAAAATCAAGGTCCTGCCATGGCCATTCCAGTCCCCCTGACTTGAACCCCATAGAAAACCTGTGGGGTGAACTGAAGAGGAGAGTCCACCAGTGTGGACCTAGAAATCTGAAGGATCTGGAGAGATTCTGTATGGAGGAATGGTCTCAGATCCCTTGCCATGTATTCTCCAACCTCATCAGGCATTATAGGAGAAGACTCAGAGCTGTTATATTGGCAAAGGGAGGTAGCACAAAGTATTGACTAAAAGGGGGCCAATAATTGTTGCACACCTATATTAACAAATATTTTTTTTGATAAACCTGTTTTGTTTGCAATTGTTTTTTTTTGTTTTTTTAATATTTTAAACAAAAGATCAGAAGTTTAAACAATAAAGAGAATTTTTCACAGCCTTCTTTGCTCATATTTACCAAGGGTGCCAATATTAGTGGAGGGCACTGTACATACATCCGCATCAACAGTTGTTTTTTTTTTAGTATGGATGAAAACAACTAGCTGGGTCTCCAGAATTGAACTCTGTTGGCAACCAGAATTGGTAAGATCAGTCCACATGTACAAATTCTCCAGGGAAGGCCTGGCAAAAATATTAATCGTGAGGCTCTCAATAATTTTTAAACAAGTGGTTTGCAATAAAGTGCACTACTTAAGAAAAAGATTTATTCAATTTAATTTAAGGTTAATAAATAGTTGTGCCATAACATTCTTGCTCATTTTAGCCTGCGGAATCAACTTATTGCTGTATTTCTAACATCCACAATGCTCTCATTGTATACTGTATCTATGGACAAAACTCCAGCACTCTTCTGGTTACTAGCGAACAACTTTAACCGTCAGCTAGCGCTGGCCTTATTTAGTTTAAGGGCGTTAATTAGCCTGACTCTTTCTTTGAATCTATTTTCAATGTCATATTGCATCCATTAAAAAGTGTTTCATTGCATATTTCTCATCATGGTTTGTTTTTCAAGGACCTGAAAGTTTTGGGTTTTTTTCCCAAGTTGCTTGGTTTTCAAAGAGCACACTGAGGACTGCGAGGACACGCAGACAAAAGACTTCGTTAAGAAATAAACTGAGTACAAAGCATTGCATGTGCTTAATTGTGCTAAGGAGCATGTATGCAAATCTGTCCTGCTAGGCTGGAAACGAGGGGTTGTTGAGGGTGAGAGGAGCTGGGGAGACTCGTCTTAAAGGATCGGATTTAATTACGAGGCTGTAGCGGAGGAGGGAGAACAGGATAACAAGGGAAGAATCCTGACAGCGCTGGACGAAAAGGACAGCTATTATAATCCTGTCAGCTGATAAACGAGAACATGATTAGCTTAGCAGGTGATTATTAAAGACAGACATGATTTAAATTGCTCCTTATTGGGTTTTGAAGAGGTACTCGGACATTCTGTGGTTTAGTTCAAAGTGTATCGTGGTTTCTAGATTATTGAGCTGATATTGTAATATTTTATCCTTTCACAACTGCCAAGCCCAAAAAAGGAGGGAGCACCTGCTCTTTTGGTGTATTTTAACCGATAAATTGTACCATGTTAAAATGTAGAGTTACCACGGAAAAAGATTACAAATCTGCTCTTTTAATATATATACAGGGGGTATAGAAAAGAATCACCCCCATTTAAAATAATCACATTTTGTTGCTTTTCAGCCTGAAATGAAGGCGGACACAGTTTTTGTTTTATCCAGCTGTATTTACTCAGTCCAACTTATAACATCCATGTGAAAGTTATAACACCAACATGTCAGATTTATTTATTTATTTATTTATTTATTTTTTAAACAGAATCACTGTGTTAGAAAAAGGATCACCCCCTCCTAAAAATGACTCAATTAGGTGTAGCTAATCACCTTCTCAATGGCACACAAAGCCAATTGACTTTCAACTTTGATCAGCTGTGGTCATTTTGATTAGCTCAGCATGAAAAGAGCTTTCCTGGAGCATTTCAGTCCTTGGTAGTGCAACTGAAGCAAAGAATCAGCTATGGGTGGCAAGGCACTGTCAAAAGATCTCCGGGATAAAGTTGTGGACAGGCACAAGTCAGGGGATGGATAGAAAAAAATTTCAAAGGCTTTATCAATGCCTAGAAGCACAGTGAAGTCCGTTATTAAGAAGTGGAAGGTATTTGGTACAACACAGACCCTCCCTGGATCAGGATGTCACTCCGAACTGGATGAAAGAGCCAGGAGGAAACTGGTCAGAGAGGCTACCAAGAGGCCTACAGCAACTCTGAAGCAGTTGCAGGAATTTATGAGAAAGAGTTGTCATTGTGTGCATGTGACAACAATATCACAAATTCTCCACAAATGTGGCTTGTATGGGAGGGTTGCAAGAAAAAAGCCATCAACGACTGAGCTTTGTCAAAACACACCTTGAAGATTCTGAGGCCACATGGAAAAAGGTGTTATAGTCAGATGAGACTAAAATTGAATTATTTGGCCTCAACACCAAACGATATGTCTGGCGGAAATCCAATACAGCTCACCATCCAAATAACACCATTCCTACAGTAAAGCATGGAGGTGGTAATATCCCGTTATGGGGGTGTTTCTCTGCAGCAGGGACTGGAGCACTTGTCAGGATAGAAGGAAAATGGATGGGGCAAAATACCATCAAATTCTTGAGGAAAATCTGCTGCCCTCTGCCAGAAAGTTGTCAATGGGAAGAAGGTTTCCCTTCTAACATGACAATGGCCCAAAGCACACAGCAAAACTGACCACACAGTGGTTGAAGGAGAAAAAGTTGGATGTCCTTGCATGGCCTAGTCAGAGCCCAGACTTAAACCCCATTGAAAATCTATGGTATGACTTGAAGACTGCAGTCCACAAACGGTCACCATCAAATTTAACTGAACTTGAGCAGTTCTGCAAAGAAGAGTGGGCAAATATTGCAAAGTCTAGATGTGCAAAGTTAGTAAAGACATATCCCAACAGACTAAAGGCTGTAATTAAAAAATTAAGGCAAATTAAAGCAAGGGGGTGATCCTTTTTCCAACTCAGTGATTCTGTTTTTTATTTATTTATTTTTTCTGACAAGTTGGTGTTATATCTTTCACTGGGATGTTCATTCTACTTTTAATCAGTCATGAAACATGGTGGTGGTAGCATTTTAAAAGAAACTGGCCTGACCAATCATGATCTTATTACTGTTTCCTGCGACAAAGTAATGTAATGCATTACCGTTTCAATTTCTGTATTCACATTACAGTTACCAATCGTTACATCCTACGCTCACAATTCCTAATGTTGCTCTTGTGTCTAATCGAAAATATATTATACCCATTAATATTTCCTCTTTTCTGTGCATTAGCCCTTTACTGCCTGTCTGTGTAATTTGCTCGCACGCCCACGCCAGTTTGGATTGCGAGTATGAGGAGTGCAGAGCGAACGCAAGCTAATTTTAGACCACAATGGCAGAGGAGGATGAGAGTGCACACAAAATGTTTCCACAAATGGAGATATTCTCATTATTTCGAATTCGTTCCACGCAAAGTTTAAAAAAAAAAAAAACATTACTGTAAAGCGTAAGTGGTGTCCAGGCCAAAGACAACGTTCAATTGCTGCAAAAACAAGCAGTTTGTCGAGGCATTTCCTCAGGGCGCACGTTAAAACAAAACCGTTGGAGACAGTGCCTCAACCTCAACTAAACAGGCTACACTGGATTTTTATTCTTGTCTTATTCTTGACTTAAAGAAGGAAAGTGAATAGGAGGGGTGCATGAGTAGTCGCCCTGGTACACAAATAACAGTGATATCTAATTTGGAGAATTATCATTGCATTGAAATTCCTGTGCGAGAGCGAGTGGGGTTTCCCTTTAGCCTTTTAATTCGTGCCTGTAGAGAGCCGCGATGAGCAACTTCTGCCTCGAGATCACACACAGGGCACGATCTATTTCTCCCTCCCATCTCGTTCCCAGCGCCAGTTGCTATTGGCAACTCCGAACCCGACAGCCTCCGCTGCTCGAGGCTGAGAGAGCATCGGTTTTTGCGCCAGGGAGTAACAAGCCTGTCAGTTCACTTCCCAACTCCTGCTCGCGTAACGTTTCCCGACAGCTCCAGTGCGAGGCCCAAGTCCAAGCAAGGAAGGGAGCGAGTGAGGGAGGGAGGGAGCGAGGGAGCGAGCCGCATGCCTCGTTAGGGCTAATAGGACAACGAGATGCCGTGTTGTTTCCAAGAGAGTGGCATCCTTCGCCAAATGTCAGCGTAATTCCTTCTGACTCACCGTAATAACGATGAGAACGGCCCGCTAATGATTTCCTGTTTGGCACTGAAGCAGACAGCAGCATGCCAAACTCAGGACCGGCAGTTCTGAGCTGACCTTTTTCTCATGTGGAGGATTTACAAAAGATACATGTGTTAGTTTTGGTGCAGTATCAATTTTCATCCATATTCATGTCACTGAACTGAACAACTGCAACAAAAACAATTTGTTTTTTGGGCTGTAAACAGAATTTGCCCAACTTTTTGACCCAATTTTTCTCATTTGCTATTTTGTTCAAGACAAATCTTTTTTTTTTTTATTTATGCACAGGATTTTGTTTTTTTTTTCCCTTTTAAAATTTGCGATGCAATTTGCGGAGTTTTTTTGTGCTTTGAATTGGCGAAATTGCAGTTGCACTAAACTGTTTTGCACGCTCTTTCGAAGTGATGTTTGTTGGTAAATGAGACCTTTTAGTTGTACTCATGTTTGACAAGTGAATCATAGAGCGCTTTGGCTGAATGCGCGTTGTGATGACACTACATGATGCGTCTGGGCCCAAATCTGTGGAAAATCGACAGTAATTTTGAAAAATTTCAAGCTCCTCTGAATAAGTTTGCTTGATTTTGCGTCAATTTCTGCAATCACAAAATCGTGAAATCCTGGAGGGACTGTATGTATTTGTTTATTTATTTATTATTCATTTTTGGTTTCTATTTTGCCCTATTTTTACACTGATATTTTATTTTCGCTATAACTAATTCTGAATGGAATTACTGGCCAACTCTACTCTTGCATTGTGGGTTGTTTTTTTATAGGGACTCCGCCCTCTCATCTGTTCATTTCTGATTTATCTGATGAAGAATGATGACTCTGACTCTGCCTCATTATGATATATTTACTCTGTCCACTTGAGCCTAATTCATATTTAGTGACCCATTTATTCTGAATCAACAGATTGCGGCTCGCTGAGCCAGTCACGCGTGGCTGCTGTTCAATTATTCACCGTCTGACTGAGCAAAGTCTCAATGACGCCGGTTTTCTTCGGCAGGAAATGGAGTGAGTCACACACGCTTTCTTAGTGATAGACTCACTTTTCTACATAACGTAATTGTTGCCTATATGAAGTCCGTAGGCTCTGTGGTTTTAGAGGCCGAGTACATACAATCATAGTTCCTGTTACATGTTAATCTCTCGTTCTATGTATATATCAAAATATAATAACTGCTAAATGAATACATATCAATTCTTAATCATTTCCTTATCCTTTTATCAATATATAATGGATTTCAATCTGAGTCAGAAGCTCCTAAATCCCAGGACTTATAAAATAATAATGATGTCATGATTATGTAATGAGTCCTAGTTCCTACAGAAAGTGGTAATAGTTCCCCCAACTCTTCTGGTGGCTTTTCTTAATTTGCAATAAATATTTTGAAAGCATTTTCATATCTGTGTTTTTGAAAACATAAAAACGATTATTGACATAATTATCAATAATTTCCTTTTTTTTTTTTTTTGCCCTTTATTCTTTTCCCTTCAGTAGTAGAGATATGATATACAGTATACGTCAAGAAGCCAGACAAGCTCGCTATAGAAACCTTGCATACTTCATGAACGTTATGATATGGCTAATCAAATTTATCTTGAAGGCCCAGAGATGGCTGCCTCTCGCAAACTGTTTAAATATATAAACTAGCAACAGGAGGGAGTCATTAATCAAACAGGAACTGTTAGGTCCACCACACTGATCTGGTTCCTTTCCTTATACGCTAAAAAAAAATAAATAAATAACGAGATTTTGCAGTGTGCAACCGACGGACACTACTCGAGTCAAAAATTCAACAGGACTGGTGTGAATTTTGCCATTAGTGCGGTTGCTCTAATCTGGTGGTCCCTTTAAGATGTTTGTGTTTATGATGACGTCGAACGTCACATGACAATGCCGAGGTCACTCGGAGATCACCGCATTCACTTGGTGACGTTCATCAAACTGTGAAAGAGCAGATTTATATTAGGAGCGGGAACAGGTACTTGAAGGTTCATAGACCTCCTCTAAAGCGCATTTGAACACTCGTATGAGAACAGATGCTTCTGTTTACACGGTTCTATTTTCTCCAACTCTATATTCACTTAATATGACACACTTTACACTTCTCGCAAGTAATTAAACTGATTTCACTGATTGTTTTTAATACGTTTTATGTCCTGTCCAACCGTTTTTGAATACCTTTAATATTTATTAAGAGATGAACTACTTCATTGTGGTTGTGCATGTTGATCATTGAAAAAAACAACAACAACAAAAAAACTACATTTAGATCTGGTTTATCGTGTTATTCTGTAAAATTTCAGCCTTCTTCGCTGAAATTTGTTCTTTGACTCAAATGTATGTTAACTGGCAGTAAAACAGTAAAAAGTACCACAGTGAGCACAAACACAACTGCAGATATACTACTAACGTTTAGCACCAGTATGTTTCTCTGCATTACTACGCATGCATTTAGGGAAGAGCACAACTTAATAATACATATTACATTTACTCCCCATAATACATAGAGAAAATCAATTAAAATGTGTTAAGTCTTAATATGTTGGGTTTGCGAGGTTATAAAATGGCGAGAATACCACAGAACTGGCTAAGCTAAAGTGTGCAGCAGGAGCCAAGTGGCTGTCTAGCCAGCTAGTTCTGGAAGTTGGAAAAAGGTGCTGGGACAAAATACGAGGCATACTTGCTTAGACTCGGACATCTCGCTAGCCAGAAGTCAATTTGTATTACTAACATTTGTTCCCTGTGTTAGCAAACTTCAGACGTTGAACTGAGTACTCGCTGACGATGCTAATTTGCACGCTGTGTGAGTCTGAGTTTAAGCGAAGGGACACTTGGAACAGTTCATTATGATATACACATTCTTTGACAGCGAGGTTAATTCTTAACTACAAAAAAAAACAAAAAAAAACGAATACTTACCAGCAACGAATATCCAACAGAAAGCGCATCAGCCACATCGGTCAGTCCCAGCTGTGTATGGAAAGGTGTAGTGACTACAATTCCCAGGTTATGTTTAATAAACATACTTGGGCCCTGCACTTTCCTCTTGCACCTTGTATCGTTTGCAGCGGCTTTCGATAACGACGTTAGACAAAGCGCCAGGAGTCCTCGAGAGAACCGCAATATCATGTTGCTTGTTAATGAGCAGCCATGTTTGCTCATATTAGCTTGGATTTTATTCATAATAAAACATGTAGGCAAGCAATGAGTAGGTTTAGCGTTACACAAGATCGCGCGGCGCATGGTTATTAGGTGCATCAATTACTAGGTAGTGACTTGATTGTCATATATTTTGAAATGATTATCAATGTTGGGTGCATTAATCTGGATAAATGACACCCGTTGCTATGTTGAAGGCTTTATTAGCTTTAACGCTACTGTAAAATCGCACCTCTTTAAGCATGCACAAAGCATCCACCCGCTAATTAACACTAATTTCATGCCACTCAACATTCTGAAAAGATCAAGCCTGAGGCGATGCCCGAATCCCACCCCGGAGACTACTCTTCCTTTATCTCTCCCTTATCTCTTTCCTCCCATCTCCCACAATCGAGTGTAACTGAGGTTCTCTTCTGATAAACACAGATCGAACGATCGCCTTAATAACACCAGATGGAGAAACCAGAGCAGGAATGTGGACTGGGATAACGGAGCGAGAGGTGGTGATGAAGATCTTCTTCTTCCTTACACAGCCTGTAGCTTTGGCAATATAGATGTGCTGCTGTTTGTCAGACCAATAAATCGAATAACAGAAAAGGGACAGAGAGTGAATGATAGTGAATGAGAGATAGTTCGAGTGAGAGACATAGTGATACAGAAGGAGAGAGAGAGTAACAGAATGAGGAAAGAAAATAAAAGTATGAGAGTGAGAAACGCTTCAAAAAAAAAACAAAAACGCGACAGCAATAATAAAATAAAGATAGTGAAGAGTAGTGGACCAATGATGGAGCCTTGAGAGATGTCCTGAATTGGTTGTAAGGACGACCTGTCAGATATGTAAGCAATAAACCTCTGTGTATGTCACGGTTATAGTAAAATACTAGTGTAGCAGAGTTATTGTTACCACCCTGAAGTTGATTATTTTCCTGTAACAGCATGTCCTGAAATGTTTTATTCCTCTTATACTACAGCGATTTGATTCGGCAAATTATAATCTCTTGGTTACCTCAAAAGAAAGATGAGTGAAAGTGAGAGAAAGAGATAGAGAGATATGAAGAATGAAGACAAAATTGAGACAGTGAGAAAATGAGAAATGAGAGGTGAAGGGAGAATGAGAGAGTGTGATAAAGAGACTGTATGCTATACTATACTGTAGATGATAAACCAAAAAAAAAGATAGAGTAGGGGGCCAAGGACAGAACCTTGGACGGAACCTTGAGGGGCTACTAATGCACTTTGGGAGCCAGGGTGTTTGAAGAACAGTTTTTTGTTAATTAGCTTAGCATGCCGCATCTTACAGCATAGGTTAGTGTTATCAGCATATGTTTAATTGAAGGCCAGGTTTGTAGGCAAGTTCACTGAGTGGGTGCAGCTACATAGTGAAGATCTACTAATGCACTTTGGGAACCAGGGATTGCAGCACTAATTAGTTTAGTATGCAACATCCTATAGCATGGGTGAGTGCTGTAGGGACCACCCGCTGGTCCAACGATGATGTCCAACGGAGTGGCAGAAGGCTTCTTATGTGTTACTGTCCTTCCTTTATGTGATATATTAACATTTTGAATTACCAATTTGTCAACTTTAAAGATGATCCTCTTTTTACTTTGTCTGACTCCAATTATGAATGATTCTAAGAGACAGTACTTTGTTTAGTCCCCATAGATCTGTACACACTTAATTAGAGCAACATTATCTCTAGTCAGAGGTCATGATCACTACTATCAGAACAAGTCGACCAATTTCACTTTTCTATAATAGTAGCTTTGTATAATCATGCTATGGTTTCCCATGTATACTTAACCTGAATAATATTACAATAATCAGAGGTTAAGTCTCACACTATTTAGATTCACTATGTTGGTCTAAATGGAAATTCCTTTTAGCTTTTACAGTCTAAGTACACTTAATTAAAGCCAAGTTGTTAGCCTGGACTCTAAAATCTCAGTTGGTGTGCCCCAATGTTCCACCTAAAACTGGATTTTAGCCTGTACTAACCTGGTTGCAGATTTGCGGTAATGTGGACTTAACGTAATCTACTAAAGCCAATCATTTCAGGGTAGGTCAGAATAAATTCAAACTTAACGATTTATTAAACCAGGCAATTTCAATAATAATTCTTAATCCAACACAGAAGATAACAAGCAGTGATCAATAATATAAAAACATATAAAACACAAACAAAAGAATTAGAAATGTTTACCCAAAAACCTGCAATGAAACTACACACAATAATTGTGCGAGAGATCTGTCTACAGATTCCCCGAATCTTTTGCCATCCCTCCCTAATAACCCAGATACTCTGTAGGTCCACCTAATGGTGTTGTTTGTGATTATAATAGGAATTTCAGACCACTATTCGGGGGGGTCGCGAATGGGCAATTGGCATTTGTGATTGAATGGGTCTTCGATGTCTGTGGAAGAATGTACCTTATTTGCATACAGGAGGTGATTTGTATGAGGGACCCGGGGAGGGTATGCCCTCAAAGGCATGCAATATTTTTCTGAACTGCTGCTGAGGGAATGAGACAATTTTTCCAGATGACCTTTTGAATGATACCAAATATGTATAGTCAACTTCTTGTTCACATTAAACATACTATCTAATGCATATAGATCTTGGGTATATGGATGATTTGGGTGCAGGTACATAGTGAACAGTAGGGGACCAAGGACAGAACCTTGGATGGAACCTTGAGGGGCTACTAATGCACTCTGGGAACCAGATTTTGCAGCACTGTTTGTTGCTAATTGGTTAAGCAAGACAGATCCTACAGCATAGGTGAGTGTCATCAGCATATGAGTTAAAGTGAAGGCCAGATATGCGCATGATTTCATCGAGTGGTTGCAGGTAGATAGCGAAGAGTAGGGGGCCAAGGATGGAACCTGGAGGGGGATACCTTGTTTCATGGCCACTGGGACAGACTGGTAACATTTTAAGGGAGGAGACACTTAACAGTGTAACTGACAAAATGAGGATTGTTTTATTGTAACTACTGTCCTTCAGTTGGAAAAAAAATCTGGCTTTCCAGAATCTTACCTTACGTTCTCACTAACAAGTGACAAAGCAACAAACAACCATTCATTTTACATGTTAAGGCAACATCCAAATTCTCCTTTATATCCAAATTTGGTATGACACTGTAAAGCAGTAAGTCCAGTCAAATGGCTCAAATGATTCCTTACACCAAGCCTATGCCGTGGTCCAATGTTTCTTCAGTTCCCCACTCACAACTTTAGTTCCTACCTGCAATATGACCTGCAATATGTATGTTTGATGCACAATAATGAAAGAAAAACTTGGTTTCACTTTACGCTATCATTTACAACCTCTCATGAAATGTGTAAAGAGATGTTACAAAGAAAAATAAAGCATGGAAAGAAGTAGCGGAGATCATTGGTGCCTCTGGTTATCTTGTTTTGCTAATCTGCCAATAACGTTAGTACGAATCCTTGCAATTAAATCAAACAACCAATTGTCACACTGGTTAGCATTATTTTATTTAATTTGTGTTTAACTAGTTAGCATATACAGCATATACTGTGTGTGTATCTCACTGGAAAGTGCACACACGCAAGATACTATAGGAAACTGGTCTTTCAGAACTAGAAATAACCCCCCTCAGGGTGTTCTAAGATGGTCACAGAGTAAACTGTGTCTTCTCCTTATAATGATTTCAGTCAGACCTGGATGCTAAGAGATACGTGTGATTTAAAGCAGTTCCGGCAGGTTCAGGTTATCCGAAGGACATTTTCCAGACAGTCAACGAGAATTATGTTGGATATTGTATCAAGAGGACTGTTGACCATCCTAACCAGCAATACACAAAGAGACAAACGATACAGAAAGAGATGATGTAATGAGAGACGAGAGAGCAGGAGAGTCAGAGAATACAAGGACAACTGAAAGAATGGATAAGAGGAAAAGAGGATAAAAAGAAAGATAATTCAATTCAATTCAATTCAGTTTTATTTGTATAGCACTTTTAACAATGGTCATTATCCCAAAGCAGCTTTATATAAACATATAAATTCAGGCTGTAGATTTTAAATGTATGAATTTATCCCCAATTAGCAAGCCAGAGGCTACGGCAAGACGCTATGAGGAAGAAACCTTGAGAGGAACCAGACTCAAAGGGAACCCATCCTCATCTGGGTGACACCAGATAGTGTAATAATAAATAAATCCATTCTATAAATGTACCAATACTACATGGTCAAATAGTGCAGCGATGAAAGATAGTCAGAATATGATTCAGGAGGGAAGAGTGAGAGACAGATAGAGATAGACAGTGAATGAGATAGATAGAGATAAATTGAGTGAGAGACAGATAGAGATAGAGAGTGAATGAGATGAGGAGATCAAATGAAAGATATGAAATATAAAATGAAAAAAAAAGAATGACCGATTCCGAGAAAGATCGACAGGAACGAGAGAAATAAACTGAAAAGAGAATGAGATCGAATGAGGATGAGACAAGAAAGAAGGCGAGAAAGAGTGAAAGGATGAGAGAAAAATGTTGGGAATAAAATGGGAAGATACAAAGAAAATGCTAGAACATGAGAAATTTAGAATGAAAAACGGAACAAGAAAGAGAGACAGATAGAGAGGGATGGAAAAGTAGAATACAAGAGACAAACCAGGATAGACAGAATCACAGGGAGACATAAGAAAGGGTGAAGGAGAGAAACATGAAAATACAGAGCAGAGGGAATAAAAGAGTGATAGATCAAGAGAGCAAAAGAGAGACAACTAGAGGACAGAGAAAATGGGATGGAGAGAATAACAGTAAGACAGAAACGAAGAAGGAGAAAGTGAATTCTGTGTATCAGGAAACAAGAGTGAGACAGATCGAAAGAGGAGAGACAGACAATGGGAAGAGACAGAAAATGAAATCTAGAGAATAAAAGTAAAACAGAGAATACAGACCAGATGGGGAGTGAGACAGATAGAGAGTGAGACAGATAGAGAGTGAGCGATGTGAGAGTAAAGCCGTAATCTTTGTTCCCCTCAAGGCAGAGCAGGAGAGATTTCATAATTTTATAATTTGTAATCTGCAAACATCACTTCTAATCTCCGGCTCCTTTATGAGCCGTTGCCTAGCAACAGCAGCACGGCAGTATGACCCCTCTTGACACACAGTTATAACACGGCGTACAGTAAGAGAACGCGGAGAACAGACAGAGAACCCACTTTCTCACCTCCATATCTCACTGACTGCTTTAGGAAGAAAAAAATCAAGGGAAACATATCGCCACCTCTGTTATCAGTTTGCTAAAAGAATATTACATATTTAAAGATTTGTTCACCGCTACGTCTCAGGGTTTATCAGGACAGACACAGATAAACTCCACTGTGTTAGAGGCCATTTTAATGCTTGTTCCGTCAGTCGTTCAGGCTCTATGCTAATTCAGCTAGCATATTGAGCCACTATTTATCCTTTAAAGTTTATTTGGTGTGTTAGCTGCCAGGGTTGTGCTAATGTAGCCAGCATTCATGCTAATTCCACCATCAGTTACCATATCAGTTACCATAATTGAATTGCTGTTTAACCGTTTATATTATTACTTTTAAGTGTTTTTACCGATTGTTATGCTATTTTAGTCATCATTTGTACTAGATTTGCTAACAACTAGCCTACTGAGTTACTTTCTCGTAGCTCAAGGTGAGTCCCCTACACTATATACCTTACACCCTTCTTCAAGAGTGTACATCATCACTAAACAATATTGGATCTCATGGCAAGTCCCCTAAAGCACTATATACCCTAAACCCTTCTTCAGGATTGTGTACTATCACTAAACAATTTTGTAGTTCATGGAGAGTCCCCTCAAGCCCTACACCCTAAACCCTTCTTCAGGAGTGTGTAGCATGGTTAAACCATGTAATATCTCATGGTGAGTACCCTAAACCCCACACCCTGTACCCTTCTACAGGAGAGTTCACTATCTCATAACTAATGCAAGTCCCCTCAAACCCTACACCCTAAATCCTTCTTCAGGAGTGTGTACCATGGTTAAACCATGTAGTATCTCATGGTGAGTACACTAAACCCCACACCCTTGACCCTTCTACAGGAGAGTTCACCATCTCATAACTAATGCAAGTCCCCTCAAACCCTACACCCTAAACCCTTCTTCAGGAGTGTGTACCATGGTTAAACCATGTAATATCTCATGGTGAGTACCCTAAACCCTACACCCAAGGGTACACCATCTCATAACTCATGCAAGGCCCCTCAAACCCTACACTCTAAACTCTTATTCGGGAGGGTGTACCATGGTTAAATTATGTAATATCTTGTGGTGAGTACCCTAAACCCTCTATCCTTCTACAGAAGGGTACACCATCTCATCACTCATGCGAGTCCCCTCAAACCCTACACCCTAAATCCTTCTTCAGGAGTGTGTACCATGGTTAAACCATGTAATATCTCATGGTTATACCCTAAACCCCACACCCTGAACCCTTCTATAGGAGAGTACATCATCTCATAACTAATGCAAGTCCCCTCAAACCCTACACCCTAAATCCTTCTTCAGGAGTGTGTACCATGGTTAAACCATGTAATATCTCATGGTGAGTACCCTAAACCCCACACCCTGTACCCTTCTACAGGACAGTTCACCATCTCATAACTAATGCAAGTCCCCTCAAACCCTACAACCTAAACCCTTCATCAGGAGTATGTACCATGGTTAAACCATGTAATATCTCATGGTGAGTACCCTAAACCCTACACCCTGTACACTTCTACAGAAGGGTACACCATCTCATAACTCATGCAAGGCCCCTCAAACCCTACACTCTAAACTCTTCTTCAGGAGGGTGTACCATGGTTAAAGTATGTAATATCTTGTGGTGAGTACTCTAAACCCTCTATCCTTCTACAGAAGGGTACACCATCTCATCACTCATGCGAGTCCCCTCAAACACTACACCCTAAACCCTTCTTCAGGAGTGTGTACCATGGTTAAACTATGTATGTGGTGAGTACCTAAACGGTAAATGGTCTGCGCTTACTGTATATAGCGCATTTTAACCTTCACAGTTCATAAAGAGTTTTACACTGTGTCTCATTCACCCATCAATGGCAGGAGAGCTACCATGCAAGAAGAGCAACTTGGGGTTCAGTGCCTTGCCCAAGGACACTTCGGCACATGGAGTCATGTGGGCTGGGAATCCAACCACCAACCCTACAATTACTGGACAACCCACTCTACCACCTGAGCCACAGTCACCCATTACACGAAACCCAACACCCTAAATCCTTCTTCAGGAATATGTACCATGTTTAAACAATGCTGCATAGCATGGTGAGTGCCTGAAACCCTAAACCTTAAACTCTTCTACAGGAGTGTGCACCATCGTTACATCATCTTGTAGCACTTGTCCCCTGTACCCTAAACCCATCTACAATTATGGTACCATTATTTTTGCAAGATTTAACAATCTTGTAGCTCACTTTGAGTGTCCTAAACCCTACCACCTAAACCCTTCTGCTAAATCATGCACCATTGTTGATGATTGTTGAGAACAATGATCTTGTTCTTCATAACGAGTCCCTAAATCAGGGGTGTCCAATCTTATCCGGAAAGGGCCGGTGCAGGTTTTCATTCCAACCAAGCAGTAGCCACACCTGAGTCTACTGAAACCCAAGTTCAACTAATTAAACAGGTGGAATCAGGTGTGGCTCCTGCTTGGTTGAAATGAAAAGAAACCTGCACCTGCACTGGACCTTTGAGGATAAGATTGGACACGCCTGCCCTAAATGCTATATCCTACACCTCAAAAACCCCTATACACTACATCCGTAAACCCTTCTATAGAAGTGCATACCATTGTTTGACTATTTTAGAGCTCACAATCCCCCTAAACCTTAAACCTTTTTTTCCACATCTGTTATATTGGACTTACTAAAGTCGATTCAGGAATGTTATTTAACCACCTAGAAATGAACTGTATAGCCATTCTAATGCTAATTCTGCTAATTTACCTTGTCATTTCAGCAGAAATAATACAAATCTAATTTTATTAATTCTAAAGACCTGTCCTGGGTCAGTGGTACAGAATATTGCTAAGTAGTGCACACTACTGCAGGATTAAATGAAAATGATCTGAGCTGATGGCCGAACATTTCCCAAGTCAACATTAAGGCAAACGTTCGAGAGCAAACTTTAATTCACGCAGCGCTTCTTAATGCAAATAGACACAGGCTTATGATGAAGGCAAAGCGACAGATTGAGCCTCCTGAATAATTAAGAAAGACATTTGGGTCTTTTTTTTTTCTCCAGTTATGACCTCTTTTAAATTAGCACTAAAGTGACTCCATGCTAATTCCAATTCACGTCTGTTAAGCTAATTTACCTTTTAAAGTGTAGCGAGATGGCCGTTAGGTGAAATTACTGATAAAACACTTTCCCTTGTTATAACACATTCGGTACACAACCATCTGAAAATTAGTCACAGAGATTGAAGGATAAACACATTCATGAGGCATTAGCATGTCACACTATCTCAATGACCCCCTGCTATTCATTAGTGTGCTGTAAAATGGATTATATGAAGCAAAGAAAGGAATAAAGTGGGTATAATTTTATTTAATGCCGTAACAAATAGCAGATCTGTTCATTTCCACAACATGGCTGAGCATTTAAAGAGTCCTAAGTGAATGCTAATGCGAACATAGACAAGTTTTTACATGAATAATACAGTGATGTTTATCTCTTGTCTTTTATTGGTCAGGAATAAACAAGCCCACATCGCAGCCATGCTTTCATTTAAAAGAATGAGGTCACATTTTACCTGTAGCTTAGATTAGTGTGAGGGAAAACTTTAGTTTAAGCTAACATTAAAGTAAGATGAAACTTTAGCATGTAATTAAATTAATGGGACGGAAAACGCTTACTTTAACGCAAATGAAAGGATTTATCTAAAACTAACATTATTGTGGGGAAAATCTTTATCGCGAGAGGAGATTATCTCAGGCTAGCATTATTGTGTGGTAAATCTTTAGCTAAGCTAAAATTACTGTGAGTTAAATTTCAGCTCAGCGTAACATTAAATATAAGCTAAAACGTTGTGTGAAGAAACAATGTGTTTAAGCTTAAGCTGTTTTTGATGTAAAGGCAATTTTACTTTAGCTGCGCTAACATTACTGTCAGATAAAAAATGTACCCTAGGCTTATATTAAGGTTGGTTTTAGCTAAGTTTAGTGTGAGGTGAAATTGTGATGGAAAATGTTGGTTTAAGCTGTTTTTTTTTTTAACTTAAAGAATAAAATATCTGAGTATGCGTTAAAACTTTAGCTAAGCCATTGTTACTGTTACTGTTCAAACTTTCAAAGGTAACCGTAGTATAGGCAAAATTTTTGCTCGAGGTAATATTAGTGCAAGGAAAAGTTTAAACTCGATATTATGATATTAGTGTGAGGTTTAAAAACCTAGCATTAAGGTTGCATTTAAGGTCTATTTGAGGTAAAATGCTAGCTAAGATAACATCACTCTGAGGAAAAACATTACATCTTACTTAAGGTTGGTTTAAGCTAGGATTGTGAGAATAAATATCTTAAAAGCTTACACTAATTTTAACATAAAGGAAAAATATATCACAAGCTAGGATTGGTGTGTGGTAAGCTAGCGTTATTGTGAGGTAAAAATGTACCTTAACCTAACATTAAGATTGATTTAAACTAAGATATGAACGAGTTAAAACTTTACGTTTTTCCAACATTATTGTGAAGGAAACCTTTAAGCTAATTATATCTTGAAGGAAAGAAAATAACTTAAGCAAGTGTAAAGTAAGTTTCTAGCTAGGTTAATATTACCGTGAGGAAAAAATTTAAGATGAGAAAAAAAAATCTTAAGATGAGATTAGAGTGAGGTAGAAAAAAATGTTCCGGCTAACGTTGTTGTGAGAGAAAACAATTACAGGTTAGCAGTATTTTCAGGCATCACAATTTTTTTTTTAAATATGTAAAAATATGTATACTATTTTGTGCATTTCTATATGCCAACATTATAACACATGATCAATATAAGGGCCTGGTTCAAAAATAAAACAACAACAAATACTGTATCATATCTGCATCTGACTTGCTGCTGCTAACCGCTAAGCAGGGTTTGCTAATTATCAACAGTGTGTGCGGATTGTGAGGACGCAAACGTTAATATAAGTGGGATAATAATTGGCGAAGCGGCGGCGTCTGAAGCAGAGCCGCAGCTGTTCGCCTCAGATTGGAGAGTTGGAAGATAAATCTCGGTATGAATTAGCGGCGGATTTTCATCTCCGCCGAGGACAGATCCTCATCTCTCCCAGATTCGATTTGGACTCGTCACCGTGGTTTTGCGCTGTCAGACACCACAGAGACATTAAAGTGGGAGAAAATGGTGGCTTCTACTCGCCGATCCATCACCCTTTGTGCAATCTGTAACTGTGAAATGTGAAAATAATAAACAAAGACTCGTGACACTTCAATCAAACGCAGGCATACAAAGCGGATATGAACGATTTTGCCCATTGGTAACTCCGCCCACATTCTCAGCACCTTTAGTTCCGGTAGTTTCTCATCGAAATTCTTTTTGTTTCATTGTAGTTTTGTTCTTCTTTATGTTCCATCGTCTAACTAGCACTTTTTTTTTTTTTTTATTTGCTAGCCACACTGGGGTCATTCCTATGTTCCCAGGGTCCTATGTTCCCCAGATTTATATGGCACATAATGGCACAATATTACTGCATGGGTATTTGGAAATTTACAGCCATTGGCTCCTATAAGAAAAAAAAACAGGTGCCAAATGATTTTTTTAAGTGCCAGTGACACTTACTTTCAGTCATCCTGTCACTTGTGTACGTCTGGCCTCTTTTTACAGCGTCTGCATTTTCATCCACGTTCACTTAAAGTGGGAACTGAACGTCTTTCCCAACTTGAGAACTATAAGAATTGTTCTTTACACAGAATCTGAGCCAGTGTCACTGATTATAATTATGTCAGCATCACTTGGCCATGGAGTGGCGTTTGGCCTCCTCCTCGGCGTTGCAGAAAGCCAGCGTTTGACACATGGTTCAGGATCAAACTGTTCAAGTGATGGGCCTCTCAGTGCCGATCCTGATCAAGTCTTCCCAGGTTGAATTGCGTACTTTTGATCTGATCCCGTTTTGAGCCGAAAAGCCACGTTCGCACTGAGCAGCCGATATTGGTAGGACAAGCAAAATCTCAACTAGATGCATTCTGCTCAAAGCACATGCTGCGTCGTTGTCATACGTCTTGCACACATCCGGTCAATTTTTCTTCGCTAGTAATTTCTGAGAGGTAAATTTGAAATGGTACGTTCTGGTAATGAACACACAATAAATTTTTTCGGTCACAAATGTGACCGTTTTAGCCCTGGAGCCAAGCAAATGTTTAATTTCGTTGGTTTTAAATGAAAAACAACTGTAATCCTGATAGTATTCCCATTTATTTTATTTTATTTTTTTACAAAATGTACCTGTAATCTAGGTACTAGCGGAATTAGTAATAACGGATTACAGTTACCAGTGTTTTGTATCCTGAATACGTAACGCCGTTACATCTAGCTTGTGTCCATTTGAAAAGAATGATCTTGTGATGCATTATTCTGGTTTTGCTGATGGAATTTCACAGGAATAGGAGGAATATAGGAGGTTTTACAGTGTTTTACTCTCCAGAAGCGAGAAGCCATCTCTCTCTCTCTTTCTCTCTCTCTCTTTTTTCTTTGTAGTAATCGTTCCCACACATCTGGGCGAAGGAAAAGGACAGAGATGTTATCCTCTGTCTCTCCACACCTTTATCAGCACCTGAGTGACAGAAAGCAGCAGGAAGCATCGAATCATCAGCCACCGATTGTGAACTTCACAAGAGTTCAAAAGGTCATGGCAAAAAAAATAATAAAAAATAGACTCTCACTCAGTGCTTCCCACGGACTAGAGTGGACTTGAGGGAACTTCCAGGCTGGTGGAAGTGCAGTTTGGCTCATAGTGGTTAGGTTGTAGGGAAAATGAACTATATATATATATATATATATATCAAACAGTGCTGCGTAATTCTCATATTATATTCAGAGCATTTACATGCATGGAAATGATAAATGTTTGGGCTGGTTCGGACATGGAACAAGATGTTTAGATTAATTTTATGACAGTTCTTCAGTACGACCCTCTTTAGATATGTTATATATACATCCTGCCCCGAACTGGACGTGGAGATTTGGACAGACACTTGGATGTTATTCATATCGTTTCACATCTTAAACGTGGCGACAGTAAATCAGACAGCGGATGTGATTTCATTCATTTAGGCTCAATTCATTTGTTTCAGTATGAAATAAGGATTTGTCCAGCTATTTTTGGAATAAAAATATTTTACTTCTGACTAAATCTGACTAAAGCAAAAGCAGGTTTAAGCAGATTTTCTAAAATTAACTCTCCTGTTGAACGAATTTGTCCAATTTGCTATTTTCCCTCTATCGTAACTATGCTTTCTCTCATCTGACGGGCATAATGCTTAATGACTTTGTCCAGAATGTGTGCCTGAATGATAAATGGTTGTGGTGGCTTGTCGGTAGTTTGTTCTCTCTCTTTATCTCACTGTCCTCCACACCAACACAAAGATATAATCAGGGTTTCCAGGGTCACAGAAAGTGGGCTAGTTTTTGGGCAAGGCTGCAGGTGGAAAAAGTCCAGAGGTAGCGATTTTTAGGCGGGGCGGTCGGGAGGGGGCGGTCGTTTGGTGAGCTATTTGTTAAAACTAGTCTGCGGCTGCCAAGATCTGTTTTTGAAGCAAATACAAATCTAATACATTTCTAATTAAAACAAAAAACAAAAAAAACAAACAAATGTTATGACAAACAAAGGGATGTGCGAGTGCACACCGTGTATGTATGCTGTACAGAATAGAGGTTGACCAATAGTGAATTTTACCGATACCGATAACTAGGTCGGGCGGTACCTGCCAATAACCGAATTAATCAACCGATAATTTTTAAAATTGATACTGAATGAAAACATAACACGCAAAGAAAAATATTGCTGAACTTTATTACAAAGGTAAACAGAACTGACTGTACCATGAAAACGTACTGTACTTTTTTTTAACGAAATAATTATATAAATATTAATATACGTTAACTATTAATGCATTTTAAAGTAAATAAAAGATATACATCCAAACTGAACCAAAAAGTAACGCTCCCAATCACAAATGCAAATACAGACATCCAAAATGAATTAAAAAAAAAAAAAAAAACACTTCAAATAACACAAGAAAATTTGTCAGTGATAGTATTTATTTTGCCTCGAGAGGCCGCTCTCGTATTGTATAATGACAGCGGACCCTTCTCGGAATCTACAAAACCGAATCTTACTCAAGAAAACGAGTGGTATAATTTCATGTATGCGGCGTACTGTATATTCACTGTAAGTACCACAAAGGAATGTAAATCTTGTGATAATGACTAGGGATTGGGTGGCAGAGTCATCGCTCTGTCATTCCAGGAGCTCACATCTACGCCAATGAGCCCTGATGCCACTGGGGTCAGTAACCCCAAAGCAACGTCTAATATCTGATAACAATTAACACCGTGTAGAGGCGCAAGACATGGCAAAAAAAAAAAAAAAGGTGCAAGCAAATGCAGTGTAAACAGGACACTAATTTGATTATAATCTTAGTGTTTGATAATTAAAGTGAAATAAAAAGCACTTCTCGCTAGTGCACTCAGACTTTTGCAGCCTACATTAGCGTTAGGGGACATGAATTAAATTTCTGCCATGTGTCGATGGGACGCAGCTGTCGTACGCCACTGAGTCACAAACAGCAGGAATGGGAGCGACAATTCACAGACTACAAATGCGATCTGGAAACGGTGTGGTGCACGGCGCCAGATACTCGCAGATGGCACAGTGACAGACGGGCAGAGAGATTAGAGCGCCGACCGGCAGCTGAGCGAAGGGGAGAAGGAAAAAAAAAAAAAGAAAGAAAAGTCGAGACACCACACACTCGCTACACAGAGACAAGTGTGTGAGGACATGCCAAGAAAATAATAATGTACTCTGTAATACAGGATGTATTCCGGACTGAAAATGTCAGACAGACATACACTGCCTTGCATAAGTATTCACCCCCATGATATTTTGTCTTGTTACAACCTGGAACTGAAATGGACTTTATTGAGATTAGAGTTCAGAGATTAGTCAGAGAAGCAACCAAGAGGACAAGGGTAACTCTGACGGCGCTGAAGAGGTCCACAGCTCAGTGGGTCAAGCCGGTCACAGGGCAACCATAGTCCGGATACTCCACGAAGCTGGGCTTTATGCGGTGAGGAGAGGTGAGCCATATACAATTATATTTGGAGTGTACTAGAACGCATGACTCATCAAACATGCGGAAAAGGGGTTCTCTTGTCTGATGAGACTTTTAACTAACTTTTTTAGCCTTGGTAGAAAGTGCTACGGATGGCAGAAACCCAACACTCTGAGAACACCATTCGCACAGTGAAGCATGGTGGCGGTGGTATCATATTGAGAGTTACCCTTCTGCTGCTGTCGATGGTCCCGTACAGATACCCTAAAGATCTCACCCATAATCTTAGCTTTGTACATAAGACGTTCCGTGCTCATCCCAGGACGTATCCCCAATTTGCCGTTACTCTTTTACACCCTGTAAGCTGTAATGATCTAATAATCCTACTATCCATTGTGACCCAGAAGAGAATGGCTTCCTTTAGGACAATTAAGGTATGTTCCGCATGCCTTCTCAGGGAGTTTTTCCTCACTTGTCATTAGGGATCGAAATCTACATCTATGTATATCCGGATTTCTGTAACGCTGCTTTGGGACAACGTTGTTAAAAGTGCTATACGGATAACATTGAATTGAAGTGAATTGAATGTGACGTGGCACAAAGTGGCTCACTTTGCACGGGCACGAGGATTAAATTGATTCTGACGGCTATTTAAACATTTACGTTGACAGAGCGAGAGAAATTGGTACGTGTCAGCAGCAAGACAAGGCTAGCGGGTCTACATCCGAATAGTAATAATACATTACACGAACAAAGGTGGTCTATGCGAGTCGTAAATTAGACACATTATTCCACACCACTCCAACCTCGCTGTATGGGCGAGTGATGAATAATGGTCAGCATGTTTACTTGACAAAGTCATTAAAAAAAAAAAAAAACACACACATGTACATGTACATGTGGTCTAACATTTCTTCAGTTCCCCAGTCACGACTTGGGTTCCAACATGCAATCGGATCCCATTTATTGTTTGACGTGCAAAAATGAAAGAAAAAAAAACTCATAACCATGGTTTGGAATGAAGCTTGGAATGAAGTAGTAGTGATCATTGGTACCTCTGGTGAGTGCTCCATCCATCCATCCATCCATCCATCCATCCATTTTCTGTACTGCGTATCCTGCACAGGGTTGTGGGGGAACCTGGAGCCTATCCCAGGGAACTTGGGGCACAAGTCGGGGGACACCATGGGCAAGGTGCCAACCCATCGCAGGGCACAAACAGACACGCGCTCGCACACCCGTTCACACACTATGGACAATTTAGAGATGCCAAATCAGCCTACGACACGTCTTTAATCAAACCCCCAACCCTGGAGGTTATGTGTATAAGGTGTGTATAAGTCATATAGCGTGCTGTCGGCTATGCAATTTGGCTACGACCGTTTCTCATCAGACTGGCCACGCCCACAAGTGACAAGAGTAGGGCTCTCTACACACCCACAACAGACAAACTACAAGCTAATGTAAATGCAGGGCAAGACAAATGCAAGACACACACACACACACACTCTTCCACACACACAATGAATTGATGAGTGGGGTGCAGAGAGAAAAGCATTCCTCTTATCTTTAGATTTCTCTTAAGTAATGTGTAAACAGCGTTCCTCTCTGCACGCAGATGTGTTAAAGCCGTTAATAAGTGCCGGAGCATTCGAGTTTCTCGACTGCGTACGATGTTTGCGCTGCGCTAGCCGAGTGCGTCGTGGATTAATAGCATCGTATTAATATGGAGATCAGTGTTTGTAATTCTCAAAACAAAGACATTCATCATAATTACACACGAGAGTGAAGGAACGAGGCGGTTCGACACGAAAGCAGAGGGATGTCGAGTTTCATCTTGCAGTGAACCAACATAACAGACACAAAGTTTTCTTTAAAAGTCTGATAACAATGTTTACCGATAATAGTCTCTCACACACACACACACACACACACACACACACACACTGCAAGCCTTGCTCTCATGGTCCTTAGTATTTCATCTCCATCACATTCTTCTCTCTCTCGCCGCCTCATTAAAATCTCGCCTCGAACTGCGCGCAACTTCCATTACGCATTCATAGTTTTGTTGTTCATTTATTTATTTATTATTTCTTCAGAGAAATGTCCACCTTTTTGTCTCGCTAAAGCCTGAGTCTTCCTCCGCTAATGAGGACGCACCCGAAAGCCGGCTGCGTTCCCATCTGAAGCTTGTGCTTCCCCCACACACTTTCTTTGTGCTTTCCCCTCGGGTTGCGCCCTACTAAGTCGCACTCGGCCGATTGCCGGCTTGATGAAGGCACTAGCGAGGAGGGAGGATAACGAGGCGGCGGAGATGAGCCCCGAGCCAATCGAGGGCTGCGTCTCAAATCCACACCGGATCGCCAGTCGTTAGGAGACGAGGCCTCCGAAGGCGGATTTATCCGAGTGAGCAAAAATGAGGTCAGGCTTTGCATCAAGACTTTGATGTGGAGAGTTTCGAAAAGTTCTTTAGGCTTTTTAAAGAAAAACAAAAAAGTTTCTGCCTTTACTGAAAAGTCTCATGAACTTTATATGTTTTTTAACCTCTTCACATGTTCTGTTTCACACATTCTCTCATGTAGTGCATGTGTTTTTTAACCGTCATTATTTGCACATTTTTACACAGTTTATTTTTCACATGCTTTATTTCATATGATTCACTTTTTTTCCCACGTCATTGTACATGATTCATTTGTTTGCACATTCATGTGTTTTACTTCACAGCATTCCTTTATTTAATGTGATTTTTGCATGGTTAATTTATTCATTTATATATTTTCAAATGATTCATTTATTTCCCCATATGATTTTTTTTTCAAATTAGTAATTTATTTCCGCATGACTCTTTTCAAATGATTCATTTATATCCCCATATGACTCTTTTCAAATGATTCATTTATATCCCCATATGACTCTTTTCAAATGATTCATTTATTTCCCTATATGTTTTAAATTATTCATGTATTTCCCCATGATTCTTTTCAAATGATTCATTTCCCCATATGATTTTATTTTTAAAATGATTCATTTATTTCCCCATATGATTTTATTTTTAAAATGATTCATTTATTTCCCCATATGATTATTTTCAAATGATTCATTTCGTTCAACATATGACTCTTTTCAAATGATTCATTTATTTCCACATACAGTTCTTTTTTAAACGATTCATTTATTTCCTATATGTTTTCCCCCAATTGATTCATTTGTTTCCGCATATGATTTTTTTTTCAAATTATTTAAATTATTCATTTACTTCCTTACTTTTTAAAATTTATTTGCCCATATGATTTTAACAGATGATTCATTTATTTCCCCATGTTTTTTTTTTCAAGTGATTCATTTATATCCCCATATGATTCTTTTTAAATAATTCATTTATTTCCCCATATGATTTTTTTTTCCAAATGATTCATTTCTTTCAGCATATGATTTTATTTTTCAAATTATTTAAATTATTCATTTACTTCCTTCTTTTTTTTTACTTTTTAAAATTTATTTTCCCATATGATTTTAACAGATGATTCTTTTATTTCCTCATATGTTTTTTTTTTTTTTTTTTTCAAGTGAATCAATTATTTACATGTGATTGTTTATTTCAAATGATTCATTTATATCCCCATAGGATTCTTTTTAAATAATTCATTTATTTTTCCATATGATTTCTTTCAAATGATACAGTTTCAAATGATTCATTTATTTCCCCATATGCTTTTTAAATGATCCACTTATTTTCCATTCTGTTTTTTTTTTTCTCCAAATGATTCATTTATTTCCTTGTATGATTTTTGTTGTTGTTGTTGTTGTTGCAATGATTCATTTATTTTTACATCAATTTTTCTTTTTTTCTCCACGTGTCAATTTTTCACGATTTATTTATTTTCAAATCTGATTTTTACATGGTTCATTTTTCACGTTATTTTTTTTCCCACATGTAATTTTTTTTTTTTCATACATTTTGTGATTTTCTCACAGTTTTTTGAACTATTCACTGCTAGCTGATACATCATCAAAATAATACACACATTATTTTTGTTGTTGTTGTTGATTGGGAGCATTCTGTCAATCATCATTCCAATCTGTGTTATGGATGTGTAAAAATAGCACTTCACAGAAAAAGGTGAACCATTATGCACTCACTCACAACCATTACCAGCTTCCACATTACATCCAGCAGGAAGAAGAAGACGTTATTAGTGTTTGATGTGGGTGTATGAAGATATGTCCTCTGAGGCTTTGTAGATGGAGCTGAAGATAAAACCTCAGACGAAGAGATGTTTATGTGGCAAATATAATCATGTTTTGGTGTAACTTGCGTAATACAGGAGCAGCAAGTGATTATCTATCTTATAAAATTTAAATCAAACTCATCAAAGACTGGAGGACTAAAGCGCCGCTGCATCGCCGTCTTTAGATAGAGATTAAGCAAAGGCGAAATCTCACTGTAGCACTATAATGAGGTAGTCAAACGGCATTGTGGGTAATCTAGAAGACTGTTAGCCCAACATGTTGATCATCATTAGAAAATAAATCCAGCGCCACTGAATTTTTTTTTGTCCCCTTTTAAAGCCTTTGTGGCTTTATTATGGTGTGATGTATAATGTCAACTGAGTTTTATTAAACTCCAGTGTTTCCTTAAAAAGGCCAAGAGCAGAAACGCACGCACGCTGCTGTTTAATTACTTTTCAGAAATCGATATCTAATTGTATATTGTGATAAATGTGAAATTGTTTCTTCACCGTTGGTTACCCTTGTGTTTCGGGTTTCGCGTGTAATCATGAACACGCATCTGCTGGCAGAAATGATTTTCATCTTCATTATTGACGTCCCACGAGCGCGGCGCCTTCGTGCTAATTACGGTTTTCGCGCTGCACACAATGCGATAAGTGATGTTAATGTAACATGCAGCCCGAATAAATTGTTCTTAACCCGTGGAATGATTCAGCGTGCTGAACGAGAGCTGCAGCGCATTTACAGTTTGCCACCTGTACTGCGGCTCTGTGATACGACGTATAAATGTGTATCTGTGTGTGTGTGTGTGCGCGTGTGTGTGTTGTATGTAGCATGTATTTAAACGCCTGTCAGTCTTCTACACTCGTTCCTGATTTAGCTTCTTTTGTTTTGTTTCGCAGCTTCACTCACACGTCTGCCAGCGACATGCTAATCCTCTACACATTATTTGGCCTGCTTCCGTGATCTTGAGAAACATTTCTGACATGCTTATCTGCCACAAACACACACACACACACACACACACACACACACACACACACACACACACACACACACACACACACACTGCTCCCCCATCCCGATGAAGGCTTGTCGTTGTACTAGACGCTACAATAGTTGTGTACTGTAGCCGTCATGTAAATAACTACCTGTCTGAAAATCTGAAAATTCTCACAGAGATCTGTGTCTCTTTTTCTAGGTTTAAGTTGTCCATTGTGGCAGTCCCATTTCCTGCATTTACACACACACACACACACACCTACTGTCATAAGGATTACCTTAAAATGACAGTTATGTTGCACCAAAATGTAAACAGACGGTGTGAAATATGGCTAAGTAATAAAACAACCTGCTGTTCCTGTACATCCATTGGTTTTATACTGTTATAGCAGACAAACCTTAACTCGGTTTAAACAGACTGTGGATTTTACTCACCTTATGTTCATCAGGTGAAATGGATGGATGGATAACGTATGGAGAGAAAGATATATAACCTATCCTCTCTTTATCCTGTATAAGTGATGAAGGAGAGATCAATAGAGAGATGGATGGAGCTCAAACTGATAGATCTTAAAATCCCCCATCTATCTTCTCTTCTCAGTGATGATGGATGGATGGACACATTGATACATTATCTATCCTCTCTTGATATCAGTGAGAACTGAGGATGGATGGATGAAAAATGATTCGATGGATGTATAGAAGGATGGCTGGATGGATCGAGAGATGAATGGACACGAGGATACATTATCTATCCTCACTTGATATCAATGATAGCTGAGGATGGATGGCTGAAAAAGTGATTTGATAGATGGATGGATGGATGGATGGATGGGTGGAGAGTTATATGAACACATAGATACATTGTCTATCTTCACTTGATATCAGTGATCACTGAGGATGGATGGACGGACGGACAGATGGATTGATGGATGGTCGGAGAGTTGTTTGGACACATAGATACATTCTCTATCTTCACTTGATATCAGTGATAATTGAGGATGTATCGATGAAAAAGTGATCTGATGGATGTATGGATGGATGGTTGGATGGAGAGTTGAATGGACACATGGATACATTATCTATCCTCACTTGATATCAATGATAACTGAGGATGGCTGGATGAAAATGTGATCTGATGGATGGATGGGTGGATGGATCAAAGACTGATATATGATCTTAAATCCTCAATCTATCTGCTCTTTCATCTTAGAGATGAATGGACAGAGAGATTTATGGACAGATAGATACATAATCTATTATCTATTTCAGTGAGATAGCTGGAGAGTTGGATGAATTGAGAGCTGGAAAGATAGATGGATGGAAGGTGGAGATGGATGGATAAATGAAAGGAGGGAATGACAGGGGAGATAGATAGACAGGTAGATGGATGGATAGATGGGAAGATGGAGAGTTGGATGCAGTAAGAAATGGACGGTAGATGTATGATGGGGAGATGGATGGATGGATGGATGGATGGAATAATGGATGGAATGAGAGGAGAGATGGAGAGATGAATGGATGGATGGATGGGTGGGTGGCAAGATGAAAGGTAGTGAAGACTGATACAAGTCCACAATCTATCTTCTCTTTAACACATTGATGATGGATGAATTGATGGATGATAGGAAATTAACTGATAGGAGATGAATTTAGAAATATTCTGAAAGATTTATGAAGAGATAGATACATACTCTAGGTCTGGATTGATGGACAAATGGCAAGTAGGATACACAGAGAGATGAACGGATAGATGCATGGGGAGATGGAGCGATGGATAGATGGATGAATGGATGGACAAAAGGATGCCATGTAAGTGGACTGATGAATGCATGGCTGAAAGCCATGGATGGATGTATAGAGATGATAGTTGGAGAAATGGATGCATTGAGAGATGCAGAAGTGAGGTGGACAGATGCATGTATGGAGAGATGGATGGTGAAATGGATAAGTGGATGGATGAATGCATGGATGGATGGACAGATAGATGGATGCATTGAGACATAGAGCAGGAAATGGATAAATGGTGGGATGGAGAGATGGATGGATATTATTATGATATTATTAACTGATATTATTATATCTCCAAATTGATATACATGGATGGAGGGATGAAGAGAGAGAGAGAGAGAGAGAGAGAGAGAGAGAGAGAGAGAGAGAGAGAGCCTTTACTAGACTTTTTAGGTTGAGTTTGCCAAGTGTGATTTTATTTATTCAGTGTGTGTGTGTGTGTGTGTGTGTGTGTGTGTGTGTGTTGTCTTGTCTTTGGGCTTTAGTAAAATGCTCTGTACACTAAAGTGATCATTAATGTCATAATTAAGGAGTGATATTAAATCACTGCTTAAGAGTGTATGTTATGTAATTAACCGTTTCATTCTGACCAATCAGAGTGAGAGGAGGTCATGACCTAACCAGTCTGTAAGTGTTTCTCTGCCTGTGGATGATTAGAAGTCTTCAGCAAATGGTACTAATGGAATTCTGGAATAATAAAATCCAAGTCACACACATTATTGTCATGTCTCTTGCTACACACCCGTACAGACACACACATACACACACATGTCTGGGATTGTTTAATTCTGGTGATTTTCTGTGTGGCAGTGAGATGTTAGATTAGATTTCTTTTTCCCCGTCTCCCGACCCTGATTATCTCATTTCAACCTCATTTAGCTCTGCGTATGAAGTCGTCGCAGGAGTAAGTACTGCTTATTGAAGATTTTCCTCGAATGGATCATTTTGTGTGACTTCATTTTTTGTGATTCAGAAAAGACGGCCGTTACAGCGTGCACTCATTCGTCTGCCTCCATGTGCCTCCATCAGGAAACTGGAGAAAGTAAAACTGGATCATGCAGGTATTGATGAATGAATGAATGAATGAATGTATGAATGAGTGAACATGAATGAATGAATGAACGCGCAAATATACACATTGATGCAGAAATGCAGAAATCGTTGAATGAACAGATGTAAACATGAATGAACAAATGAAAAACTGAATAAATTAATTGACAGATGTGAGTGGACATAAATCCTTGAGCCAGAAATGCATGAAAGAATGAATGAAATTAATGAATAAATGAATGAACAGAGACAAATGAAGATGGATGAATGAACACTTTTACAGTCAAATGTATGTCTGCAGGGAGTGATAAAGGAACAGACAATGAATGAATTAATGAAAATTAAAGAATGAATGAATGAATGCACAAATGGATAGATGGATGGACAGGTGGGTAAATAGATTTATGCATGAACACCTAAATACCTGAGCCATGAATGTAGGAAGGAATTAACTGAGTTAAATGCACATGTGGATGAATGAATGAATGAATGAATAAATGAATAAATGAACTGGGTTAAATGCACAGGAGGATGAATGAATTAGCTATAAATTAAACCCATGACTGCCAGGATGAATGAATGAATGAATAATGCACAGATGGACAAATGATCGATTAGATAAATGAATGAATGAATTAATTAATGCATATGTAGATGGATGGGTGGGCAGATTGGTGTGTGGATGTATAAATGAACAAATACATCTCGCACAAATGAATGAATGAGATAAATGCACAAATAGATGAATGAATGACCACAAACAAACAATCAAATGTATAACTGATGAATGAATGAATGAATGAATGAACAGATCGATAGATATATGTGTGCATGCATTTATGAATGAAAAGAAATATGAGCTATGAATCAATGAATAGCATGAGAAAAAAATGCACAGATGAATAAATGGATTTATAAATGAGACCTGATGATTGAATGAACAGATATAAATGCACAAATAGATGAATGAATGAATGATCAAATGCAATGAATAATGACAGATGGATGAATTAGTGAATTAATTAATGGATGGGTGGATAGATGGAAGGATGGTTTGGTGAATGAATGGCTTAATAAATGGGTCGTATATGAATGAATGAATAAATGAATGAATGAATGAATGAATGAACTGCGAAATGCCCAGATGGATGAATATCATTTATTCAACTGTATAGATGAATGCATGATTGCAGAGAATAATGACAAATTGATGGTTAAATTAATGAATGGGTGGATGGATAGATTGATGAATAAATAAATGTATGAACCTATGAATGAGTAAATGGCTGAATTAACAAACTGACATTAATTCAATGAATTATGAAACTAACATAAATTTATTAATTAATGAAAATTCAGCTGTAGGAATGAACACATGGTTCATTCATGGGTGAATGAATGACTATGAATAGATGAATGGATGAATAACCAAATAAAAAAAACTGAAGGATGCATGAATGGATTGGTAAACAGATGCAGTGATGAACATATAAACAAGTGTCAAACAAATGAGGAGATGATTAGATGCAAGAATGAATAAACAATCAAACGGATGAATGCATGAATGCACTGATTGATGGATGAATAAATAAACATGCGCTCTTTGTTTTTCTCTGATGTTGTTTTTGTTTTACAACATTCACTGAACATCTAGGGTTTCTTCTTTTTTTTTGGACATGTTTTATGAAGTGTCTATAATTATTTTCTTTCTCTCACAGCAGTAAAAATCGTTCTGTATTCAGTACGTCAGATCCAGTGTGTTTATCAGGTGTGGACCCTCACGCCTCACTCTTCATCTTTCATCATCCATCTTCCGTTTATTTATTCTATCATCCTGAAATTCAGTGGCCTCGAACATTCAGTTATCAATCCACATCTCTTGTTCCTGGCAAGAAACAACTCCATCACTCCACAAATTCTACAAAGTAAAATATCACAATAAATCTTTCTAGTGGTCTGAGTTATCTAAAACCCTTATGGGTTCTTTGGCTGTCTTTGTGGGAGAACCATTAAAGGTATAATCTAGAACCCTACATCTGAATCAGAATGGGTTCCTGGAGGAACTAGGCTAAGATGAAGAAGCTAACCTCCCATAACAACACCTGAAGAGTTAATTTTTTTGAACAGTGCATTTGTTACCTAGCCTAGCTTGCTACTTATCTTACCATAGCACTAGGCTAACTTAGCTAATGTTGGGAAATTATATAGTGTAACAACAACCAGCCATTTTTGCTAAGCACTGCGTTGAGCCAAAGTTATGCAAATTTAGACTAGTGGTGATGTCATTTTTGCACCTGCCTGATCAAATTTAACCAAAAGCCCAGGAATGAGTGTTAGGATGTGCCTTTGGTCAAAGAAAGTTTTGGACGCAGCCCATTAACCCCTGTTTAGAATGAACAGTAACTTAGCTAGAGTGTGTCCCAAGCTCTCCATGGATACTTGCCTAAACTCTGGTCATGTATGTTGGTATACTATGTGTTTACTATGGTATTACAGTATGTCAACTTATAATCTGGACTTAACTCAAAGCAGGGGTTCTTAACTTCAAGCCTGGGGACCCTGCATTAAGTGGATGGCATGGTGGTGCAGTGGGTAGCATTGCTAGCTCCAGGGTCCTGGGTTTGATCCTGAACTCTGGTTACTGTCTATGCAGAGTTTTGCATGTTCTCTCTGTATTTACATAGGTTTTCTCTTGGTGACTGATGCCCTTCTTTGGACTGTTATTCCAGATGGGGTGCATTCTCTGGCCTTGCACCTATTGTTGCTGGACCAAGTGAGTTGAGGGTTGGGAAAGCTTCAAACTGTTCAGGGCAGGAGGTCCTTAGACTTAAGAACATCTGAGCTAAGGAAATGTGAAGATGTAACATAGATTTCCTGATGAAGAAAGCTCTTCAAGTATCACCAACCTAAACTTCCTCTTAATCTTCTAGCTTTTATATGACTTCTATGTTCTGGCTTTCTTAAATGTCTATGCCAATTACTGATTCTGATCCTACTGACACCTCACAGCTTTTCCTTATTTCGTCATTCATCATACATTTATTTATCTGGAGGTCCTTAGGAAGAACCTTGAGGAGCGCCATGTGGACACAAAGAGAACACATTAAATTCCAAGAGACAGTAACCCCAGCTCAGGATTGAACCAGGGGCCCCTGTTTGGAGGCAATGCTCCCTTCTACACCACCTTCTGATTTAGTAATTGTGGTACAAAATATTGCTTATATTTAATGGACTTTCTTGATTGTAAGCATATCCATACATACAGGTGCATCTCAATAAATTAGAATGTCGTGGAAAAGTTCATTTATTTCAGTAATTCAACTCAAATTGTGAAACTCGTGTATTAAATAAATTCACTGCACACAGACTGAAGTAGTTTAAGTCTTTGGTTCTTTTAATTGTGATGATTTTGGATCACATTTAACAAAAACCCACCAATTCACTATCTCAACAAATTAGAATACTTCATAAGACCAATAAAAAAAAACATTTTTAGTGAATTGTTGGCCTTCTGGAAAGTATGTTCATTTACTGTACATGTACTCAATACTTGGTAGGGGCTCCTTTTGCTTTAATTGCTGCCTCAATTCGGCGTGGCATGGAGGTGATCAGTTTGTGGCACTGCTGAGGTGGTATGTAAGCCCAGGTTTCTTTGAAAGTGGCCTTCAGCTCATCTGCATTTTTTGGTCTCTTGTTTCTCATTTTCCTCTTGACAATACCCCATAGATTCTCGACGGGGTTCAGGTCTGGTGAGTTTGCTGGCCAGTCAAGCACACCAACACCATGGTCATTTAACCAACTTTTGGTGCTTTTGGCAGAGTGGGCCGGCGCCAAATCCTGCTGGAAAATGAAATCAGCATCTTCAAAATGCTGGTCAGCTGAAGGAAGCATGAAGTGCTCCAAAATTTCTTGGTAAACGGGTGCAGTGACTTTGGTTTTCAAAAAACACAATGGACCAACACCAGCAGATGACATTGCACCCCAGATCACCACAGACTGTGGAAACTGAACACTGGACTTCAAGCAACTTGGGCTATGAGCTTCTCCACCCTTCCTCCAGACTCTAGGACCTTGGTTTCCAAATGAAATACAAAGCTTGCTCCCATCTGAAAAGAGGATATTGGACCACTGGTCAACAGTCCAGTTCTTCTTCTCTTTAGCCCAGGTAAGACGCTTCTGATGTTGTCTGTGGTTCAGGAGTGGCTTAACAAGAGGAATACGACAACTGTAGCCAAATTCCTTGACACGTCGTGTGTGATGGCTCTTGATGCCTTGACCCCAGCCTCAGTCCATTCCTTGTGAAGTTCACTCAAATTCTTGAATCAATTTTGCTTGACAGTCCTCATAAGGCTGCGGTTCTCTCGGTTGGTTGTGCATCTTTTTCTTCCACAATTTTTCCTTCCACTCAACTTTCTGTTAACATGCTTGGATACAGCACTCTGTGAACAGCCAGCTTCTTTGGCAATGAATGTTTGTGGCTTACCTAGTGAACCAAACTGAGAGACCATTTTGAAGGCTCAGGAAACCTTTGCAAGTGTTTTGAGTTGATTAGCTGATTGGCATGTCACCATATTCTAATTTGTTGAGATAGTGAATTGGTGGGTTTTTATTAAATGTGAGCCAAAATCATCACAATTAAAAGAACTAAAGACTTAAACTACTTCAGTCTGTGGCACTGAATTTATTTAATACACAAGTTTCACAATTTGAGTTGAATTACTGAAATAAATGAACTTTTCCATGACATTCTAATTTATTGAGATGCACCTGTATATCCATCCATATACTGGCTTAACACAGGAAGCCAGTGGAAAGAACTTGGAAGTGGAATGAGGGGTGAACAAAATGAAATCAAAGCCGAATGAAACAGAATCACGGAATGAAAGCCGGCCTGGAACTGAAGTAGTCAAGTCTCAAGAAGACGCGGGACTGAACGAGCAACCAAGTGGCCCCCTTGGAGATCAAACGGTTTAATCAGGCTTTTGAGAAACTTCACAGCATAAAAGTGTGCACTTCAGACAGTCTTCTATCAGGGTAGGACATCTCAAAGCCAGAAGGAGAAGAAAGAGTCGGTTATTTAATTATTAGAACTTCAAGTATGAGTGGGTATCATTGGATGAGCAGGTTGACACCATTAACCAGCTTTCATCCTTCTAATTCTTCTCCTTTTGACATTTACCTAACTTCTCTGAAACCTGAAGTGCACCTTTTTTCTGATTAAAATCTCATCAGAAGCCTGATTAAAACTTGATCCTTCCTGCTGTGTGTCTCAGAGGATGGTGGAGGTGAAGAGCGCTCTGCTCAAACATGGAGGTAGCATCTGAGGAATTTAAAAAGTGCATCTGCTTTCTTTAGAGGCTTGATGTTCTGGTCAACTTGCTCTCGTCCACTTCCCCTAGGCCGATTCTCTGAGGGGCTGTTTCATTACTTTGCCAGTATCTGAGTGATGAAGCGTGTTAGATCTAGTGCACTTCTCTCAGAAGTACACTTGCACAAGTCAACTCGTACTTTTATCTGTTTGTAGTTACAGGAAAGTCAACACGTCATACTTTTGATTTGTTTATAGTTACAAGAAAATCAACACATCATACTTTTGATTTGTTTATAGTTACAGGAAAATCAACATGTCGTACTTTCTATCTGTTTATAGTTACAGGAACGCCAACACATCATACTTTTTATCTGTTTATAGTTACAGGAAAATCAACACATCATACTTTTTATCTGTTTATAGTTACAGGAAAATCAACACATCATACTTTTGATTTGTTTATAGTTACAGGAAAATCAACATGTCGTACTTTCTATCTGTTTATAGTTACAGGAACGCCAACACATCATACTTTTTACCTGTTTATAGTTACAGGAAAGTCAAAGTCATACTTTTTATCTGTTTATAGTTACAGGAACCCCAACACATCATACTTTTTATCTGTTTATAGTTACAGGAAAGTCAACACTTCATACTTTTTCTCTGTTTATACTTACAGGAAAGTCAGCAAAACATGTTAGTTCCTGTTCACTAATATTATAGCAACTATAAATTGTCATCTGAGAAACCGAGAAAAAGTAAACTCCTCAGGAAAAAAGTGTCAGAAAACGTCTGACATGAAAACATAGCCTTGACATGGCCCTCTATGTCATATATATCAGACATTGTATGTTGTCTGACTTTATGTGCTGAGAAATCCTTGAGAGTTCAGCATCAGTGGAACTCTTTCTGATGGGTAGGTATTGTATTTAACATTGTGCTAAAACACACAAAGGATCTTTTTTTTGCTTTCATGACGGTAGCCAAAAAAAGGCTCTGAAAAAGCAGCAGTCACAAGTGTTTTGCTGAAATCCACAGTTTGGAAAAAAAAAGGACAGTTTTATTATTTTGCGTGTGTGTGTGTGTGTGTGTGTGTGTGTGTTGAGCTGTTGAGCTGAACAAACACCTCTCAACGATCAGCTCTTATTGCGCTCATCATCCGGTGTTATGCTCACACGATTATTTGGATTTGTGCACATAAACGCTCTTCACTTTTCCAAACCGATTAAAGTGCACTTCAGTGGCTGTAACAGCGCTGCCATGCAAAAAAGTTGTCAATATATATTTTTTTAAAAGTTTAAAGAATTTACTGCTGCTGTTGTATTGTATTATGTGACAGCATTGTTCATTTCATCCTTTATATATAGATAATATATACTTTTTTTCCCCCCCAAAGAGCCGTACCAGCTAAATTTGGTCTTTTCTTTTTTTTGTTTAGACAAATTGGCAGAATTCGCCTCATGCTGGCGAACCCCAACATCGTCGGCATTAACGCTCAGCGGATCTCGCGCCTGGAGTGTCATTAGTCTCCGAACAGGATGCTAAATCATCCTCCTCTGTCTCCTATCGATTCATCATTAGCAACGCGACTATTTAAAGTTATCCTTGCTCTCGAATTACAGAGAATTGCTGTCTCTGCCTTTCATCACAAACACCACATTAAATACCTTAAGTCTCCAAATTGTCCTCTGAATAACTGTAATAATAATAATAATAAGAAGAAGAAGAAGAAGAAGAAGAAGACGGAGAACAAGAAGAAGAAGAATTGGCTGCTGTGTCCTAGCAAATATAAACAAACAAACAAAATAAATAAATGTGTAAATAAATAAATAATGCACAATTATAATCAATACATAATTAATGCATGAGTTTACTAGACTTGCATTCTTGTCACTTAAGAAAGAAAGAAATGACTAAATGAAACCAAACGTAAAACTTTTCTACATCTTTGCTTTGTCCTTGTAAAAGAAATACATAAGAATAAATACGTCTTTGATGTCTCTTGACTTTTGTGTCGTTTAAGCAAATAAGTAACTCCATAAATGGATGAATGGAACAGTTTTACCGTGTACTGAATGAAAGAAAGAAAGAAAGTCGAGTGAGCTCTTGGCCTTGTCCTTGGATTAAGTAAAAAAAAATGTATATTAAAGAAAGAATAAGTAAATAATTAAGAACAACCTGGTTCTTGCCTATGGAGTAGACCCGAGAACCTTGAGAAACGCCATGTGGACATGAAGAGAACACATGAAACTCCGAGAGACAGTAACCCCAGCTCAGGATCGAACCAGGGACCCCTGTTTGGAGGCAATGCTCCCTTCTACACCACCGTCTGATTTAGTAATTGTTGTACAAAATATTGCTTATATTTAATGGACTTTCTTCATTGGAGCATGTTCATCCATCCATTTTTCTGTACCGCTTATCCTACACAGGGTCGTGAGGAGCCTGAAGCCTATCCCAGCCTACAATGCATGTCTTTGGACTGGGGGAGGTACCGGAGTACCCAGAGGAAACCCCTAAAACACGGGGAGAACATGCAAACTCCAAGCAAGTCAAGGCATCGTACTTTTGAATCTGTTTATAGCTACAGGAAAGTCAGCACTTCATACTTTTTATTTGTCTATAATTGCAGAAAAGTCAGCGAAACATGTTAGTTCCTGTTATCACTAACATTATAGCAACTATAAATTGTCATCTGAGAAACCACAAAAGGTAAACTCCTAAAAAGTTCTAAAAAAAAAGTGCTAAAAAACTGTCAGAAAACTGTCTGATATATATCTGACTTTTTATGCAGAGAAATATTTCAGCATCAGTGGAAATCTTTCTGGTGGGTAGGTATTGTATTTAGCATTGTGCTAAAACACACAAAGGATCTTTTGTTGCTTTCATAACGGTAGCCAAAGGACAAAAAATGGCTCTGAAAAAAAAAAAAAAAAGCACAAGTCACAAGTGTTTTGGTGAAATCCACAGTTCGGAAAATCCGATTATTTGGATTTGCACACATAAACGCTCTTCACTTTTCCAAACCGATTAAAGTGCACTTCAGTGGCTGTAACAGCACTGCCATGCATAAAAGTTGTCAATTTTGTCAAAATTTAAAGAATTTACTGCTGCTGTTGTATTTTATTGTGTGACAGCATGGAGCACGGATAAACAAGAGATGTTTCTAGATTATATACTGTGTCGTTAGAGTAACTACAGCAGTATTTTAGACCCTGTATATAGTGGATATAAAAAGTCTACACACCCCTAAAAAGAAAGCAAGATAAATCATGTCACATCTTATTTCTACCTTTATTGTGATATAGCAACCAACACAATTCAAGTGAAAGACAAATAGAAATGTTTTAGAGGAAAAAGAAAAAAACACAATAACCGGGTTGCGTATGTGTACACGCCATTTTATAGTGGGCCACGTGACTGTGCTCAGAATTAACTAATCACATTCCAACTCGTACAAAAGTAATTATCACCTGTCACCAGTGAAGTGATTCTGATCAACCCCAAATACAGATCAGCTGTTTCAGTAGGATTTTCTTGACATCTTCTTGGTTTCATCCGTCTGCTGAAGCCACGGTCTGCAAAGAGCTTACAAAGCATCTACAGGATCTCATTGTCAAAAGATATGGCTCAGGACAGGGGTATAAAAGAATTTCCAGAACATTAGATGTACCATGCAACACTGAAGGCCGTCATCAAGAAGTGGAGAAAATGGTGCACCATGGCGACATCACCAAGAACAAGACGTCCCTCTTAAATAGATGAAAGGACAAGAAGAAATTCTGCCAAGTACTGGTAACTCCCTGCATGTGACAACAATGGCTTCTATTCTTAATTCTTAATGTCTGAGCTATGGGGTATAAAGCTATGGGCCTAGATCACCCCAAACCATATGGTAAAATGTGGGAGACAAGGGAGAACGTTTTGGGCATAATTCTAAATCAAGACAGCTTAGTGGCCAAAGAACACAACATCCTCGGTGAAGCATGGTGGTGGCAACATGATCCTATGGAGCTGCTTCTCTTCAGCTGGAACTGGGGCTCTAGCCAAGATAGACGGAATCATGGATAGCTCTAAATCCCAATTTATTTTGGTACAAAACCTGCAGGCGTCGGTTAGACAGCTGAAGATGAACGATAGCACGATAACAACCCAAAGCACAAATCCAAGTCAACAAAGGAATGGCTTCAGCAGAAGAAGATGAACATTTTGAATTGGCCCAGTCAGAGCCCAGATCTACAGTGCCTATAGAAAATCATCATACCCTGTCAAAATCCTTACCTTTTGTCACATTACACCCTGGACATTAAAATAAATTAAATCTAACTTTTGCCAGCTGTATTTACACATTATAACCCTCGACATCTAAGTGAAAATAACATTTTTAAAAATTCTGAACAATTATTAAAATTTAATTAGTGAAATACCTGGTTTGTATAAGTGATCAGCCCCTTAGAGTAACTATTATAAACTTGCTCAGGTACAACCAGTCACTTCCCAGATCACACACCATGCTAAATGCCCCCCACCTGACATCAACTGCAGTGGTTTTGATTACTTTATAAGAAAACCGGCTGTTCCATGACGATTCCACCATGGTTGGAAAGGTGCTTTCAAAAGGGCTCCGGGACAAAGTTGTGGAAAGGCACAAGTTAGGAGAAGGATTCAGAAAGATTTCAAAGGCTTTAACTATCCCTCTGAGTACCGTTCAGAGCATTATTAAGAAGTGGAAAGCGTATGGCACCACCAACACCTTGCCTAGATCGGGCCGTCCCTCCAAACTGGATGACCGAGCCAGGAGGATATTGATCAGGGAAGCTACCAAGAGGCCAATGGCAACTTTGAAGGACTTACAAGTCCTTATGGCTGAGATTGGTCAGTCTGTGCCAACAGACAACAGAAAATAATCTCACAAGCTTTACACAAAGCTGGCCTGTATGGCAGGGTGGCAAGAAAGAAGCCTCTTCTTTTGCGCTTTGCAAAAAAAACACTTGGAAGATTCTAATGCCATGTGGCAAAAGGTTTTATGGTCAGATGAGACCAAGATTTTTTGGACTGAACTGCAAGCGTCATGTTTGGCAAAAACCAAACACAGCACACAACCCAAAACACACCATAACTACTGTGAAGTATGGTGGTGACAACATTATGTTGAGGGGGTGTTTCTCTTCAGCGGGGACTGGGCAGTTCGTCAGGATTGAAGGGAAAATGGATGCTGCCAAGTACACCCAAATTCTTGAGGAAAACCTGCAGCCCTCTGATAGACAGCTGAAGATGGGCAGGTGGTTCATCATCCAGAACGACAACGACCCTAAACACACTGCCAAAAAACTAATCAGTGGCTTAAGGATAGGAAGGTGAATGTCCTTGAGTTGCCGAGTCAGAGCCCTGACCTAAATCCAATTGAAAATCTGTGGATGGACTCGAAGACAGCAGTCAATTTCCACTCACCACAAAATATGACTGAACTCGAACAATTCTGCAAGGTAGAATGGGCAAATATTCCCCACTCTAGGTGCGCAAAGCTAATAGAGACATATCCAAACAGACTGATGGCTGTAATTAAAGCAAAAGGTGGCTCTACGAAGTATTAAATCATGGGACCGATCACTTTTCCAACTCTGTTATTCTAGTTTTCTGTTTTTTACATTTCTGAACTGTTGCCTTTTTATGTTACTTGAATGTTGTAAAGTAGAATGTATAAATAAAGCTGGAACAAAAAAAATATATTTTTAATGGGTTTTGATTTCAGGCTGTAAGACTGAATATTTCAAAGGGGTATGATGATTTTCTATAGGCACTGTAAATCCTATCAAAAACCTGTGGAATGACTTGAAGAGGACGGTGCACAGGAGATTCCCTCACAATCTGTTAGATCGGGAGCATTTGGTTTGAAGTATTCGTTTTTCACTTGAGTTTTGTAGGTTGCTTTATCACATTAAAGGTGGAAAAATTCACATTAGAGTATATCATATTAAAGGATGTACCTTGGTTTATTTTTTTTTAAGACCTGCAATTTTAAAAGAAGTGTGTAGACTGTAATTATTTATTAAACCAGAACATTTTTGTGTCCTTCTTTTAGTCTTTTGGCCTTGGCGTTGTCCTGGGTGACTAAAAAAAAAAAAAAAAAATCAACAATTAAGAACAACCTTCAGGCTGTGACATTTCAATATGTTTACTCTGTCCTTGGAATAAATAAGAAAACGAGACGATACTTTTGGAATAATAAATAAATAAATAGATGGATTGAAAAAAAAAAAGGACAGACTCTTGTCCTTGCAGTATATCTGCTTGTATGCATGTACAGTATGAATGAATGAATGAATGAATGAATATGTAGACTTTTGGCCTCATCCCAGGAGCAACAAATAAATAAATAATAAGAAAATAAGAAAGAACAATTAAAAAAAAAAAAACTTGGCCATATCCTCAGAGTAACTAAATAATATAAATAAAATAAATAAATACACCCTAAGGCTCCTCTAGTCTTTTGGCCTCAGCCCAGAAGCAACCGAAAATTATAATAAAGGAAGAAAGAAAGACCAAATAAAATCACAATACCGTTATCATGTTATCATCACTCGTGGCCTCGTCTTTGGACGAATGAATAAATCAATACATAAACAAATAAATAAGAAAAGTAAGTAAGTAAATGAACTAATGTAGATTCTTGGCCTCGTTCTTCGAGCAACTAAAAAACAAAATACAACAAAAAATCTTTAGTAATTTTACCTCACCCTATACATCTATCTATATATCTGTATTATACAATGCCATCCACTAATATTGGCACCCTTGGTAAATATGAGCAAAGAATGCTGTGGAAATTGTCTTTATTGTTCAGCATTTTGAATGGATCATGGATATCAAACAATTGCAAACAAAACACAGGTTTATATAAAATTAAAAAAAATCTTTGTTAAATATATGTGTGCAACAATTGTTGGCACCCTTTTAGTCAATAGAGCTCTGAGTCTTCTCCTATAATGCCTGATGAGGTTGGAGAATGCATGGCCAGGGATCTGAGACCGTTCCTCCATACAGAATCTCTCCAGATCCTTCAAATTTCGAGGACCACACTGGTGGACTCTCCTCTTCAGTTCACCCCACAGGTTTTCTATGAGTTTCAAGTCAGGGGACTGGGATGGCCAGGGCAGGACCTTGATTTTGTGGTCAGTAAACCATTTTTGTGTTGATTTTGATGTATGTTTTGGATCATTGTCCTGCTGGAAGATCCAACCACGGCCCATTTGAAGCTTTCTGGCAGAGGCAGTCAGGTTTTCATTTAATATCTGTTGATATTTGATGGAGTCCATGATGTCATGTATCCTAACAAAATGTCCAGGTCCTCTGGCAGAAAAACAGCCCCAAATCATTAAAGAGCCACCACCATATTTAATCGTGGGCATGAGGTACTTTTCCATATGGCTACCTCTCTGTGTGCACCAAAACCACCTCTGGTGTTTATTGCCAAAAAGCCCTATTTTGGTTTCATTTGACCATAGAACTCGATCCTATTTGAAGTTCCAGTAGTGTCTGGCAAACTGAAGATGCTTGAGTTTGTTTTTGGATGAGAGTAGAGGCTTTTTTCTTGAAACCCTTCCAAACAACTTGTGGTGATGTAGGTGGTGACTTTGGATTGTAGTTTTGGAGACTTTCTGACCCCAAGACGCAACTAACTTCTGCAATTCTCCAGCTGTGATCCTTGGAGATTTTTTGGTCACTGGAACCATCCTCTTCACAGTGCGCTGAGACAATATAGACACACGTCCGATTCCAGGTTGATTCATAACATTTCCAGTTGACTGGAACTTCTTAATTATTGCCCTGATGGTGGAAATGGGTATTTTCAATGCTTGTGCTATTTTCTTTCCACTTCCCATTTTGTGAAGCTCAACAACCTTTTGCCGCACATCACAGCTATGTTCCCTGGTCTTACCCATTGTTATGAATGACTAAGGGAATTTGGTCTATGTGTTACCTCATATTTATACCCCTGTGAAACAGGAAGTCATGGTTGAACAATTTCCTGTTCCTAGCCACCCAGGTGTACTAAAAAAAAAAGTTAAATATCAATGGGAATATATTTCAAATATATATTCTTCTCCTATGAATTCATAGGGGTGCCAATAATTGTTGCACACCTGTATTTAACAAAGATATACATATTTTGATAAACCTGCGTTGTCTTTGCAAGAGAATTTCTGTGAGTTTTTTGAAAAGGTTAAACAGTAAAGACAATTTTTCACAGCTGTCTTTGCTCATATTTACCAAGGGTGCCAATATTCGTGGAGGACACTGTATGTATAAATTGTCTTAACAAAGTGTATTAAAAAAAAAAAAGAAGTGAACATGATATCCAGGTAGATTTCGGGTTAAATTATGTAGTTTAAATAAGCAGTTATTGAATGAAAAACGGCAGGTGTGTGTTTAAGAGCTGATGAAAGCTCGTCCCCAGGTGTGTAACATTTCCACAGGGAGTAAAATCCAGTTCCTTTCATGTCTGAAATGTGGGAAAGTCTCTCCGAGGACAATTTTATGTGATTATTTTTCAATTGTGTCCAATAAGTGCTGGCCAGTGAGTGCTTGCCTCGGTAACCATGGCGACACACACTGCATGAGAGGTGTGAGAGTGTGTGTGTGTGTGTGTGTGTGAGACGCTACAGTATGTTTTATCATGCAGAGGACAGTGCAGGGGTTTGGGATGAGACAGGAACACGGCGTGTCTTTACTCAACATTACACACAGTAGCTCTATAACACAGTGTGCAGCTCAGGGGTGCACAAACTTCTGTTACTGGAGGAGTCACAATCCACAAGTTACGTCTCAGTCTGACCTTTCTCCTTTCTGTTTGTCTTACTTTTATCCATCTGTTTTTTTCATTCATTCATTCTTTTTTGTCATACCTCTGTCCATCATGTCTTTCTTTCTTTCTTTCTTTCTTTCTTTCTTTCTTTCTGTTTGTCTTACTTTTATCCATCTGGGTTTTTTTCATTAACTACCACACTTTCTTTTTTTTTCATCCTATTTGTCCTTACTTCCCTTTTTAATCCATTTTTTCTTTCTTTCCATCATCCCTCTGTCTGTCCACTCTTTTTTTCCTTTTTCCTTCCTTCTTTCTTTCTTTTTTAATCCACAATTTCTTTCTTTCCATCATCCCTGTCTGTCCACACTTCTTTCTTTCTTTCTTTCTTTCTTTCTTTCTTTCTTTCTTCATTCTATTTGCCCTTACTTCCCTTTTAATCATTTTTTCTTTCTTTTTGACATCCCTCTGTCTGTCCACCCTTTTTTCCTCCCTTCTTTCTTTCTTTCTTTCTTTCATTTTAAATCCACAATTTCTTTGTTTTTTTTTTCTTTCTTTCTGTCATCCCTCTGTCCCTGTCCCTTTCTTTCTGTCATCCCTCCGCTCTACTTTCTTTCTTTCTTTTATTCCTTTTCCATTCTATTTGCCCTTACTTCCCTTTTTAATCCGTTTTTCCTTTTTTCTTTCTTTTTGACATCCCTCTGTCTGCCCACCCTCTTTTTTTCCTCCCTTCTTTTTTAATCCACAATTTCTTTGTTCTTGTTTCTTTCTTTCTGTCATTCCTGTCTGTCCACGCTACATTCTTTCTTTCTTTATTTTTTCATTCCATTTGTCCGTACTTCCATTTTTAATATTTTTTTCCCTTTCTTTCTGTCATCCCTCTGTCTGTCCATGATCTTTTTTCTTTTCTTTCCTTTCTTTCTTTCTTTCTTTCTTAAGCCAGAATTTCTTTGTTTTTTGTCTTTCTGTTAACCGTCTCTGTCCATGCTACTTTCTTTCTTTCTTTCTTTCTTTCTTTCTTTCTTTCTATTTGTCCTTACTTCCCTTTTTAATCCATTTTTCCCTTTCTTTCTGTCATCCCTCTGTCTGTCCACCCTATCGACCGAACTAATGTTGTGTGTGTGTGTGTGTGTGTGTGTGTGTGATGTGAAGTCTTAATGTGTCTCACTTAAGTAATTAAGCGCGAGGTGGTCAGTGTTAAGTGTGATGATGACTGGTCCATTAGGCGAGTTGAATTTGGAGTGTGGTAAACACAGCCTTTACATCACCTGGCCATTAACTCCGTCCGTGTGCCTCGCATGAGAAAGACGGCGCAGTAAGACGGCGAGCCCCGTGACCCGTCTGAAGGGTCGCCGCAAAGTGCTCAGAATAATCTGTTTTATTTAAGGGTCGCAAGTTTCATTCGGGGGTTAACGGGATTAATCAACGGCTCTGTTTCAATTCCTGCTGCTCTGCCCTGTGGATAAATGAGTTTTATATGTATCACTTTCTCCCTTTTTATAAACCGGATATAGTTGAAACCGTTTCAGATTAAAGTGTGAAACTTTCCCGTTGACACACGGTGACTCAATGCTCTAGCATTTCAGTTCCAACTGACACCTGATGATGTCATACTGGGCGTTCCAGCGGCCGGCCAATCGGCAGCTTCCGTTCAACTCTCAACACTCAGTGGAACTCCGCACTCATTACAATCCTAATCACTTATATAATCACTAGCTTAGCACCATTAGTGCTAATGTTGGACGGGTAGCTCAACCGACTTTAACATTAGCTAGCCGAGTAGGTGACGTTTTATTGTTTAATTAAAAACGACCTGATTTTAGGAGTTGTATTAGCGAAGTCCCGCTCGACAGGGTTGCACGGACGGACGTTTGAGGGTCATAAAAACATTTTCATTCGTGACTTTGTTCTTTTATTTCTCGTCCTTTGTGCATCTTGACAGGTTCGGCTGGAGTTCACTCCTCCGTGAGCAACGTGCGATTTGGGATTTATTCCGGCTGACAGCGAGGTGAAAAGAGGAGCGGCGTAAATGAGCTCGACTCGGAATCAGCGCGTGTCAAACACGACATGATCAGCTTCTAATCAATTTTTTAAGAAAAATATATTTTTTTAAGAAATTCTGGATGAAAGAACCAAGGCGCCAGCTCTCACTTTGATTCGTGTCTCGACTTCCTTCCTGCCTGCATGAATAACAATTACTCACAATACAAAGGAGATTTTCATACTCTGAGGTGCCACAAAAACTTTTTTTTTTTTAATTATTCCTGTTACGCCGCTAACACCTAATGCTAGTTGTCTTCTCTAAACCAAACGTACGTGATTCATGTTATGCACGCAACAGGCACTGAAACTGTGCACCTCGGATATAACTACTGACTTACCAGCTATTTCGAAGTTGCATGAGAGTTATGAACACGGGTGCAGAGTTTGCCTAAAACAGAGGCATGTCTCAGTTATGTGCTATTTCTAAATACCTCTGAACACTACTCTTGGTTTTTACCTTCAGTTTCACCTGTGAAGACTGTGTTTGTTGTTTAAAACAACCAACATGAAACCAACATGAACATCAGAGAGCTGTCTATGGGAAGAAAGCAAGCCATTTTGAAGCTGAGAAAAGACAGAGAGAGAGAGAGAGAGAGAGAGAGAGAGAGAACTTTATTTATCCCCAAGGGGAAAGTTGGTAAAAATCAATCAGAGGCACTGCACAAAAAATTGGGTATAGCCAATAAAAATTTGGAATGTCCTGAAAAAGAAAGAAACCACTGGTGTACTGAGCAACAGACACCGAATGGGTCGGCCAAGGAAAACAACCACAGCTGATGACAGAAACATTGCGAGAGCTGTGAAGAAAACCCCAAAAACAACAGTCAGTGACATCACCAACAACCTCCACAGGGCAGGGGTGAAGGTATCACAATCCACTGTTCAAAGAAGACTTTGATAGCAGAAATATAGAGGCCACACCACAAGATGCAAACCACTCATGAGCAGTAAGAATCAGAAAGCCAGATTGGAATTCGCAAAGAAATACAGAGACGAACCACAAAAGTTCCGGAACCAAGATGAACCTCTACCAAAGTGATGGAAAGGCCGAAGTTTGGAGAAAGAAAGGATCCGCTCATGATCCAAAACATACAAGCTGTGTCATCTGTGAAACATGGTGGAGGTAGTGTCATGGCTCGGGCTTGCATGGCTGCTTCTGGAACAGGCTCACTAATCTATATTGATGATGGAACTCATGATGGTAGCAGCAGAATGAATTCAGAAGTCTACAGAAACAATCTGTCTTCCAATTTTACGGGAAAATGCATCCAATTTAATTGGGTTGAACTTCGTCATGCAGCAAGACAACGACCCAAAACACACTGCCAACTCAACAAAAGGACTTTATCAGGGGGGAAAAGTGGAAGGTTTTAGACTGTCAATCACAAGACTTTAACCCAATTGAGCAACACTTCACCTCGTGAAGAGGAGACTGAAGGGAGAAACCCCCCGAACTGAAAGAGGCTGCGGTAAAAACCTGGAACAGCAACACACAAGACGAATGCAACAGTTTGTTGTCAGTGAGTCGCAGACCTGATGCGGTCATTGCAAGCAACAGATTTGCAACCAAATATTAAGTGTTATTTACTTTAAGACTGTTGATCTGTTCCTATACTTTTGCTCGCCTAAAAATTGAGTGGTCTGATACAAAAGGTTCTATGTTTTTATGTCGTTTAACACGTCTAGACGTGAATACCAGGAAATAAAAAAGCTGAAATAATAGCATTGTGCGTTTTAGGTCAACGGAAAGAAAAGAACTTGTATGCAACAAAGTGACATTCACAGTTATTTTGTTTTATTCCTTTGTTTGTTTGTTTTTTTCCAAAGAAAATGTTGCGCCAAGTGCGTTATGATTTAGACCTAAGCTACGCTAGCTACATTAACCTTGCATTGCGAGAAACACCTGATGTGAGAAACATATGGGTGAGGAACATTTTCTGGATTTTTACTGGTTTGTTTTTTGTGGATTTGTTCTTTTTTGGCTGACAACCTTCTCTCTCTCTCTCTCTCTGTCTGTATCTGTCTCTCCTTTTTCCTCTTTTTCAATTTCTTTTCAGGGCCTTGGACGGCTGTCATGTTTCTGAAAGCGCATTCAGGTCCGGCCTCGCCAATTTTCTCTCCCCCGAAGAAACGTCACACTTTTTAAAAAAAAAAAAACATTTTATTCATCTTAACTCTTTTATTCTCTCAGAATGCTGCACTTTTACCTGGTTTAGGTGAATATTGGAGGCAGGAGACGATAAAGCGATGCCGAGAAAGGAAAGTCACGCTAACATTTCTTGTCTGAATGATAGATTAAGCACTCCGTCGGACAATCCCAGCCCAGATCTAACCCGTTTCGAAAACTAGAACCAGGAACCGTTGAAAGAAACCTGACTCCCTTTTCCTGTGTTGTTGAGCTCTTTGCGTTTGCTAGAATGGCTAATCCTTCCACGGTTTTATTAATTTCATAACTTTTTTTTTTTTTTTTCATGGCAAGTTCCCATGAAACACCATGGGAACTTGCCATGGTGTTTCAGTTGCCATGGTGAAGAAAATGAAATGACAGGGTCATCCCCAAGGACAGTTCCAGCCACTGGTTCTGTTTGGAAATAGAAATATATACTACACTATTGATACTCCATATTGTTAGTGTGTGTGTGTGTGTGTGTGTTTTGTTTGATGACATCCAGTAAATAGATTTGAAATATATATCACGAAGTATAAACATTGTTTTCCCATATGGGAGGAACTCTATGACTTTCTCAGTACAATATTTTTATGTTCCCACTCATACCGTATAAATCTTTCAGTGTTTCTCTCGCCGGATGTGTGTATGAAGGTGAAAGTGTGTATTCCCAGCGCACACAGGTGGTGATTTCTCTTTCCGCTGGGCGTGTGATTGATTACTCGGCCACGGACGTCCGACCGGCCGAGAGATTTATGCGTTCGGACCACCTGTTTCTCCCGGAGAGGGACAGGAGGAACTGCTGGACTCTCTCCATGCGGAGTTCAAGAACAGGACGAATCACGCTCGCCCACTGTGCCTCAGTCTCCTGCGTCAGTTTCAGTCCATTACTCACCGTGCCCTGACTGACTGACTGAGTGTCGGCGCTCCACACGCCAATGCTAATGCTAGGAAGTGTGATTAAGAGTTGCATCAGATGACCCAACCTCCACACACAGCCGAGTTAAATCCAGCTTTGATCAAAGCAACCGGAGAAGAATGTACAACCCCGATTCCAAAAAAGTTGGGACGCTGTGTAAAACGTAAATAAAAGCAGAATGCAATGATTAGCAAATCTCGTGAACCTATATTTTATTCACAATAGAACACAGAAAACACCTTGTACCATTTAAAGAAAAAAAAATAAGGTAATTTTGAATTTGACGGCCGTGACAAGACGACGCTGAACCACATACTGCATCTATTACAACAGCATGGCTTCGTAGTAGAAGAGTCCGGGTGCTGAACTGGCCTGCCTGCAGTCCAGACCTTTCGCCAATTCGAAACATTTGGCGCATCATGAAACGAAAAATACGACAAAGAAGACCCAGGACTGTTGAGCAGATAGAATCCTGTATCAGACACGAATGGGACAACATTCCTCTCCCAAAACTCCAGCAACTGGTCTCCTCAGTCCCCAGACGTATACGGACTGTTGTTAAAAGAAGAGGGGATGCTACACAGTGGCAAACATGGCCCTGTCCCAATTTTTTTGTGACGTGTTGCTGCCATCAAATTCAAAATTACCTTTTTTTTCCCCCTTAAAATGGTACATTTCCTCAGTTTAAACATTTGATATGTTTTCTATGTTCTATTCTGAATAAAATATGGGTTTATGAGATTTGCGATTCACTGCATTCTGTTTTTATTTACATTTTACGTTCAGTGTCCCAACTTTTTTGGAACTGGGGTTGTATTTTCTTATTTTAAACTGATTTCTATACATATCATGATTCCCATTACGGGAAAAATAGACTCCAACGTTAATTGATTTTCACTCAACATCGTAGTACATTAGGAAGCACAGTATCGGTGAATTATCGGTTATCCCGTGACAGAGAGAAACTCCCCGAGACTCCAGCGCCCTGCAGGGAAACGAATAAAGGGAAGTATTGGAAGTTGATGGATCCCTCGCTCTATCGCTGTTGTCAGGCACTCAGTTGGAGAGATGCATGCTGGGATTTCACACTCTCAGCATGAGCTCACGACCTGAGTGCTGAACTGCATCGGTAAATAACGACGGAAGGTCCACATGCTGTTAGTAAAACACCGGGGAAGGAAACTGCTGTCTCTGCTCGCAATGCTTAAGCTCTGGCTGTGTGGGCTACTGAGAATGCTACCTAGGCATGAATTCTGGGCTGCGTCCCAAATCCTGAAGCGCATCTAAATAAGGTTCATTAAGAAATCTGTTTTGGGATGTCTTCTACAAATACAGAGTTGCTGGGGGGGGAAAAATTACTTTTGTATGTGGGTGGGGCTTAGTTTAATTTATAAGTAATGCTTAGCATAAAATACAGGCTTAATAATATGTTAAAATGTGGCCTTAGCTAGCCAACAACCTAGTTAGCCTAGCTTACCAAGTCCACTAGCAAACAAGCTAAGAATTGTGGCCTGTTACCTTGCTGACAAAAAAGACTCCTGCTAGTCATCATGCTAACCATAGGCTAATTAGGGGCTAGCATATGAGATTAGTGCTGTATGTAAATGGAAAAAATACCTCACTGAATCTATGTTACTATTATTTTGAAAGCTAGATAATGGGCTGGGTTTATGTTAGACTAAATATAGTGGAAACCTCAAAACTAGAAGCTTAGCTTACAGCTAAATACACACCTTATGTAAGCGAGTTAGATAAAGCAACGTAGCTTAGCCGGGAAACTCACTAGTCTGTTAAACACTAATAACAACTAATAAATAAACTAATAACAGTGCTTTGTTTCATACTCACCACTCGCAGTGCATTATGGGCAACGTATACAGATACCACTCACACTTCAACAGCTCTTCTCTAAATGTCTCACACGCTAAAAATGCAATCAAGCTAATGACTCCTTTTAAACACCTCCAGGGTCAAACATTTTTTTTTTTTTTTTTTTTTAAATCCTGTCAGGTTAGCTTGTGTTAGCTAACTAGCTTTAGCAGTGATTATAATTAACATATATAAACTACAATAAAAAATAATTTTAAAAAATCCTGTCAGGTTAGCTTGTGTTAGCTAACTAGCTTTAGCAGTGATTATAATTAACATCTATAAACTACAATAATAATTTTCAAAAATCCTGTCAGGTTAGCTTGTGTTAAGCAACTAGCATTAGTCGTGAATATAATTAACATCTATGAATTACAATTTTAAAAAATCCTGTCAGTTTAGCTTGTGTTAACTAACTAGCATGAGCAGTTATTATTATTAACACCTCATTAAAAGCTTCTCAAAATCCTCAAACATTCCAACGTTAGTTGGCTAACACAAGCTAACCTGGCAGGATTTCTGAGGGGAGTTTTAGCAGAGTACCGGTATGATGTCAGAGAATGATGTTAACCTTGATTAGATGTAAACAACATGGCTTCCCTTGTGCCTCCTGATGGCACTGAAATAATATTAGCAGGCCAAGCGCATGAGGTGTGTAGGGTGTACCAGAATGCTTAATCGCCCCAAAACGATTTCATTTAGCGTTTAATTCCACACGGAGGTGCTCATCAATGACCATACGTTGACGATTACCGCTCATCTGCTCATCCTTGCACTTAAAATTGCATTATGCTACACGTGGAGAAGGACAGGTGTTGAGGAGAAAGCACTGTTGCAGAAGCTGACCGGCATTAAAGGGTACGCAACTTTTACAGAATGAAGTGGACATTTTGGATGAATATTGAAGTAGTTTATTTTATAATGTTCACCAAAATAATAATAATAATAATAATAATAATAATAATAATAATAATAATAACAATAACAATAATAACAACCCCTTCTCAAGCACCTAGCAATGGGGGATGGAGCCTTAAAATGGCCGATATTGTCGTGATAACACTAGTTCTTACTTTAAAATCAATGCTATGTTCTCAAACACTTAACTAGACACTAAAAGTAGTGTTTTGGACGGATACTTAAATGTCCAGCATTCTAGAAAAATACTAACTAGTCATTAATTGGGATAAAACCTGAATTCTAGTGTTTTGGAAAGAACTGTAAAGTTACTGATGTTCTAATACACTAGTCCTGAATTATACTATAAATCATAGCCTTTGGGATGGAACCTTAAAATGAGAAATGTGCTAATCGGAACGCTAATTAGACCTCTGGTGCCTAGTGCGATGGAGAATTATTTTCCATAAGGGAAAAATGGCCGACCTTCGACTACAAGCACTAGTCCTAATTTCTAGCATTTGGGATAAAGCCTTAAAATGGTCAACGTTCTAGCAAGAGCACGAACTAATCATAATTTCTAGCATTTGTCTCATTTGTCTAACTAGTCATTAATTGTAGCGTTTGGGACGGAGCCCTCAAGTTCCATAAGCTCTTGCAAGGACACTAACTACAGTGCACATAAAGTCTAGTGTATTGGACCAGTAGAACCACTAACTAGTCACAGCCTTAAGAGTATTGATGTTCCAGTAAGAACACGAACTAGATATCGTTTCTAGGATTCGGGTCGAAAAACCTAAAATGGCCGAGATTCTAGTAAAAACACTAAATAACCTGCTGGAAAAAAAAAAAACAACAACAACAATAGAAACCATGACAGAAATTCTAATGGTTTCCACTACAAATACCATTACAAACCATCAGCTGACCATTAAAACCATTACCGTAATTGGTCCTTAATGGTATCCGCTAGACATAACATGCCACCAATAGAAGGCAAAAAATCACCAGCAGAGATCCACAGGGACCATTACAGTTTCCATTAAAACCAATACAACTCCCATTATAACCATTAAAACCACTATTAGAACCCTATTCCATTGTTGACGTGAATTCCATCGTTTTGGACGGAGCCTATTACACATGCTTTAGTAAGAACACTAGTCTTAGCTTATAGCATTTGGAAATGAGTCATAAAATGGCTGACATTCTAGCATGTTCTAGCAAGAGCACCATCTAACTGTAGTCTTAACTGGAACTTTTTGCTCTGAACTTTATTCACACTATTTTTTTTTTAACACTATACATATAAGGTTGTAAATATAAACATGTTAGGTTATAAATTTAAATTTAAAGGTTATTAGTGATTTTGATTGTGAGCATGAAGCTCATCTGTATGACTGAGGACAGAATGCACCGTTAATTTGATTAAAGCCTACATGCTGTAAGTGTCGTTCTATTTATTAAACATTTGTGAGTTAATATCCATCGAGGAACACTCCGTTAGCCATGACGCTCCTGCCAGCCATAATCATCTCCAAGTAATGAGTCCTCTGAATAATGAGGAAGCCTTCGCGTTCTACTCGTATTCTGTACTAATTAGCTGTCAGGGACAGGATTAGACACAAAAACAGGCTACGAGGCTAATGCCGCTATCAAGTAATGGAAGCTTATACAGTAGCCTCCAGTTTAGCATTGTGAAAACAGTATGTTTTTAGCTTTAGCCTCCTTTACTCTTTAAATTACCGTTCCTCCTTTGTATTTACGGTGAGAACACGTTTGGGACGAAGACACAAAATGGCCGCCGTTCTAAAAAGGACACTAACACTAGTGTTTGGGACTAAGCCCTCACATTACATGCTGTATAGTAATGCTTGAAAGTTTGTGAACACTTTAGAATTTCCTATATTTCTGCATAAATATGACCTAAAACATCATCAGATTTTCACACAAGTCCCAAAAGCAGAGTTCAAAGAGAACCCAATTAAACAAATGAGACAAAAATTTTATACTCGGTCATTTATTTATTAAGAAAAATGATCCAATATTACATATCTGTGAGTGGCAAAAATATTTGAACCTTTAAGGATAGCAGACTCGGGTGTTTTCAATCAATGGGATGACAATCAGGGGGGAAAAAAAACAAAAACAGGGATCTATCAAAGTCTGATCTTCACAACACACGTTTGTGGAAGTGTATCAAAGGAGATTTCTGAGGACCTCAGAAAAAGAGTTGTTGATGCTCATCATGCTGGAAAAGGTTACAAAACCATCTCTAAAGAGCTTGGACTCCACCAATCCACAGTCAGACAGATTGTGTACAAATGGAGGAAATTTAAGACCATTGTTCCTCTCCCCAGGAGTGGTCGACCAACAAAGATCGCTCCAAGAGCAAGACGTGTAATAGTCCACGAGGTCACAAAGGAACCCGGGGTAACTTCTAAGCAACTAAAGGCCTCTAATGTTAATGTTCATGAGTTCACCGTCAGAAGAACACTGAACAACAATGGTGTGCATGGCAGGGTTGCAAGGAGGAAACCATTAGTCTCCGAAAAGAACATTGCTGCTCTTCTGCAGTTTGCTAAAGATCACATGGACAAGCCAGAAGGATATTGAAAAAGATGTTTTGTGGATAGTTGAGACCAAAATAGAACTTTTAGTTTAAACGAGAAGCGTTATGTTTGGAGAAAGGAAAACGCTGCATTCCAGCATAAGAACCTTATCCCATCTGTGAAACATGGTGGTAGTAGTATCATGGTTTGGGCCTGTTTTGCTGCATCTGGGCCAGGACGACTTGCCATCATTGATGGAACAATGAATTCTGAATTATACCAGCGAATTCTAAAGGAAAATGTCAGGTCAGATCTGTCCGTCATCTGAATCTCAAGAGAAAGTGGGTCATGCAGCAAGACAACGACCCTAAGCACACCAGTCGTTCTACCAAACAATGGTTAAAGAAGAAAAAAGTGAATGTTTTGGAATGACCAAGTCAAAGTCCTGACCTTAATCCAATAGAAATGTTGTGGAAGGACCTGAAGCAAGCAGCTCATGTGAGGAATTCCCTCACCCTCACCCATTATAAATAAATAAATGACCAAGTATAATATTTTTGTCTCATTTGTCTAACTGGGTTCTCTTTATCTACTTTTTAGGAAAATCTGATGATGTTTTAGGCCATATGTACGCGGATATATTTTTAAAAATTCTAAACGGTTCACGAATTATCAAGCACCACTGTGTATGTTCTTGTGAACACTAACTAGTGTTTGCATTTGGGACAGAGCCTTGAAATGAAAAATACTGTAAAAAAAATAAAAATAAATGTAAATAGATATGAAGTGTAGCACAAACAACATAGTTTAAAATAACTAGCATTCTAGTAAAAACAATTTAAAAAATTACTAAGATTCTAGGAATAACACGGCTTGGATTCTAGTGGTCGACATTCTAGGAAGAGGTCATAAATAATAGTGTAAATCGTAGTGTTTGGGACGGAGCAATAAAATGGCCTACGTTGTATTAAATAAATAAATAAATAAAAACATTAACTGGTCGTTAATTGTGGAACTGTTCAACCTTCAAAATGGCCGACGTTGGGACGGAGCGGAGAACATAAAGTCATAAGCGCTGGAGTGATGAGCACAAACCCTGAATCTCCAACAGAGAGAAAATGAAACACGCTCTAATGAGTTGTCGTTTGCTTCCCTATTTATTTCTTTATTTTATTTAAAAGAAGAAAAAAAAAAAAATTTGCTATTTTTGGACGAGCTTATCTTTTTCGAGGAAGCCAAACGAAGCTCCCAGCTGCTGGGCGAGATAGTGGCTCTGTTCTCTGTGATGAATAGTCTAATTCTACTTTTAGAAATCATTTAAATGCGACTCCCCCCCCACCCCCACCCCACCCCCACCCCAGCGCTCTAAGCCGCTCTAAAGACAAACACGCTGCTTATTAAAGTCGCATTTATTCATTACTGGATTTTCCTTTTTCTTTTTTTTTCCCCCACTAACGAGTTCGAGTTCATATCAACTTTTAATATGCGGTAAATAATGACCTAATATTTAATCACGGTTCGTGATATAAGCCTGAGTTAGTGCAACCTGAAATAAAGATTAGCCCCGCTAAGACTGTGCTGGTTTTGGATTAGTGTTGCTTTTGGTTCCTATTTGTGTTCGTATTAGTGTGTTTTTGTATTCATTATCAGTGTTTGTTTTAATATTTGTATATTCAGGGGGGCCAAGCACCGAAAGCCTGTAGTACGGCGGCACTAGTTCTAGACTCCAAACGCTAAATAGTTAAATGTATTTGCAATTGCGTTTCCCCTTCCCTTTCTAACACATTCAAATTTCTCCGATTTAGGATACTCGAAAAGCACTCTAAAACGTTTTTGATGAAAACACAAGGTTTTAGTGATACCTGCTTAGGATTCGAGACTAGACCCAATCAAGTAGATCATGTACGATTGTTTACAACACAATAGTCGAATCCGTGATTCCTATCACAGCTCTTCTGTCGATACGGGCGCAAGAGTCGGATTCGCGTTCCCGTTTGGGGAAAAAACGACATCTCGACGAAATTCGAAAGCTTCGCAGGAGGTCGAGACTAGAATAACAATATTATTGTTATTAAACACCACTGAGGGAGACAAAGAACCCAAAGATCAGAGCGAAACACGCGGGAATATAAGCTGCGCTAACAGAAGGGCACGTTCTCATATTTGGAAGCGACTTATCAGTGGAATTATGAAGTCGTGAACGGCTCGGCACGGCCTCCGTAAATGAGCCTGCAGGAGAAGCTTTTGTCTTGTCTTAATGAGAAAGCAGCGGAGCGACGGTCGCATTAGCACACTGTGCTGAGTTAGCGTTGCTCGAGCTGCCTCGTTATTATTGCCGCTCTGTGGAGAAGACCATAAATATGTATGCAAACGGACTTTACGCTGCTCCCTGTAACTTAATGCTCACCAGCCTGCATCACTTTTGTTGCTTGGCCCAGCAAAAAAAGAAGTTTCTTCCCGAAAATGATAGAATTCATGTGTAGTCCTGACTAGAACATTCATTTCAAATGCTAGGAGTCATGTCAGCGTTCTTGCTAGATCGTTCATCGCTAGTTAGCATTGTTGCTGGAATTTGAAGGCTAGACTTGTTTGTGTCAAGAGTAAAGCCACAAGCACGGGTTTGCTGACACCAGGCTGAGGATTATTTGTGGAATTACAAACCCCAAGTTAGCATTAACATTAGGTGAAATATTATAGTGATGTTTACGATTGGCTGAACAAATCGAAAGTTTCACCACAGGAGATTTTTTTTCTAGCAAGGAACTTGTGGATCTGGCAGATCCGTTTCTCAGAAAAATAAAGATCGAGACGTGCACGCTTAACAGCCACTGGGCTTAGTCCCAATTCATTCAGCTTCAGGACAGAGTGTTTCTCTCAGAGATGGAGCGGGAAGGAGTTTAGCACGGCGCATGGATATATTTGGCTGCATTAGCATGCTAGTTTGGCATTTGCTTCATGATAACATTTCAGCGCTAATCACTTGGCGAAGAGATTCCCGAAAGAAAGAAAGAAAGAAAGAAAGACAAAAAAAAAAGTTTCCCAGATGAAGCGAAACAGATTCACAATGTTTCGGATGTTTGGCATGACATCAGGCACCATAACGATCAGTGATCAGCTGGTGCCCTTAAAAGTAGAAAGATTATTTAGAAATGATAACATTCTACAGAGCAAAAAGGACACAACGGTTTGGAACACGCCCGCAGTGGACTGTCGATGTGGATGATATAGTGAATATACTGTAGGTGCGTGGTTTGGGACGCTTCCATGTGTGGCCTGTATAGAGAATAGGGTATGTGGTTTGGTCCACATCTCCATAGTGGTGCCCTATGTAGTGAGTAGGATGTGTGGTTGGGGATGCATCCGATTTAAGGGTTAAAACAAAATACTAAAAATCATTCCCGGCTCTTCTAGGTTTTTTCTCTGATAGCGATATGTGTGCGAGTGTTCTTGTTTTGCTCAGCAGGCCTCCGTTGCATGTTGTGTGTGTGTGTGTGTGTGTGTGTGACACAGCTGTGGTCAATCTGTTAACAGTCAATTTAAAATGAAAGAAGCTCATTTCTGCAGGAGAGCACATTAACAGCAATTATCCGATTCCCGACCCCACTTTCCACTTTCCATGTTTTTTTACGGCAGATTGGAGATCAGTGGAGAGACTTCGCGCATCCTGCCTACTTTCGGTGCAACACACACACACACACACACACACACGTACACACCATTATATAAATGTAAAACCAGCATGTCACTGGATGTTTCTTTGTTTTGTTGGATGTATCGTGTAAACATTTCGAATCCCTATTGGGACGGTGTTAGGTTTCTCAGCATGGCTGTAACAGCATGTTACATTTCAGGGAATTTACTTGGATCAAAACGACGCTAAACTCTCCTGGATAAACCAGACATTTACCATATTTTCTACTAACCCCATTTCCATAAAAGTTGGGATTAATTCTAAAATGCAATAACAAAAAAAACAAAAATCTGTGATTTGTCAAGCCTCTTGAAACTTTAACTAACTGACAAAAGTACAAAGAAAAGATATTCAATGTTGTGTTTTGTAAATATAAACAAATGTAGTAGTTGATGCCTTCAAAACACTCAAAAAAAAGTTGGGACGGAGGCAAAATAAGACTGAAAAGTTTATAGAATATTCAAGTAACACCATTTTGGAGGATCAGGTTAATTGGTAACAGGAGAGGGTATCAGGATTGGGCATAATCCTGGAGCATCCACCAAAAGCTCAGTCTTTGCAAGCATGGATGGGCCGTGGCTCAACACTTTGTGCCAAACTTCGTGAGCGAATTGTCAGTCAGTTCAAAAAGGACATTGCTCAACGCAAGACTGCAAAGATTTTAGGTCTTTCACCATCTACAGTGCATAATATTGTGAAAAGATTCGGAGAATCCGGAGAAATCTCACTGCTTAAAGGGCAAGGCCGGAAACCATTGCTGAATGTGTGTGACCTTCGAGCCCTCAGGCGCCATTGCATGAGAAATCGTCATGCTACTGCGATAAATATAACCACATGGGCTCGGGAGTACTTCGGAAAACCGTTGTCACTGACTTGATAGATTTTTGTTTTTATTGCATTTTAGAAAAAATCCCAACTTTTATGGCTGTAGGCCTTAATACTGTATAATAGCTGATTTGTCCAGCCGTTAAAGGATTTCTGGTATTGTGTGTTACTCCATGACTCATTAATGTTATAAAATGTTCTGCTAAACTTGCATATGTGCAAGCTGATAATAAGCATTATCCTAGCATCAGTGATTATGATTCATTCCTTATAAATATTAGTATTCTTTCTCTAAGCAGACCGAGTTCTAATACAGCGAGTCCCTGTTTTTTACTAATCTCTAATGTTTAGCTGCCCTAGACAGACTGGCATGATTCATTTTTCTGCTTTCCATGACATTTTGTCACAATATATTAGAGAGAAATGCTGTGTGTTTTATATAATTGAGTTTAGAACAGCGTGTGACAGGTTTCCTATGCATTTGAATATAAATAACTTCTTTTTTTTTTTTTTTTTTAACGAAATTCATAAATAAATTCCTGTTAGTATTGGTGGTGAACTAAAATACGGGGGGGAAATATGTCGACCTCATTGATGTGTCACATCAGCACTCGATTAAAGCCTATACAATAACGATTAGACTAAAAACCGATGGAGACAAAACAAACAACGTTCGTTATTCGAACCTCCCACAAGAATGCATACTTTGTTTGCGTTAAGAAATGCCTCATGAGCAAGGTGTTCAGGTGTTCAGACTGGGTCGAGCTGACGGGAATCTACAGTAACTCAAATAAGCACTCTTTACAACCATAGTGAGCAGAAAAGCATCTCAGAGTGCACCTCAGAAAGCATTTCAGCATTATCCTGCTGAAAGAGGCCACTGCCATTAGGGAATACCGTTGCCATGAAGGGGTGTACTTGGTCTGCAACAATGTTTAGGTAGGTGGTACGTGTCACAATAACATCCACATGAATGCCAAGACCCAAGGTTTCCCAGCAGAACATTGCCCAGAGCATCACACTGCCTCCACCAGCTTGCCTTCTTCCCATAGTGCATCCTGGTGCCATCTCGTCTCAAGGTAAGCGACGCACACACACCCGGCTGTCCACATGATGTAAAAGAAAACGTGATTCATCAGACCAGGCCACCTTCTTCCATTGCTCCATGGTCCAGTTCTGATGCTCACGTGCCCATTGTAGGTGCTTTCGGTGGTGGGCAGGGGTCAGCATGGGCACTCTGCAGCTACGCAGCTCCATACACAGCAAGCTGTGATGCACTGTGTGTTCTGACACCTTTCTATCATAACTTTTTCAGCGATTTGTGCTACAGTAGCTCTTCTGTGGGATCGGATCAGACAGGCTAGCCTTCGCCCCCCATGCACATCAATCATCCTTGGGCGCCCATGGCTCTGTCTCCGGTTCACCGGTTGTCCTTCCTTGGACCACTTTTGGTAGGTACTAACCACTGCATACCGAGAACACCCCACAAGACCTACTTTTTGGAGATGCTCTGACCCAGTCGTCTAACCATCACAATTTGGCCCTCAGATTCTTACTCTCAGAAACTTAGCATATGACTGGCCTGTATGTATTAGGCGTAAAAGCTTGTCTTTCCCCTCAGCCCTGTTTACCATCTGCTTTCCGAAGTTAACATGTGCTAACACAGCAAGAGCTAGCTTTAAATACTGGAGGCAGGGGCAGGAAGGTGAGTCTCATTCCCTGATTTACAGATGGAGTTTCCTGCAGGTCCGCGTCTGGCTGCAGGACGTAAGTTCCTGTTTTCTGCCTGCGCAGATTAGTGCACATGGTGTTTCACTTATCTGGATTATCCTCAAATGATGCTTATTTTAAATAAATTGATTCACCACCTGGGAAAAGTAAACTGAAAAAAAGAAACATCTCATGGATTATTGGAATGTTTCTGAGTTCTTAACAAAGGTTCATGAGGAAAAGCTTCTGGAAAACAGGAAAGGCTCCGGCCAAAAATCCTGGGTTCTTGAAAGAAGTTTTGGGAATCCTCATACTCATACTGTATCCTGCATTCCTGAATAGGGGGTTCATGAAGTCAAAAAACAAAACAAAAGAAAAAAAACAACACTCCTGAATAACTTTCTTGGATTCTTTAAAAGCTTCTGGAGTACAACCAAAGTTCCTGGGCTCTTGAAACCAAGGTTGGGGATTCTGTTTTTGAAGCATATCATGAGCTACTGAAAATGTTCCCTTAGTACCTAAAAATCAGGTTCCTGAACAGCTTGTATTCTGAAAAAAATTACAGACAGAAAAGGTATATGAGCTCCTGATGGAGTTTCTGGGTTCCCAAAGTAGCTCCTGGGTTCAAACTGCAAATGTTTCTGGAAAATTCCTGGGTTCCTGAAAACAAATTCTAGGAATTCCAAAAAGAGGTTTCTGAAAAAGTTTCTGGAAAAAAAATAATAAATTCTGTATCCTAAGAAAAAAAGAATTCTGGGGCATCCCAAAAAAGTTCCTGCGTTACTGAAAATAAAATAAATAAAAACTTTTAGGAATCCCCAAAAATTAAAAAAAAATAAAATAAAATCTGAAATTCTGAACTGAAAAAAAAAAAAAAAAAAGTTTCATGGGCCCCGAAAAGGTTTTTAAAAAATAAAGAAATAATAAATAATTATATTTCTGGGTTCCAAAAAGAGGTTCTGAAAAGGTTTCTGGAAAGAAATGCCTGGGTTTAAAAAAAAATAAAAATAAAATAAAAATAATAATAATAATTGGAAAAGTTCCGGGGCCCCTGAAAAAAACATCAATAGGTCAGATTTTTGGGATCCCAAAAAAATTTCTTTTAGCAAACCCAGGGTCCTGAAATGAATGGAGGTCAGAGCAAATTACCCAGAATGCATTGCGAGGTGGTGTGATGTGGTTTGAGTATTAAGATACAGGATGGAAGTAGTTAGCGAGCTCGTGATATGAGGCGGCATGGTTATATTTAGCGCGGTATGAGTCGTGTTATTGATCAACACCCTCAGAAATAGAACGCCACACTCGACACACTCGCCAACCAACTTGGCCGGCACGAACGCAAACAAGTGTGTGTTTGCAGCGAGAGTGAGAGTGTGTGCAAGAGGCTCGTGTGATCCTCGCTGAAGTAAACACGAGCGTATGGAGGCGGCAGGATGACGGTGTGACTAGCGCAATTATATCTGCATTTTCATATCTCGCAGCAGAAGATCTAACAAGCGTCCCGGAATCCTCCCTCTCTCTCTCTCTCTCTCTCTCTCTCTCTCTCTCTCTCTCTCTCTCTCTCCGTCTCTTCCTCATTCTCAGTTGCAATGTTGACGGGTGAGCTGAAGCGTTACGTGTTGATTAGCATGGCTGCGATTTTTAACAGATTATGCAGATAATTAACTCGTCCATTGATCTGTGCTTAATCACAAAAAGGTGAACATTTCCTCCAACACACACACACACACACACACACACACACACACACACACACACAATAATGGATTACTCTCTTTGGATGTTAAATATCTTGGACTTTGTGTAAAATAAAAAATAAAAAAAAACTAACTAATATAAAATACAATTAAACCATTGAAGTTAACTCCATCTTTGTTTAAGAATCATCTTATTTTAAGGAGATAAGATGCTCCTTTAACTAGCCTTTGCTGGGTTTTGTTAGCTACCAAGCTAACCTAATGACCCAATGCTCGTTTTGCAAAGTTCCTGGGTTCCTTGAAAGGTTTCTGAGTTACTTAAAAAAGTTCCTAGATCCCTGCTTGGGTTCCAGAAAAAAGTCCGTAGGAGCGTTCTCTGGCTTCTAAAATGCTTTCTTTGAACTTGTTTGAAAGTTCCTTTCATTCATTCCCCTTCAGACTCCTGAGAAAAGTTCCCCAGTTCCTGAGAAAGTTCCTGACAAAGGTCATAAGAAGGTTATCGGGTTACTGGAAACGTTTCCTGGTTGCTCAGGGAAAAAAAAAATGTAAAAGTTCCTGATAAAGCTGCTGAGTTCCTTCATCAGCGATGAGATCTTCTTCTGTAGCGCTCTTAGTGGTGGGTTGAGGAATTGCAGTCCTGCTAGCTTGGCTCTAAAACGTAAGACCTTCTTAATCATTCTTTAAAGATTTCTTTCTTTTCTGCCTGATTTGACCCCACCCTTTATTATTGCCACCTATTTTTATTCTTGGGTTCCTGAAGAAGTTCCCTGGTTCCTTTGAAAGGTCCTGAGTTCCAGAAAAAAAATTGTAACAAAGATATCGGGTTCCTGAAAAAGTTCCCGGGTTTCTGAAAAAGGTTTGTAAGAAAGTTCCATTCTTTCCTCTTCACTGCTTTGTTCTTGTCAAGACTGTGAAAAGAAAGTGCCTGGGCTCCTACAGAAGTTCCCTGGTTCCTGAGAAAGTTCCTGAGTTCCTGAAAATTTTCACAAGAAAGCAATTCATTTTAAGCAACCATGTAATTCTCGTCAAGGTTGTGGCAAGAAAGTTCCTCCATCCATCCATCCATCCATCCATCTTCTGTACTGCTTATCCTACACAGGGTCACAGGGAGGAGTCTATCCCAAGGGACTCGGGGCACAGGGCGGAGGACACCCTGGACGGGGTGCCAATATTCACACACTGTGGACAATTTAGAGATGCCAATCAGCCTGCAATGCATGTCTTTGGACTAGGGAGGAAACCGGAGTACCATTTAAAAAAAAAAAAAAAAAAAAACATCCCTGGTCCCAAAGAAAGTTCCTGAAAAGGTTTGCAAGAAATGTCTTGGGTTCCTGAAAACATTTCTGTGGTTCCTAAGAAAGTTCCAGAGTTCCTGAAGAAGTTCACCAATTCCTGAGTTTCTGAAAAAGTTTGACTGAAAGTACAAAACGTGAATGGAGAATAATAATAATAATAATAATAATAATAATTTGATGTAATTTGTAAATTATGTGATAGCTTTTGGTAAATGATTTGTTAAAAGCTGTCTCAGACATTTTGAGCCTAAAGCAGACAAATTGAGAATGATTAACGAAGCTCCGCCCCCTGCATTACGAGCTGCCGTCTTTGCATAAAGGTCGGATCCGTTCGTTTGAGGCAGCGGGTCATGTTTAAACGCCCCCAGGCTGATGAGTGGATGTGTTGCCGTGGCGATGGTGTCGCTCTTGATCCACTGTCACGGTGATGTATTGTTTGCGTGATTGTGTAGCCGTACACGCCGCTCCTGTGTTAATTGAATTTCAGATGCCACGGATGAAGCTCGTAGATCAAACTGACAGCACGGATATGAAGAGGCTTATTTCACCACGAACGAACCGGAGCGCGGAGAGGAGAGGCCAAACTCGGAACACGTTTCCGCCAAGTTGCGTAAGGTACGACAGGGGAATTTCCTTCATACGAGCGCTTCCGATACGCCAGTATAAAGACGGTTCACACACGGTGTGTGAAGGTGTAGTGGATGTGAATGACGTTACAGGCCACAAAGCCCGGCCCTAAAAGTGACTCCGCCCCATCCTAACCCTGCCCCTCACTCGCACCAATCAGAGCGCAGCTTCTATTAAAGGCTAGAGGTCATAACTAGGTTAGTGTACTAGAACGTCTGACATTTTAAGGCCCCATCCTGAATGCTAAAGTTCCCTACTTACATACATAGAACAAACAGGCATGTTCAAATGAGAAAGATGGCCAATCAGGAGCAGTGGGTGGAGCTTGGGAAACTGAAGATTCGCTGTATTACACCATTACTCTTTTTTTTTTTTCCCCTCTCAACATTCTCTAACCTCTACACCCACATCACACTCGACCAGGGCGGCATCTCAAACCCTCGGATTTTCCAGCTAAGGGGATTTTCCGGCTTCGTTTCCAGAAAAGATGCTTGAAGTGCAAACGTCGGATGTGTCCAGATCCACTCAGCGGGAACGTCAGCAAGTTCAGTACTTTAACACGAAAAAAATAAGGAAGTGACGGTTTCTTTAAAGGCAAACCTGTCTTCTCCGAGTCACTCGCACTTGACTTACTAACTGGAGTGCGCATCCGTGCATGCGCTAACTCACCGGAGCGTGAATATGATAATCCGAGTCCGACTCTCCAGCCCGAGCTCGACGTCCTGCCAATTATGAGGGAAATATGCGCGAGTTAGCTGTCCCTGATCTAATTAGCGGAAAAATACCTGCCGTGTCGATTGTGATTACTGACTCGGCCACAGCATGACTCACATAATGCCTGAGCGAGCGGAGGACACAAAAACACACACACACACAATCCTTATGAATTTGAAGAGCTAGGTCACAGTTTGGCTGTTGCATGAGCGTTCGAAACTAGCAGTGCTAAGAGAACTGGTGCTATGACAGTCACGTCCTCAGGCGATCATCCAAATGTCTCTGAAAGTTATAAGGACGTCATTTCTTCAAGGTTTTTTTAAGGGTTTATTGGATAGCCTCCTAAAGCGATTCTTCTTGGAAGCCCTTTCTGAAAGGGAAATACTTTGTTGTAGGGTTCTACATCCAACCTTTCAGGGACAAAATGAGAACCTTTAACCCTCTCCTGCATGAATTATTCCATTTACATCAAAAAATGTTTTTTTATGGCATTGTTTTTAGTTGAATTAGTTCAAGCTGATAAATTGTTGCCGTATGGCAACAAAGTACGATGGTGGAAAGTATCATATGGTAAAAAAATAATACAAAATGTATGAGATTACATTACTGCATCTACTACATCCAATTACTGCATTTTCCAGACTATAAATTGCAGAGGTTTCTTTGGGCACCTAGTAAGCATGTAAAAGTTCTATCTTCTAGAAAGGAATTACAGTAAAATGTATTTGTGGATAGAGTTACTCACTCAAAATACATACAAAAATTAGATCCAAATATATTTTGGGTGAAGTATCTTTTTCATTCTTTCGCTTGAATTCTATATTCTTTCTCTTAAAATATATATAAAATTTAGAAAACATAAAATTTAGAAAATAAGTTGCACTGCAAAACGTCTGAAATTACAACAGTTTTTCTTACTTTGAATGTGGAAAAAATGTAAAGATACTATTAGAGAAGCCTAGTGTCTTTTTTGCTGTGTAGGCCAGTTTCAATTCATGAATGCGCATAACGCAGTTCCATTTTTGCATGTCGTTGCCATATGGCAACAAAAATGCTTTACCATTTAACAAAATATTCAATATATATATAAAACATAATTTTGAGAAACCCTCCGATGATGACCTTCACCATGCCATGTGATTGCAGAAAAGGAAGTGCAAACAGAACTTCCTGATCATCTGACATGGCTTTTTTTTAAATGTCAAAGTTAAAGCCCCCGTTTTTCCAGTTATATAGGAAAATGGTAGTTTTGTATTACAAGTCTATCAAAAAATTGGAGATAAATTAATTGTTGCCATATGGCAACACCATGCAGTAAAGGGTTAAGGAATTAAGGTCTAGAACCGACACTGGACCAAATATGAACCTTGTTGAATGTCATAACTGCAAGATTGTTATGAAGCAAAGTTACGCAAACGTCATTTTAAACATAGCATTTAGCTAGCTAACCATGAGTCCTGGGAAAACTGCTGGCCTATTAGGGGTCCAAGCACTTAATCCTGAAATGTTCTTTTTTTAATTTTTTTTTTTTTTATTTTTATTTTTAAATATAAATGTATCCTGAAACACAAAACATAAAAACAAACGCGATACATTTTTCTTTCAATTTTGACACCAAAATCACACTTTTTCAAGTCCAAGTTCAAGTTTATTTCTAAAGCACATTTAAAAACAGCTAAAAGCCGAGCAAAGTGCTGTACACTGTCAATAACACAAATACAATAAGTAAAATATTAATAGCGTAACGTAAGAATACACATAACAAAACTATAACAAAATCAATTTTTAAACGCCAGAGGCAAAAAAAGATGATGATGAGATGGTAAATTGTTCCAGAGAGTAGGACCAGCCACTTCGAACGCCCTATTTCCTCTCGTCTTTAGACGAGTGCGAGGGATCTGGAGGAGAAGTTTTTCCTCGGATCGTAATCGTCTTGTAGGGATGTAAGGATGAAGTAGGTTTGTAAGATAAAGGCGGAGCTAAACTGTTCAATTATTTAAAGACAAATCGAAGAATTTTAAACTCAGTTCTGTACTGAACAGGCAGCCGGTGCAGGGATCTCAGAATGGGTGTAACATGGTCAATTTTTTACACCCCTTCAGAAATCGAGCTGCTGCATTTTGTACTACCTGTAAACGAGAGATTTGGGTTTTCGAAATGCCATAGTACAGCGAGTTACAGTAATCCAGCCTTGACGTGATGAAGGCATGGATGGCAATCTCTAGGGAAGCTATAGAAAGAAATGGTTTCATTTTCGAAAGGGATCGAAGGAAGAAAAAGCCGGAGCCTACGACCGGAACTGATCTGTTTATAGAATTTCAAAGAGTTATCAAACTCTACACCCAAGTTTCGCACTGCAGGGGAAACAAATGAATTAAGGTGCTTAAAATCAATGTGATTTGGATGCTTGAGGTCTGAGGAGTTCAAAAACTATGACCTCGGTTTTATCTGTGTTTAAGAAGAGAACATTTGTTGAAAGCCAGGATTTAATATCCTCAAGACGAGCAGATAAAGTATTTACAGCATTTTCTTTTTTTCCTAGTTACTGGTAAATATATCTGCATGTCATCGGCATGCTTATATAAACTTCTTGAATTTTAATCACTTTTTCTTTTTTTTTCTCATGCTCTCACTTTTTTTCTACTCCTCACCATCTTTCCCCTTTTCGCAACCTATTTTTTTCTTTCTTTTCATACGCATCTTATCTTCTATTTTTATTTTCCTCCCGTTATTTTGTCACTTTTATTTTCTTTCATCCCTGATTCCTTCATATGGATACATCCATGTATCGTCACCTTTTTTCAGTCACTATTTGTCTACTTTTAATTCTCACAAATCGATCTATCTGTCCACCCGTGTCCTCGGAACAGAACGAAAGAAAGAAAAGAAAGGAGAAAGAGAAATGTCAACGCAGTGAAACGGAAAAAGAACGAAAAACATTCTAAATATAAATACACAATTTATGATGCGTCATTTTATTTGCGATTATCAAATGCATTCGATTTTCACCTCATGAATGAAAATCTTGCTATAATTGTTGCTTACGCGTCACAGCGGAAGCCTGTGTACACCAAACTTCATTTAATTGTACAAATAAACATCACACGGAACATGGCCATCCATAATAAAGTGACACGAGGTGAGCAGAAGTTCTGATCGACCAATCAGATTCGTGCGCTCCACAGGCACAGTGTTTCAGTGTGTGAGAGCCGATGGAATTAAAAAGGGCTCTTGGTAGGGAGACAGTGAGGGAAGCGGAGTGGAAAGGTGTGTGTGTGTGTGTGTGTGTGTGTGTGTGTGTGTGTGTGTGTGTGTGTGTGTGTGTCGCTGGGTTCAATAGCTCTTTCTGCTTCGGATCAAGGGCGCTTGTGATGGCGTTGCCATGGAGACGGGAGAAGGGTGAACACACTTCTGTCCTCTCAATGCAAAGTTACAGCGTCCATAAAGTTAACCCAACACTGTGTGTGTGTGTGTGTGTGTGTGTGTGTGTGTGTGTGTGTGTGTGTGTGTGCATCAACTACATAATCAGCTGTAACTCTGTTTATTATCAATGCTTCATATTTAAAGTGTATTTAAAGACAGACAGACATTTGAACAGGCAGACAGTTGGACAGGCAGACAGACAGACAGACAGACAGAAAGACAGACAGTTGGACTGATAGCAAGGTGATAGAGAGACAGGTAACATTACAGACGGAGAATTTGAATATACAGATAAGCAGCTGCATACAGATAGACAGTTGAAGACAGGCAGGCTGACAGACATACAGGTATACAGACAGACAGCTAGATAGAAGAAAAAAGACAGACAGACAGACAGAGTAGCAGGCAGGCTGGAAAATGAACAGACAGACAGCAGTGTAAAGAATATAGCGCACATACAGTTCAATCAACGTTAAACAGCTATTAAATCAAAACAAACATTTATTTATCTCTCGTCTTCTTTTTGTCCTTTATTTCTTTCCCACATTTTTATCCTCTTTATCCTTTTATTCATTCTGTTTTTCCTCCTTTGTTTGATATCATTTCTTTCTTTCATTCTTTCATTACTTTTCTTTTTATTTTTTTTTCTCTCTATTTCCTTCTTTTATTTCTCCATGTCTTTCTTTCTTTATTTCTTTTATTTCTCCCCTCATTTTCCTTTTCTATTTCTCTTCTTTTGGTTTTGTCTTTCTTGGTCCCTCTCTTCTTTATTTCTTTCTTTCTTTCTTTCTTTCTTTCTTTCTTTCTTTCTTTCTTTCTTTCTTTCCTTCTTCCCCTTTCTTTATTTAGTGTTTTTCTAATTTCTTTCTAATTTCCATTTATTTCTTTTACTTTGGTTTTGTCTTTCTTGGTCCCTCCACTCTTTTTTTTCTCTCTCTCTCTTTCTTTCCTTTTTTCTTTCTGTCTTTCTTTCTTTACTTATTCTCCTGTGATGTGTATTTCAGCAGCCAACCAATCAGCAGCTCCATTCCAACTCATCAGAATCCTAGCAGTCTTTCTTTCTCCCCCCCCATTCTTTATTTACTGTTTTTCTCATTTCTTTCTTTCTTTCTTTCTTTCTTTCATTACTTATTCTCCTGTGATGTGTATTTCAGCAGTGGACCAATCAGCAGCTCCATTCCAATGTACTAATTAGAATCCTAACGGTCTTTCTTTCTTTCTTTCTCTTTTGTGTCATTCTTTCTTTTTCCTTCTCATTGTTTCCCTTCTTTCTTTTTTTCCTTCTTTTATTTCAACTTAAGTATCATCATTAGCACTTTGGTCATTTGGTAAAGAGTATAAAAATGTGTAATTTTTAATGAATTACAAAGAAAAACACAGGTCTCTCCATCTGTTCCTGCAGAAAGCTTGTCTTGTTGAATGATTTGTTTTGTTTATGTAATTGTGTATATACAGTTATTTAATATATAATATATAATATATACAACCCCAATTCCGAAAAGGTTGGGACAGTATGGAAAATGCAAAAAAAAACATAATAATAATAATAATAACAAAAAGAGTCATTTGTAAAAAAAAAATAAATAAATAAATAAATAAATAAATTCAGTTCACCCTGTAATATATTGAAAACACATTATTAACACATTATTTGATGTTTTACTTTGTGAATTTAATTTATTTTTAAATATACACTCATTTCAAATCTGATGACTTCAACACACTCCAAAAAAGTTGGGACAGTCAACAGTTTACCACTGTGCACCATCACCTTTTCTTTTAATAACACTTATTAAGTGTTTGGGACTGAAGACACCAGTTGGTTAAGTTTACCAAGCAGAATTTTCCCCCATTCATCCATTATGCATTTCTTCAGCTGCGCAACTGTACGGGGCCTTCGTTGCCTTATTTTGCGCTTCATAATGCACCACACATTCTCAATGGGAGACAGGTCAGGACTGCAGGCAGGCCATGCTAGCACCCGAACTCTCTGCTTATGCAGCCATCCGGACAGAATGTGGTTTGGCGTTGTCCTGCTCTGGATGGCAGCATATGTTGCTACAAAATGTGTACATATCTTTCTGCATTAATGGAGCCCTCACAGATGTGCAAGATACTCATGCCATGGGCACTGACACACCCCCATACCATGACAGACGCTGGCTTTTGGACCTGACACTGATAACAGCTTGGATGGTCATTTTCCTCTTTGGCCCGGAGAACACAGCGGCTGTTTTGTCCAAAAACAATTTGAAATGTCGACTCGTCGGACCACAAAACACGATTCCACTGTGCTACTGTCCATCTCAGATGAGACCGAACCCAGAGAAGTCGGCGGTGCTTCTGGACATGGTAAAGCCTTAACTTGCATCTGTGGATGCAGCGGCGAATGGTGTTGACTGACAAAGGTTTACCAAGTATTCCCGAGCCCATGTCAGGGTCTCCATTACAGACTCATGACGGTTTTTAAGACCGTGACGTCTGAGGGATCGGAGATCACACGCATTCAGAAATGGTTTTCGGGCCTCACCCTTTACACACCGAGATTTGACCCGATTCCTTGACTCTTTTAATTATATTGTGCACTGTAGAAGGTGAAATGCCCAAAATCCTTCCGATTTGTCTTTGGGGAATGTTGTTCTCAAAGTGTTGGATTATTCGCTGATGCATCGGTTGGCAGATTGGCGAGCCTCGAACCATCCTTGCTCTTGAAAGATATACTAGATTATATACTATGATTAGACGATTGCCTCCGCTGTTTCACATCACCTTCTCATTTCAACTTGTCACATCGCTATTAGTCCTAAATTGCCCCTATCCCAACTTTTTTGGAACGTGTTGCATGCGTCAATTTAAAAGTAAACTATGCAGCTGATTAGGAAAAACAAATCAAACACCTTGTCTTTATGTGTTTTTTGTTTAAATACAAGTCAAAGTACATTTACAAATCACCCCAATTTGTTTTTATTAGCATTTTCCATACTGTCCCAACTTTTTTTTTCGGAATTGGGGTTGTAGTACTTTAATTTCAGTTTCCTCCTCCACACTACACACTACAGGTTGTTCTTCAGCCTGTTTGTTCTGCCATTAATCACACAGATGTGAGAAAATCTCCCTGTTCATTAGTTTCCATGCACAAATCCATCCATTTTCTCTCCATTGTGTTTTTAAACAGGACTCATTACACTCAGCAATTTCCCCCAGTTGTACACGTGTGTGTGTGTGTGTGTGTGTGTGTGTGTGTGTGTGTGTGTGTGTGTGTGTCGCCGACGTGTAGCACATTACACACAAACCTGCGTGTAAACACATTCAGCTCAATTCCATCTTATTAAAGAGACAAATACAAAATAATGATCCAGGTTTTATGTCTCCAAAGAGGAGAATATTCATTATTAAAATACGCATTATGTTGCATTACACATCCTATTCATCTTCCTTTATTTGTTCCTTTCTTTTTTCCCTCCCTTGTTTTTTTTTTTTGTTCTTTCTTTTTATTTGTTTGTTTCTGTCTTTCTTTAATCGTTTTCTGAATTTATTTCCTTCCTATTTCTTTTTCACATTTCTTTGAGAAATGACCCTTGTTCATTCTTTCATTTTTCCGCCGTTTTCTTTTCTACATTTACATCTTTTCTTTCTTTCTTTCTTTCTTTCTTTCTTTCTTTCTTTCTTTCTTTCTTATCTTTTCCTTATTTTTTTCAAATGTTTATTTCTTTTCCTCATTTAATTCTATTTTTCTCCTTTCTTTCTTTTTTCGTTTTCTTCCCCGTTTTCCTTTCTTAATAGAAATTCCATTCTTTCGTTCTTTCTTTTTTCAAATTTTATCTATATTTATTTTCCTACTTTTTTCTACTTCCTTGCTTTTCTTGCTTTTCTTGCTTTCTTGCTTTCTTACCCTCCTTTATTGTTTGTGTTCTTTCTTTCTTTCTTCTTTCTTTCCTTCTATTATTCTATTATTGTTGACATTATTAACTTTTCCTTCATTCTATTTTTCTTCCTTTGTTTGTTTCCTTTTTATTCCCTTTCTTTTTGTTCTGTCTTTTTTCTATGGCGTATTGATTCCTTCCTTCCTTCCTTTTTTTTTCTCTCTCTCTTTCTTTATTTCATCCTTTTTCTTTTCCCATTGTTTTTATAAAAATTCATTTGTTTTTGTTCATTGCACTTCCTCTCTTTTATTTCGTTCTTTCCTTCTATTATTCTATTATTGTTGACACTATTAACTTTTCCTTCATTCTATTTTTCCTCCTTTGTTTGTTTCCCTTTTATTCCCCTCCTTTTTGTTCTCTTTTTGTTCTGTCTTTTTCCGTTATTTAAAAAAAATAAATAAATAAAAATTCATTTGTTTTTGTTCATTGTACTTTCTCCCTTTTCTTTCTTTCCCTTTTTGGTAAAATGTAAACAAAAACCAACTTACACAACTTAAATACCTTTTTTTTTTTTTTTTTTTTGCGTCATGATGATAATCTTACAACAAACTTACTGTAGTTACTAGAGTAGCTCGTCTACCACAAATCCTTGAATAAATGCGTAAGCTACAGTTAAGCTAATGCTAACATTAAAACATTTGTAGATTCGTAAAACATACGTGCGAAAAATACGAGACAAAAAAAAAAAAAAAAAACTTTAAATTCATAACACTCCTCCAGTCCAGCGCAGGCACACACATCACGCTGTTAGTGAGCAATTCAATTAGAATTCATTTTCTTGACTAAGCATTTTCCTCCACATAGCTTAAACACTATGAGCAATGTGTGTGTATGTGTGTGTGTGTGTGTGTGTGTGTGATTATTATAAAGTGTGCATGTTATGAATCTGGACTTCATTTGTAATTTCTGCCACCAGGCGACTATTTCATCATCAAACCGGGCGCCATATCAATGTGCACAAGCATTTATCACCTCCAATGCCTCCTAGCACTGTGCGCAGACACACACACACACACACACACACACACACACACACACACACACACACACACATAAACTGTTCCACCATACATACAGTCATGCATAAAGCCCGAGCTGTGTGTCCTTATTAAGATTCATTTCCCTCAACCTCCAGCCCCCCTCCACCCCCGAGTGAGGTTTAGCGTTGTTTTATTCATTGTTGCGCCGTCCTCAAGCGTTTAATCATAATCCTGCTCTAAAAAAAAACAAATGCGGTAAACACTGCTATCAGCCACATGGCCTCTATACACACATTCAGTAATGAAACTGCACAATCTTATCGCACTAAACACCTTTAAATGACTATTAAAATGACGTGTGGGCGTTAGTTTGGTGTGTGTGTGTGTGTGTGTGTGTGTGTGTGCAGGCATGTGTTGGAAAGGTCTTGTAAACTGAGTAAAGCTTTAAGATTAGTGCTCCTTGTTATAAGATAAACACTTGAAACTGGATTAGATTCCTCAAATTGGACAACAATTTAAGATAGTGACATTAAAACAGATGAAATCTCATGAAATTAGGTAAGTAAGTAAGTAAATAAATAAAAACGTATACTAATAATATAACAATTGGAGCACTCAGTGACATGAGATATTTAAGAACTCTAAAATTTGGAAAGCTCCCTGAAGTAAGTAAGCAAATAATTGTAAGTCAGTATGTAGGTAAGTAAGCTATTGGTAAGTAAGTGAGTAAGTAAGAAAGTAGGTAAGTGTTAAGTAAGTCACTAAGTAAAGTAAATGATTTGTAAGTCAGTAAGAAGAGAAGTAAGTAATACTGTAAGTATGTCAGTAAGTAGGTAATTAGGTTAGTCAGTATGTAAGTAGTAAGTAAGTAAGCAAGTAAGTAGTAAGTAAGTCAGCAAGAAGGTATGTAAGTGGTAGGTAAGTCAGTAAGTATGTAAGTAAGTAAGTAGGTAATTAGGTAAGTCAGTAAGTAACTGATAAGTAAGTCAGCAATTTGGTAAGTAAGTGGTAAGTCAGTAAGTAAGTCAGCAAGAAGGTAAGAAAGTAAGTTGTAGGTAAGTCAGTAAGTATGTAAGTAAGTAAGTAGGTAATTAGGTAAGTCGGTAAGTAACTGATAAGTAAGTCAGCAATTTGGTAAGTAAGTGGTAAGTCAGTAAGTAAGTCAGCAAGAAGGTAAGAAAGTAAGTTGTAGGTAAGTCAGTAAGTGGTAAGTTAGTGGTAAATAAGTCAGTAGGTAAGTAGGTAAGTAAGTAAGTGGTAAGTCAATAAGTACTCAGTATGTTTGTAAGTAGGTAAGTCAGTAATTAGTAAGCAGTTAATAGGTACATAAGTACAGAAAAAAGGGAGACAGTTTAAAATTGGAAGAATCCTCTGAAATTGGGCAAAAATATATGATTGCTCAAAACTGAAGGGACTCCTTAAATTGAGAAATGTGCCTTTTTTTGTTTCTATCTGATAACTTAGAAAAGTTTGAGGGACTCTAACATTAGGCAGTAATTTCATGTTATCTTCACAACAGGTAAAACCTACCAATTTAAGCAAACTCCAAAACTTCGAAAGCAATCTGAAACATAAAAGAGAGAAAAAGTATGCTATTAAAAAAAAAAAAAAAAAAGACATGTCTGAAATTGGGCCACAAATTAAGACTTCAAATCTACAGAACATCCATGAAAGTATGCAAATAAATTAGGATGACTACTTGAGGCACAAAACAAGAATTTACCCTTTTTATGTGTAAGAGGAAAGCAAACTTTAGAAGAATTATCTGAAATTAGATGTGTGTCTTGCTGTGAAAAATGGCAAAACCTATTTTTGAAAAGATTCATTTAACCAACTTCAAAAGTTGTGAAAGCGCCCTGAAAAAAAAGCTTAAGATGTCTTCTTCAAAATTTGAAATTAAACTTAGGTAGACTACTTCAAAATTATAGGAAAGCTCTGAAAGTGGGCAAAGATTTAAGATAGCTACTTCAAAACTGGTGAGACCTCTTGAAAAGACAAATTTAAACTAAATTTAAAAACTCCCAAACCTTCCTAACTCCTAAACTTAGGTAGACTACTTTACATTGTCTAATTTACGATTTCTATTAGGGAAAGCCCATTCAATTTGGGATGGCTTTAAAAACTTAAGTCACTCCTTCAAATGAGAAACTTACCTTTTGTTTTTTAAGCTGACTACTTTAAAAAGAAAAAAAAAGAAGAAGAAGAACTCTGAAATCAGGCAGCAATTTAAGATATCTTCTTAAAAAATTTAAAGATGGGCAACACTAGAGAATGCCTATGAACTTAAGCAACAAACTGAAGATGACTTTAATTTTTTTTTAGCTTGTATATCAAGAGATATACATTTAGATCTACTGCAAAACTCCATAAATTTGGAAAAACATTGACAAAATTACAAAATTAACATGAAGTTACAAAATTACTACCAAAAAGAGACTAGAATCACTACAATAAACCACTAGAATTGGAACACTGCAATATGATGAAACACTAGAATTGGGATAAAATATGAGCAGACCAGAACTATAAGTAAAATAGGAAACAAGACAGGAAATAGTTCTAAAGATTACAAAAAAAAACATTGAAAATAGAAAATAAAGGGGTGTGGCACCTTGAATAATTTTCTCCTGTTATTACTTTTATTTTATTTATGCAGTTTTAACCATTTTCTTAAATTATTACTTTTTTCATTTTTTGTATTTCTTTAAATAAGGAGGAATTTATTATTACATAAGCTCTTTTTTTTCCATTCTTTTCAAATAGGTTGTAGCTATTTTAACACATTTCTATCATTATTAATAAATTGTTTATGTGTTTTTTTATGACTTCTAAGGTGAAACTGTGTGGAATAACTCCAGGAACAAGAAGAGCTTTGCTTAAACCCTTGTGAATGCAGTTGTATTCCTGCCAAACCGCTCGTGGCGAAGGGTTTATGGTGGCGATGAAAGAGACAAGGGTCAAGGGTAGCTGAGACCTTTAAGGGCCAAGTAGTACAGAAACGCAAAATTGAAACAAAGCCAAAAGCATCCGAAGACAAACCCACACAATGTGATCAAATAATGTACATTCACTGTTTAAATAATGTCGAAATAATAACAATATTGGAACAATTTATTACTTCTTGCTTGTGGTTTATCTATTGTTTCTTTTATTCTTCAGTCTTTTATTTATTTTTTTCCCTCTGTGCCTCCCACACGCGCAGCCAGAGCAAGACAAATTGAATTTAATCTTCCCAAAAGTCTGGAAGGAGAAATGTTTGTCTTCCCATCGAGAAAAGAAAGAAAAAAAAAAAAAAGGAAGCAAAGCTGAGAAAACAGGTTGCTTGAAATCTTCACTCCATCTGCTACAGAGGAAATGAAAACATTACAACGGGGCTTGTAAGGACTTCTGTTCTAAGGCAAGCTGGAAATTAATTTCATTACATGTTTTTCTAAGAAAGACTCCACTGATATAAAGCAGATACAACAATACAGCAAAACGAATACAAAGCAGGGGATGATATCAGATGTTAGTGGTTAACACTATTATTGCTGTTTAATAATAATGATCTATAGTAGTAATAATAATCGTTCACAGCTGAGACGTCTCTCGATCTCAGAGGCTTAAGTTCAACTCGAACTGATAAACCCGTGTGTTTTATAGTAGTGCGTAAGAGATCGATGCTCATAAAACACATTATTTATTTCAAAGCAAGTGTTCACCTTCAGTCCTGAAATGTCTTACTCTCTGGTAGGCAAGTGCTGATAAGAGCCCTCTAATTCTGGCAACCGAATGAGAACTACTTTATCTCCTTGCACAAAATTGGTGCCTACCTACACAGCCTTCTCTCAAGCGAATCAAAGGAGTAAATAAATTAATTCGAAAAGTCCACGATGACACTAATGTGGCTGTTTGATAAGTAAGGAATAAATCAGTGTGCATGGTGTCGTTATAGTAAAATAACGTGTGACGGTGTAGTGTGATGAAGCAGAGTCCAAATTGATTATTTTCACGTGAAAATAATCCAAATGTTTTATTTCTCTGGATAAGAGTTACCTGAAAATGACCAATAGTTGAATTGATAGTTGTAGTAATGCACAATAAACACTCTGTTTAAGACTCTGTTATGACGATACTTGAGCTTGAATTAATCGTCATGAAATAATCTCACAGCTTATGAATGTATACTTGTTAATTGCAATGTTGTTGCCGTATGTCCTAGCAAGTGTGAAGTGAATTCTGCAGTTTATTACTTTAGAGCTAATGAGAGTTCAATAAATCAGCAAGTCTAATCCCTCAAGATTTGTTCCATATTGTGAAGTAGGATTTTTAATCCTCGATAGTTAGAGCCTAAAAGGCATTAAACAAGTTTTCAATAAGTGAATTTGCGGCACAAATTCAAGACCAATGTATTGCATTTTGGATATTCTGTATATGTTATATGACTAGATCTAGTATAGTCATATATAGTATAATGAGCAAAAAGCAGTCCGTACAGGATTTCGTGGAGATTTTTTGTGATTGTTGCGGATAATCTGTGGCAACTCTGAAACATTGCAAGCTCCTGAGAATATCCCGAAGTTTCCTTGATTTCACCTTAATTTCTGCAATCGCAAAATCCTGGAGGGACTGAAATGGGAAGCAATAGTGTTAGGAAGCAAGGATACTTGAATTAAGGGGGGAAATAAACTAAACAAACAAACAAAAAAAAAAAAATACACTGGAATTAGGAAACAATAAGACTGAAAGACAATATGACTAAAGCTATAAATGAAACAGGATACAAGGAGGCAGGAACTAGTTCTAGAGATTAGCTCTAGAAATGAGGAACTAGAAAACCTGGAAATTAGAACGAGGTCAAAATAAAAAGACTGGAAACAAAGAACTAAGACTAGAATTAGGAATAATATAGGGACTAGAGCTACAGTACAACAAAATGGGATAGACACAATGGGATAGACACAGCATAGACACAGTTGGGAACAAGGAAAGTAGCAAGGAAAACCAGGAAGTAGGAAACAGGAAGTCATCTCTGGGAGTAGCACTTGAATCAGTTATTGCAATGCAAACTGAATTAAAGTTTTATTCCCATCATAAACTCTCCCAGCGCACGTCGTCTGAAGCGTTTAATAAAACATCATGGCATTTCTAATCGATTCCCTCGGCCCGTGATGCCATTTCAATTAACCTTTTCATCATAATCACTAAAATAAAACACATGATAAACACCAGCTTACTGGGGATTTGTGCGGTGTAAAAAAAAACAAAAAAAAAAACAGAGGTGCTTTGGCTTTCAGTTATCTCTTTATAAAAATAGAAGTAATACATAAATGGGGTTAGCACGACATGTAAATGATTTGATGGAGGTCACATGATTAAACAATTAGCGAGGATTTATTAGGCCTAGCCTACTTTATGTTTTAATCCAATAATAATAATAATAATAATAATAATAATAATAATAATAATAATAATAATATAGCAAATCTAATTTTGAGCCAGCTTTAACAAGTATAGCTTTAATCTTGATCTTAAACTATTTACAGAACATGTTCCTAATATCCTCTGGAACAATATTTCAAAGTTTAGGGATATTATAAGAAAAACCTCGGAACTGATAGTAAACCTACCTCAGCTGAATGAAGCGCTCAAGACGGGTTATACTGTTTCAGAAGATCAGTAAGATTAGATTTATACATCATTAGCAAAAACTTTGTAGTAGTTTTCACATGTAGAATGCATTTTCACATTAACTCAGCATTACGTTGATGACATCACGTGTGGAACATCATGTATGTGATGTTACTACCACCTAAGTGACCTCTGTCTAGGGCTTGTCTCGGGCTCCTTCATCTTCAAGCTCCTGAATTGCTCCATGAATTGATATAGGCTGGAAAATGTGCACAGTATCAAAATGCTGCACTTGTTTGTCTGTCTCAAATAATAAGTTAAGTGAAGTGCTCCACTTAACCATGACATGGGATCACCTTATAGGCATTTCAGAAGTGTCCTTTCCTCCCCACAATGGTCACAAAACAATGGTCTTCTGTCCTGCAATTAACTCTTTTTTCCGGTAGCTGGGCATAACTCCATGCTTTCAACGTCATGCTTGTCATAGGAGGAAATCAATAGTGTGGGAGTGCAGTTTCATTCCATCTACTTTCTGCCACAAAAAAAAATGTGAAATGTTAGGGCAGCTGATTGCCTCCCTTGTTTCAGAGTAAGTAGCTGCTGTCCAGGGGCTCTCCCGGAAACAGGAGGGACATTGAATCAGACATCCCTTAAATTTACCTGGAGGTTTTTTCTGGCTGTGCAACTCAAGGCTTGTGTGCACATACTTTTCAGGTTATTGCTCAGCACTGTCTTGATTAAGGTATTACACTAGTGCTCAGAAGGCTGTAAGTTAAAATCCCAGATCTGTTCAGCCTTGTACTCTGTGTCACTTGTAAGCTCAAAGGAATAAACAAGAAAATGATATAAAGTGGACTAAAATAAAGACTGATAAAGCACGGCAAAAACAGTAATTAAATTGGGAGTTTAATGAAAAAAAAAACAGCAAGGTTCCTGAACATTGGGATGGAATTTTCAGGCCCATTTCCATCAAGACTGTTTGTATTGATAAACAACAAAATAACCAGAAGATAAATTGGTGGAAATCAGTAAAATATTCTGTAGAATATAAATAGATGACCTGGAGCCATGAGACATAACTCATTCATTAGGTAATCGTTAATTGAGCAATCATTAATTGAAGACATTGCCGTAATGAATTCATTGTCCACCCCATCCGGGGTGTCCCCCGCCCTGTGCCTGAAGTCCCCTGGGATAGGATCCAGGCTCCCCGCAACTCTGTGTAGGATAAGTGGTACAGAAAATGGGTGGATGGATGGATGGATGGATGGATGGAATTGAAGATCAATATCATCATCATCATCATCCCTCCACTTTCTTCTTGGTTTTAATATGGCTGATGTTTTTCCTGTCAGCACTGACAAATGGCAGTGTGTCTGGACACCTGGTGGGTTTGTATTTGTGTGTGAGCTAATCTCCTGTCCATCTGCCCAGATCTGTCAGATCTGTAAAGGCCCCATCATAAAACCCTGACTCACCCCCCCCACCCTGAGTCCAATTTGCCAAAATCGAGCATGCATCTGTGACTCCCTTCTGTTATTACAGATCTGCAGTAGTATTTTCCCACCCAAATTCACCCAATGTGAACACTACTGAGTGTTCTGATGGGTCTACAACATACATTCTACTCAAAATTATCAGAAGCAGAACCCTCTCAAAAAAACCAAGACCAAAAACAAGTTCCTCTTGATTTAGCGCTCATTGTTCTGGTGGCTCTAGAGCAGTGGTCACCAAACCTGTTCCTGGAGATCTACCTTCCTGAAGACTTTAGCTCCCAACCACAATCGTGCCCACCTGACCATCTAATCACTGCCTTAAGAAGTTCTTGATCAACTAAAACAGGTGTGTTAGATTTTGGTTGGAGATGAAACCTGCCGGAAGGTAGATTGCAAGGAAGAGGGTTGGTGACCACTTCTCTAGAGTTTTCATGTATATAGTATTTAACATTAGAAACCAGAAACTACTAACCTTAAAACTTCAAGAGTTTTGCTGCTCTGGTGATTCTAGAAAAATGTTGATCGTTCTGGTGGGTCTAGAATGTCACGATTGTACAGGTGGTTCTAGAACATTCATTCTACTTCTTAAAAATGGTTCAAATGGTCAGAACCAGAAATGTCTCCTTGGGGGCTGGAAAGCTCAAACAGGGCCAAAAACATGAGAGGAATCTGCTGCTCTAGAACACTGCTGATTTTCTCGTGGGTCTAGAATGCTCATTCTACTTCTTAAATTGGTCTCATAATGGTCAGAACCAGAACCTTCTCAAAAAGCTTTCACACTGACTGCAACACCAAAAACAAGACAATTCTAGAATTAGCACTTCTTGATTGTGCTCATTGTTCTCGTGCTTTTAGAGTTTTCATGTCATTTCTTTAAAAAAGGTTAAATTAAGGACCAGAAATGGTTCGAAGTGGAGCTTACAAGCACAATCAAAGGCTACAGCACTTAACACTGGAAGATACTGAAATCGGCTGTTCTAGAACTGCTTGTTTGTCTGGTTCTAGAAAATATTGACTCTTCAGGTGGTTCTGGGTCGTTTGTTCTACTTCTTAAAATGGTGGAAAGCACCAAAACCATGACCAGAATCAGATGTTCTGGAATACTGCTGATTGTTGAGAAAGTTATTTCAACTTCTTGATTATGGTCTTAAAGAACTTAGAATCAGAAACATATCTCAAAATGCCCCAACATTGAGTACAACATGAAAAACAAGACTTGAACTTTCTTGAATTTGCCCTTCTCAGATATGCTCATTGTTCTGGTGGTTCTAGCATTTTCATGTCACTTCTTTAAAAAGGATAAAGTACAAACCAGAACTGGTTCTACATGAAGCACTGAATGTTGGCTAGCATGCTTGCCTGGCACTTCCAGGTTTGGGGGTTCAAATCCTGCCTCCACCCTGTGTGCACGGAGCTTGCATGTTCTCCCCATGCTTCAGGGGTTTCCTCCGGGTACTCTGGATTCCTCCCCCAGTCCCCCCCAAAGACATGCACTGTAGGCTGTCTGGCATTTCTAAATTGTCCATAAGTGTTAATGTGTGTGATTGTGCCCTGCGATGGGTTGGCACCCTGTCCGATGTGTCCCCCGCCTTGTGCCCAGTGTTCCTTGTAACCCTGTGTAGGATAAGTGCTATGAAAAATGGATGAAGCACTATATTCAAAACAAGAAGATTCTGGAATCAGAGGTTCTAGAGGTTCTAGAAAATGCTGATAGTTCTGGTGGGTCAAGATTGTAATGATCATGTTGCCCAAACAGGACTTCCTCTGTTTTTTTTTTCTTTTATTCATTATCTCTTTCATCATGTCATCCATTTTCCCCATTGTTATATTCTCTTCTTTGTTTTTTTTTTGTTTGTTTGTTTTTTTCTTTCTCCTATTTTCTCTCTAGGCTTATTTCAAATAACACCATTGACAAATGGCATACAGCTAAACAAATGATGTGATATTTTATGTGTTGACAGCCAAAATGTTACAAAACAGGGGACTGAACTGGGGCAGGGCTACAGAATAGAGAGTTTCAGCCATGATCTGACCCATCTACTGTTCACTCACAATAACAAAATCTTTTGTCTGAATGCATTTACAGATCAACATATTCTAAATTAGTGTTAATAAAGCCATTAAATCACAATAAAATGGTTGACTTGAACTCCAAAACTTTTTTTGAGACATTCAGAACATTCAGAAGGTCAGAATGATTCATCGAATGATTCGTCACTGACTCCTTTCTCTGCGCCTTATTGTGCTATGTGATTTAAAAGTCAGAATGAACTCAGAGATCAATTTTACTTTCAGCACTGTGTGAGAGGATGGGCCTCATAAAGGAAACTAGGCGAATTAAAGAATACTGGACGGATAAAACTGAATTTTAAGCGATTAAGCAGATTTTTTTTTCTCTCCATGTCTAGTGACTCGTGATGCTTCGTGATGCCCCTCCACATGCCAAAAGTGTCCTTGGGCAAGACACTGTCCTTGGGCAAGACACTGAACCCCAAGTTGCTCCTGATGGCAGGCTAGCGCCTTGCATTGGTGTATGAGTGTGTGTGTGAATGGGTGAATGAGAAACAGTGTAAAGCACTTTGTAGAAGTGCAGACCATTTAAACCACAAGACTCTCTTATCCATCCTCATGAGTGAGTATTGGAATTCCTGACATAACATGTCATGCGTCCTTCCTGGAGGAAGTGCCATATCAGGTGACATGGAGGGGATCCACATTCTGCTCCTTACAGACTCTTTACTGCCATCCCACAAGGCTCAGTGCTTGGTCCTCTTCTGTTCTCCCTCTATACCCACTCTCTTGGTGAGGTAATATTCTCAACTGGGTTTTCATACCACTGCTATGCTGCTGACACTCAACTTATCCTCTCCGTTCCTCCCTCAAAATTTAATGCTTCTACAAGGATGTCAGCTCGTCTTGGATGGCAGCTCATCAGTTGAAACTTAATCTGAGCAAAACTGAGCTGTTGTTCATCCCTGATGATGCGTCCACATGTCAAGATCTTGTGATCTTCCTGGACAACTCTCAGATCTCACCATCTGTCACTGCACGCAACCTTGGGGTAACCATGGACAACCAACTGTCCTTCTCACCTCACACTGCTAAGCTGACTTGCTCATGCAGGTTTCTCCTTTAGAACATCAAGAGGATACAGCAATTTCTATCCACCACTCAGGTACTCGTTCAGTCCCTTGTTACTTTGAGACTGGATTACTGCAACTCGCTCCTGGCAGGTCTGTCTCAACACGCCATTCAACCTCTGCAACTGTTCCAGAATGCAGCCGCATATTTAAAGCACTGATGTTTGCTTACAAAGCCAAAAACGGACCAGTGCCCATCTACCTTAAAGCACTTATCATACCCATACTGCACCACGCTCCCACTGATCCTCTAGCACTGCTCGACTGGTGAGTCACCTTCTCTCAGGGCACAAAGAAGACATGCATCAAGAATTTTCTCTGCTCTGGCACCCAGGTGGTGGAATGAACTTCCCCCAGCACTGCTTGACTGGACCCACCATCTCTCAGGGGACAAAGAAGACATGCATAAAGACTTTTCTCTGGCCTGGCGCCCAGGTGGTGGAATGAACTTCCCCTAGATGTCCGAACAACCGAGTCACTGGCTTCATGCGATGACTTCATGCGACGACTAAAGACCTACCTTGGTGTCATATACACAATTCAGCCCCGTCCAGGGTGTCTCCTGCCTTGTGCCCCGAGCCCCCTGGGATAGGCTCAAGGCTCCTCATGACCCTGTATAGGATAAGCGGTACAGAAAATGGATGGATTGATGGATACACGGTTCAGTGACTACTAAGACCCTTAAAAATCTCACTTACATTTTTTGTTTATAATCTGTTCAAAATAACTTAATAATTCAAGTTTGTTGAAGTGCCTCTGTAAACGTTGCGGATGCTAAATGGGGGGAAAAAAGTGGTGTGTAATAGTGTTAGGTTTAATCGGAAGCCGGGTGAAATGTAATTATGTGGGTTTTCCCTGGAGAGACTACACGGTTAACTCGTCTCCGAGAGCGATTACCTCTCCGTTTGTGCTGCTTTCATGTTGTGGAAATGTGGTTTTCATTATTATTACTGTAATTAAGATTAATACAGACGCACACACACATGCACACACATTCCTCGTTCGCTGTTTGTGTGGAGGATGATGCAACGTTCACTGAGGACTGGATTTGCGGATCAAAGAACTTTTTTTTTTAAAGAAAAAAAAAATGTAAGACGTTAATGTTATCATGCGTATAAATGCATCGCACGTGCCTGATGTTCAGTCTGCGTCCTTATTTGGAAGTCCGAAGTCCAAAAGATTTTGTTTTCCTCCCTTCTTTGTTTTTCAAAATATAAGTAACAAAAAAATATGATTGCACGGTCCTCATCTACTGCAATCTTGCTGTGGTATTCACAGGACATTTCCAATGGAAAACATTTTAAAAAATTATTTGATTTTTGGTAAAAGTTTTTTTTCACAAATGAAGAACCAAATGTAACCTCCAGCATTCAAATTAAATTATGGCCCATTCTGCCATTTAGATCCACGGCTGACTAATTCCATTAATTGCCTCCAGGATCTAATTACAACACATTCAGAGTTATTTTATTCCAAAAGGATAATCAGCGCCCGCTGCGATGCGCATTAGCTACCGTCATGTGATGGAAGTGTCGAGCAGTTTACAGATTTGTGAGAGGGAATCGGGCATGGCGACGTGTAAAAGAGTGTTATTTAGAATCTTAATCAGAGTCATTATTTCTTCATGAATGTTAATGAGTGACGGAGCGAGCGTGACTAATGGCGCGTGTACACTGATGAGCTTTTGTTCGCCGAGGATCTCTAAAACGAGAGTGAAGACTAATCGTACACATCAGCAATAATTATTCAAGTCAAGTTTTTACTTATAAAGCACATTTAACACAACCCATAAGTCAGAATATTATAATTCTTAACAAAGTACTTCACCATGAAATGCTAATGTGGCTAACACTGGGTGAAAACTAATAGAGAGCACTTAGCATGAGACACACATCTGTGTGTAGGTGTAAGTTGTGGCTGATGAAGTCGAGTTTATTCATAAACCACACAGAAGTTAAGTTCAACTAAGCTATTTTGCAGCCAAAGCTAACAGTGAAAGTTAGCATGAGTGTTAGCATGTTGATTCCGTAGGTCAAGACCCAGAAGGAAAGGGATGTACAAAAACTAATGCAAAACAGTCTCATGTACTTTCAGTTTACATTAAAATCACAATTAAGAACTCAAAAGTTGGACAGTGAGTACATTTAGAAGATTAAAGCTATTAGAAAGCATAACACAGTCGACACCCCTAAGGTCAAGCTAACAGCTAAACACTAGTTCACAGTGAATGGAACTAATCTATTGATAGACACTAGACATAGTTTGAAGAGTTTGATGAGTTTTTTTTTTTCTTCATAAATCACATTTAAAACCACAGAAGCTAAGCTAAACTATATTACCAAAATCCTCGTGTTGCTAATGATGGCAGGAAAAGCTGACAGAGAGAGCTAGTGAGTATTTATGTTCCCAGGGTCCTATGTTCCCCAGATTTATATGGCACATAATGAACACATGAAAAAGGGTCCTATGTTCCCTGGTTCCCAGGGTCCTATGTTCCCCAGCTCTACAGAGCACATAACGGAAACCTGAAAAACATGTTCCCAGCTCTGTATTCACTTAATATGACATGGGTTATTGTGGGAACTCGTCAAAGGGGTTTTCTGTTCCCCAGCACTGCCGTACAGCTCTCAATATAATAGGCTTGAGGGAATTAAAAATGGTTGGAGTCATGGAATCACAAAAGGTCATGGCTTCCTTAGATTACTTTGAAAAGTTTACTTAATGTGTGGTACAGAATATTGAATTTGGGAACATAGGACTGTTTCTCATGTGTTAATTATATGCCATATAAATATGGGGAACATAGGACCCTGGGAACATAGGACCCTTTTTCATGTGTTCATTATGTGACGTATAAATCTGGCGAACATAGGACCCTTTGTCATGTGTTCATAATTTGCCATATAAATCTGGGGAACATAGGACTATAGGAACATAGGACCCTTTGTCATGTGTTCATTATGTGACGTATAAACCTGGGGAACATAGGACCCTGGGAACATAGGACCCTTTTTCATGTGTTCATTATGTGCCATTTAAATCTGGGGAACATAGGACCCTGGGAACATAGGAATGCCCCCCCCGTTAAAAAGTAGTGGTCTAGCTGAACCCCTGAAGGACAAAATGCTAACTCTATTAATAGCAAGGCTTCACCGAAAAATAAGCTGTTTTCATTAACCCACAAGATTAGCATTTTAATCGGTTGACTAGGATCAAATTTTGGGCGTCTGAGAGATAAAAACGAGTTCATTGAACATGATTTTTCTTTTTTCTGTAGCTTCAAAGCCTTGGGGTCAAGCAGACGGAGATCAATCCGAGCAGCTTTGGCTTAAAAGGCACCTTGTAGCGAATCATCAAGCCGCTAGCATTGATCCGAGCTCCCACCCGCGGACACTCGCCAAACTCTTCATGCGTGAGAAAAATCAATTAATTAATTTCTGACTTTTTGTTTGGTAGACTCTCAAAATGATACATTACCTCAGACATGCTAAAGGCGCTAAATCCGGCACTTGTCTTATTCTACCTCAGTAATCACTTTTCTGTCAGGAGGTACAAAACTCTGCGTGCGTGTGTGTGTGTGTGTGTGTCACCTAATGCTAATTCGCTAATTTACATGCAAAAATAATAATCCGCGATTTCCTACAAGCGATAAGTGTTAGCCATGTTTTTAGTCTGATTTAAGACATTTTTAAATAGTTAACTGTTTGCTAAAGCTAGCTTGTTTTGATTAGCTTATTATTCAATCACATAGCTATGTTAGCTAAACATAAACCGCTAGCTAGCTACTAGCATTAAGAAATTAATGTCAATGTATTATAGTATTACATTAATGGCTCTTTCTTTCTTTCTTTTGCTTCCATCTTTTCATTCAATCTCTTCCATTTTTTTTTTCATTTATTCTTTCTTCATTTTTTGTTTTTTTTTCTTTCTTTCTTTTTTTTCTTTCTTTCTTTCTTTCTTTCTTTCGCTTCCATTTCTTCATTCATTCCCTTTGATTCCTTATTTGCTCCATTGTTTTCCCTTTCTTTCACATTTTCCTAATTTTATTTCTTTATTTTTTTGTAATTCTTTCTTGATTTCTTCACGTTCTCTTTCACTCCAATGTTTCTCTTTTTTTTATCTATCATTCCTACATTAGTTCATTTCTCCTGATCTTTTTCCTGAAGTATTCTCTTTCACAACTTTTTGTTTTCTTCCTTCATTTCTCCTAACTTTTACCTTGTTTTTTTTTTCTTTCTTTCATTCTATCCACCCTTTCTTTCCTTTCTTCACCCATTCATTTTTTCCTTCCCTTTCTTTTTCACCATTCCTACATATTCTCTCCTTTCATTTTTTTCTTACTTTCATCCCCCCATCTCTCCACTTGTTTCCATTCCTTCTTTTTCATTTGCCCTCTTTTTCTTTTTATGTTTTCAACCTTCACCAACAGTTTCCTCCTAATGTTTCTTTCTTTCATTTTTTTTCTCTTTCCTTCTCTCTGTTCTTATTTTTCCATCCATTTTTCCCCCTTTGATCACTCCATCTGTTCATTTGTTTCTTTCTCTGCTCATACTTTTTCTTTTGTTGTTTTTTTTTTCTCTCTTTTTTGTTACCAGTGATTAATTTCTTTTTGTTCCATCTCTCCATCCATTCTTACTTTGATCTCTCCATTTTTTATTTTTCTTTTTCATCTCTCCATCTCTCTATTCTTTTTTTTCTTTTTCGTTCTTTTTTTCCCCGTTTGTTTCTCTGTCGAGCTTTACATTTTTTTTTCTTTTGTTCCTGTTTCTTTCTTTTATTTGTTAGTTATTTCATCATCCCCCAGTGCTTTCTTTGATCTGTCAATTTGTTCTTTTTAGAATAGATAGATAGATAGATCTCCACTTTGTTCTTCAGAACATGGCGGATTCAGTAAGAAGGAAGTAAATGAGTGAATAAAGTACACAACTTTATCATGTTTTTTTTTTTTTGTGTGTGTTTTTTTTTTGTATTTTTATCCCGTTTCGAGTTCGCTGCTTCATTTGTACCTCCACTTTCTCAGTGAAGGATGAAATGGGGACGGGGAAACATTAGTGTTTGACACAGACGTCTATATCGCCTTCATCTACATATAAATTGGAAGCGTGTAAAGGAGACGACGGCGCGTCAGGAGTGTGTACGCAGAGCTACTCATTACTCCTGCTGGAAAATAACAACCTGTAAGTCTGCACCAATCAGAGGCCAGAATAACTGACAGAAAATACAAATAACTGAATGAGGGAATTAGTTTAAAAAAAAAATTAAAAAAAAAAAAGACCCTGTCATTTAAAGGTAAAAACACTGGTGCTGTGACTGCAGGGTTCCTTTCATTTATTCTTTCTTTCTTTCTTTCTTTCTTTCGTTGATCCCTCATCGAAACATTTCTCCTTTTATCCCACCATCATTTCCTTTTATCTATACATTCTTGCTTTATCTTTCTTTTTCTTTACTTCTTTTCTCTTGATATTCTCTTCCTTTTTTTAATCATTTCCCCTCTGTCCTTTCTTTCTTTCTTTCTTTCTTTTGTTGATCCCTTATTGAAATGCCTTTCCTTTTATCCCTCCATCATTCTCTTCTTTCTTTTCCATCTCTACATTCTCGCTTTTGTCTTTCTTTCTTTCCCCTATATCTTTTCTTTTTTTTCCCTTTCTTTCTTTCTTTTTTTTCTTTTGTTGATCCCTCATTAAAAACGATTCTCCTTTTCTCCCTCTATTTTTCTCTTCTCTCTTTTCCCTTTCATCCCTATGTTCTCACTTTTTTAAAAACATTTTTCTTTACTTATTTTTCCCTATATTCTTTCTTTCTTTCTTTCTTTCTTTCTTTCTTTCTTTCTTTCTTTGATTTTCCTTGCTTTACTTTCAATCTTCACCATCCACTTTCTTTCACTTATTAATTTTTTTTCTTTCTTTTTCTTTTTTCCTCTCAGTTTTTAGTAAAAACGTTTTACTTTTCTCTTTTTTTTTTCTTTTCATTTCTTTTTTTCCCATCAGTTATTTACCTCATTTTTGCTTTGTATTTAAAAAAAATAAATAAATAAATAAAACTCTGGGACAATGCAGACTTTCAGATGGATTAATCACACACACACACACACACACACACACACACACACACACACACACACACACACACACACACAACACACTGCTGTTTACTCTCCATCCGGGAACAAGTTTAGCGCAGGTGTGTTTGCCGTGTTTGAAGAGATGCAGCATCACCTCGTCCAGAAAAGAGAAGCTAGCGGTTGTCATCGTGTGTGTTTGGGAAACAGATGCGAAGGTCCGATGGCACACGACTGGAACTAATGCTGTTATCTGCGGCTGTTCTTTCAGCTACAGCAGGTTAAGTCAACATCAGCGGGATTTGGTCGTGACTGATAGCAGCGCTGCACACAACTCAATCCGAGACATAGACAAAGCACACACTGTGTTCTTCTTAGCTTCATCTAAATCATACACACACACACAAACACACACACACATACACACACTTCCATTTGATGAACTGTAGAACATTCTGGCATGGCCTGGGTCTCAACCCTGCTGAAAAAAAAACCCCTATCTGGTGCTCTTATGGGCCACACAGGTATAGATATATATACATATACACATATATATATATACAGGTGCATCTCAATAAATTAGAATGTCGTGGAAAAGTCCATTTATTTCAGTAATTCAACTCAAATTGTGAAACTCGTGTATTAAATAAATTCAATGCACACAGACTGAAGTAGTTTAAGTCTTTGGTTCTTTTAATTGTGATGATTTTGGCTCACATTTAACAAAAACCCACCAATTCACTATCTCAACAAATTAGAATATGGTGACATGCCAATCAGCTAATCAACTCAAAACACCTGCAAAGGTTTCCTGAGCCTTCAAAATGGTCTCTCAGTTTGGTTCACTAGGTAAATCACAAACATTCACTGCCAAAGAAGCTGGCTGTTCACAGAGTGCTGTATCCAAGCATGTTAACAGAAAGTTGAGTGGAAGGAAAAAGTGTGGAAGAAAAAGATGCACAACCAACCGAGAGAACCGCAGCCTTATGAGGATTGTCAAGCAAAATCGATTCAAGAATTTGAGTGAACATCACAAGCAATGGACTGAGGCTGGGGTCAAGGCATCAAGAGCCACCACACACAGACGTGTCAGGAATTTGGCTACAGTTGTCGTATTCCTCTTGTTAAGCCACTCCTGAACCACAGACAACGTCAGAGGCGTCTTACCTGGGCTAAGGAGAAGAAGAACTGGACTGTTGCCCAGTGGTCCAATATCCTCTTTTCAGATGAGAGCAAGTTTTGTATTTCATTTGGAAACCAAGGTCCTAGAGTCTGGAGGAAGGGTGGAGAAGCTCATAGCCCAAGTTGCTTGAAGTCCAGTGTTAAGTTTCCACAGTCTGTGATGATTTGGGGTGCAATGTCATCTGCTGGTGTTGGTCCATTGTGTTTTTTGAAAACCAAAGTCACTGCACCCGTTTACCAAGAAATTTTGGAGCACTTCATGCTTCCTTCTGCTGACCAGCTTTTTGAAGATGCTGATTTCATTTTCCAGCAGGATTTGGCACCTGCCCACACTGCCAAAAGCACCAAAAGTTGGTTAAATGACCATGGTGTTGGTGTGCTTGACTGGCCAGCAAACTCACCACACCTGTACCCCATAGAGAATCTATGGGGTATTGTCAAGAGGAAAATGAGAAACAAGAGACCAAAAAATGCAGATGAGCTGAAGGCCACTGTCAAAGAAACCTGGGCTTCCATACCACCTCAGCAGTGCCACAAACTGATCACCTCCATGCCACGCCGAATTGAGGCAGTAATTAAAGCAAAAGGAGCCCCTACCAAGTATTGAGTACATGTACAGTAAATGAACATACTTTCCAGAAGGCCAACAATTCACTAAAAATGTTTTTTTTATTGGTCTTATGAAGTATTCTAATTTGTTGAGATAGTGAATTGGTGGGTTTTTGTTAAATGTGAGCCAAAATCATCACAATTAAAAGAACCAAAGACTTAAACTACTTCAGTCTGTGTGCATTGAATTTATTTAATACACAAGTTTCACAATTCGAGTTGAATTACTGAAATAAATGAACTTTTCCACGACATTCTAATTTATTGAGATGCACCTGTATATATATATATGGGCTACCATATTTGTCTGCTTGGGTTACCTTATTTAACAGTAAACCCATAAATACAAATATTACAAAAGTACAATAAAATGTAAAATGTATTGCTTCAATGAAGAGAGACCAGTAGTTCATGCTTTACTTTATTAAGCAAGGTTTTAGTGGGAATAATTTGTACATAACGATAATAACTTGTAAATAACTGTTGAAAACTCGTAAAGTATTCCAAAAAAAAAGAAAAATGCAGTGAAGCTCCTGCCGGATGTTCTGCTTGTTCAACAGTAGTTTGATAAATTGCCATTAAACACATTCGGACAGATTTGAATCGCTAGTTTAATTCTCACTTCTTATCATTTTGGTTATGGGGAAATGCCAGAAATTGGTATGGTAAACCGTCTTCTAACGGTAAAAAAGAGGCGCGAACTCTGAGGGAGTTAGCTACCCAGTGATGTTAGCTAGCTGTAATTCTAACGTGACAAGAAGCCAAACTAATGTTTTGGTTAACGTTATGTTGTGAAAACAATGTATTTCTAACACATTTCGGTTTTCAGTTTTGATATAATAGTGTAGTTCTTACCTTGGGTACACTGACTGACAGCAAAGTCACCTCCCGAAAATTAGCACAATGTTAGTGGCACGAATGGAAAAGTCAGGGGGTGGGGGATGGGCATTACTGTGTGAGATCTCACGAGATCCTGCAAAAAGTTTCACAAGATCTCACAAAAGTCTTTTGGGTTTTTTTTTTCAAACTTGTTTTTCCCCTCAATATCCGCGAGCTCTTGATCCTTTTAAAGAGCAGAAAATTGGGTAAAATTGCATGAGTGTTGGCATTTTTAGATTTGTTTTTTTTTTTTATATATATATATATATATATATATTTTATTTTTTTTGGGGGACCTTCTTAGTTGACCCAAGTGGGCCCCAGATAAGATGCCCATTTTGGGCCCATGCCCTCTCGGTACCCCTGTAGCCCAAGTGTAACCCGTGTGGGCCCCACATAAACATGTTGGCTGGGAAGCTAACCTGGCAGGATTTCTGAGAGGGTTTTAAAACCACATTAAAAGGAAATGTTCTTAAAGCGCTCTCTGCTAGCACTAGTTCTCTAGCTAATATGCACTAGCTTGGCACAATTTCCAAGAGCACTTTCAAGCGATATTCATCAATCTACATATTCACAGCAGGCTGCCTAACATGAGCTAATGTACCAGGACTTCTGAGAGGATTATTAAGCCATAGTCATGTGTGTTGATCATCACTGCTAACACTAGCTAACTAAGATAAACGAACCTGACATCATTTATGAGATCTTTTTTTTTTTTTTTTTTTAAGGTCCTACATACCACATACAAAGGTACAGAGTTATGGTCTACTTACCGTTTTACTGCTCACTATATCAAGCTATATTCAGATCTCCCTTAGTAAAGGTTACCTCAGGTCTCATTTCTGCCTCTCTCTCTCTCTCTCTCTCTGAGTGGAAGTTGAGTGAGTGATTGCGAGATTGGAAGCATAGCGTGAGTGTTTTTTCTCTCTTTTCTCTCTTTGTTCTATGTTTTTTTAGTTTTGGTTGAGATATTTGTTATCTTTAGTGGTGTAGTTTAAGTGGTTTAGGGTTTTTTCGGTGGCGGCGACAACCAGTGTAACCGGGACTCATGCTGATTCGCAGAGTTGGAGGCATGGGGCTGGAAACGCTTTTAAACTTTGTCCGAATATAGATTGTTCTGCGGAGGATTGCGCTTTGGCGATCGGAGGAATTTTTGGATACGATAGCGTCAAATCCGCGTCTAGGATGAACAATGGAGTTGTGATTTTTGTGGATAGCTTTGATAAAGTTGCAACAATTGTTGAGCAAGGTGTAATAATCAGAGATATCTTTGTTAAAGCGGTGCCGCTCGTTAATCCGGCAAAAAAGATCATTTTGTCGCAAGTACCTCCGTTTATTAGTAATGAAATGTTAGAAAGTGAACTTTCAAGACATGGACAGCTAGATTGTCTCCGCACTTGAGACATGTTGTTTCATTTAGAAGGCAAGTCTTTATGATTCTAAAGAACACCAATGAAGACGTGAACTTAGTGTTCAAGTCCAGAGTGGATGATTATGACTATAACGTTTATGTAACCTCAGAGAAGATGAAATGGTTTGGATGTGGAATGGAAGGTCACCTTATACGATCATGCCCAGATAAATCCCCTGCTGAAATTAAGACCTTAGAGCAGGGTGAGTCAAGCAAATCTCAGGGACAAAAGCAAAACGAATCAAATGAATCTCAGGGACAAAAACTGGACAAAAACAAATTACAAGGACAAAAACAGAATGTACTAAATGATCCTCAGGGATTAAAACAGGGTAAGTGAAGTGAATCTCCGAGGCAAAAACAGAGTGAAAAAATTGGATGAATCAAATAAATCTCAAAGACAAAAACACAACGAAACAAAAGATTCTCAGGGACAAAAACAAAATGAGTCGAATTAATCCCAGGGACAAAAACAGAATGAATCAGATAGAATAAAACCGAAACAATCACACAAAGCTCAAAGGATTGAACAAAATAAAAGATCAACGCAGGAGACTAAAGAGTTTTTTCAGGCTCCCTCTCCAGTTGTTCAAGAGGACTCGGTTCAACAGCGTGATATTGATATTGAAGAGGAGGCCAGTACTAGCACTCGGAAGGAAGTGGAGGAAGTAGAATATTCTGTGGATGAAGAACGTGAGAAGCTGGTAGAAGATAAGTTTGTCAAAGATAATGTTAAGAAAAGAAAAAATAGAGATGATTTTCAAACCTCGGAAAAAAAGAGAAAGTTTCCTCTTAACGATTGCTCTCAGACTTATGATAGTGATGTTGAGGTAGACTCTGATGCAGATTCTGTAACTTTCTCGCAGTCCGTGCCCCTGGAAGAAAGTGGCTACTCTTCGTTGAGCATTAAGAAGTTTCTTCAGAGTACTAAAGGAGCTGGGAATGTGAAAATTGAGAATGTGTTTCCTGATCTGCAACTTTTCATCGATTCAATTAAGAATTTTCAAAAAAGTTCTGAAAGTGCAGGGGAGAAAGTTTTCACTGATCAAGAGATTTATCGTTTAAAGAAACTTGTTTTGAAAGTTAAAAGACAACTAGAAGATGGCGAGTATGTTTAGTAATCTACGCTCCAGCTTTTTTGGAGACTGTAAATGATATTAATAAGGTCGGGAAGTAATACTCTCTCTCCGATGTTATTAGAGATTGTAATGATAAAGAATTTTTATTTATAGGCGGGGACTGGAATTGCACAGAGAGTAGACTTGATAGAAATCATGTAGAGCCTCATCCGGCCTCTCGCACCCGTCTGATTCAATTGTTAGAGACCCGTGAGCTATATGATGTGTGGAGAAGGTTACATGCGAATCAAAGTCAGTACACCTGGACTCATTGTAAAGACAATTTATTGTCTATGGCCAGACTTGATCGTTTTTATTGTTTTAAATATCATCCTAATTGTTGTTAAAAACGGTTTTATTAGCCCTGTTGGGTTTTCTGATCACTCACTTGTTGTGATTTGTGTCTTTCTGAAATGTGTAAAGCCTAGTAGTGCCTACTGGCATTTTAATACAGCTTTACTAGAAGATGAACATTTTAAAGACATCTTTGTATCCTTTTGGAAAAATCATCAAAAAAAGTTTTATGACTTTACAACAGTGGTGGGATTTCAAAATAAAATAGTTGTGTCAGCAATATAATTGTAATTTTACCAAAGTCTTGAGGAAGTCAGTGAAAGCTCTGGAGTCTGAAGTGGAAGAACTCCAGGGTTTAGCTGAGGTCACAAAGGATCAGCACTATTTTGAAGCTCTTGAGGCTAAAAAGATTGTGTTAAATAAACTGCTTGGGGTATCAGCACAAGGGGCTCTGATTAGGTCCCGTTTTAAGAATGTAGTAGAAATGGATGTTCAATCACACTTTTTTGGATTGGAGCGTAAAAATGGTCAAAAAAGCTTAATTCATAGTTTAAAGTCTGACTCTGGACATGTGATGTCTGATCATGCTGCCGTTCGTAAGCATGCTGTCAGTTTTTTACAGTGATTTGTATAAATGCGAACACCAAGAAGAGCAGGTGATAGCTCAGAGTTTTTATACTGGTCTTCCCCAGGTCAAACAAGAGAGTAATGCTGTATTGGAAGCAGATATTTCCATGGGTGAACTTTATGCAGCTTTGCAGAGTATGCAGAGCAGAAAAACTCCTGGATTAGATGGACTGCCAGTTGATTTTTATACATTTTTTTTTGGTCTGTAATTGGAGAAGATCTTTTGGCAGTACTGAAGGATAGTCTAGCCAATGAACGTTTGCCTTTAAGTTGCAGAAGGGCAGTTCTTACACTTCTGCCAAAAAAAGGTGACTTACAGCTCATAAAAAAAAAACTGGAGACCTGTGTTCCCTGCTTTGCACTGATTATAAGCTACTCTCCAAAGTATTGGCAAGTAGACTTAGTAAAGTGATGGAACAAGTTGTTTATCCTGATCAGACCTACTGTATTCCTGGCAGGTTGATTTCTGATAATATTGTTCTCATTCGAGACTTGTTAGAAATCTCTAAGCTTTTTGGTCTATTTCTATTGATCAGGAAAAAGCCTTCGACCGGGTTGAACACAAATATTTATGGCAAACAATGATTGCTTTTGGGTTTACTCCTGGTTTTAATAAAATCAATGAAATCAAGACTTTGTACTGTGATGTTTTAAAGATTAATGGTGTTTTGAGCGGTCCTTTTCAGGTCCAGCGGGGAATTAGACAGGGCTGTGCCCTGTTTGGCATGTTATATTCTCTGGCTTTTGAACCTTTATTACATAAACTTAGAGCTGTTTTACAAGGTGTGATTGTACCAGAGTGCAATATACCTTTAAAGTTATCTGCGTATGAAGATGACTTCGTCATCATGGTTGATAATCGGCAAGATGTCATATGGCATCAATATGGCATAATTTCTTCAGCAAGAGTAAATTGGAGCAAAAGCGAAGCTCTCAGTATAGGGGAGTGATGGGGGAAAAAGTTTCAATTGCCTGTAGGATTGAATTGGAAGATAGAGGGAGGGGGGGGTTAAAATGTTTAGGTGTGTTTTTGGGTGAAGAAACTTTTGTCCTTAAAAACTGGGATAATGTTCTTGAGAAGACTAAAGGTCGTATTGCCAGATGGAAGTGGATTTTACCAAAAATGTCGTATAGAGGTCGAGTTCTTGTTATTAACAATCTGATTTCGTCCACTTTTTGGCATCGCCTATCCTGCGTTGATCCTCCCCCAGATTTGCTGTCAAAGATTCAGGCGCTTCTTGTTGACTTCTTTTGGGACCTCCTGCACTGGACTCCTCAATGTGTATTATTTTTGCCGAAAGAAGAAAGAGGACAAGGCATAATTCATCTGAACAGTAGAGGGGCAACTTTTCGTTTCCAGTTTGTTCAGAGGTTTCTGTGGGGTCCCACAGATCAGGTGTGGAGACCGCTGGCATGCACTATTTTGAACCAGCTAGGTGGACTCGGCCTGAACAGAACATTATTTCTGATGGATCTAAAGCAACTCAACACTAGTGGATTACCAAGTTTTTACCGTGGACTGTTCAAAGTTTGGAACTTGTTTAAAGCAGGGAGGGCAGAACATTGTACACAGTTCATTGTACTGGCTTCTCCAAGAACCAGTCGTGTATGGGACCCAATTGAGTGCAACCTGTCAAATAGGTCCCAGTCTACTCAGACAGTTCTGTGTGTCTAATGTAGTGACGTTGGGACATGTAATTCAGTTTGCAGGTGTAAACATGGACTATTCTCCTCTCCTTGCCTCTCATTTAAAGGTGCACTCTATCCGTATAATCGCCTTGTTGCTCAAAAAGTGGAAAGAAGCTTTCACAGATTCTGAATGTACATCGTTGCATTTTTATTGTGATGGTTCTGTTCAACCCAGTGTTGATGATATTTTTCCTTTGGTGAAGGTTCTCCCAGATTTTAAGGACTGTACAGGATTTTTTTTTAGAAACTGATAATTCTTGTGTGTCGGTGCATGACGCTGATAAGAAATTGTTATACAGATTGATTGTTAAAATTCTGAACAAAGATAAATTAAATGGTAAAATTGACACTCCATGGAGAGCTCGCTGAGGTTTGAATGATGGTGTTGGACCTGAATGGAGAGCGCTGTACAAACCACCATTGTTGAAGAAGTGTGCTGATTTGCAATGGAGGGTTTTACATACAGCCGTGGCTGTTAATGCTTTTATGCAATCATGACTGCCCGTTTTGTACTCTTTGTGAGACAGTTTTTCATTGTTTTATGGACTGTTGTCGTCTTTTGTCACTGTTCTCTATGTTGGAAGATCTTTTTAAATTGTTTGGTATAGTTTTTTTCCAAACAGTTGTTTATTTTAGGTTACAGGTATTCACAAAAAAAGAGGGAGCAGTGTCAACTCTTTAATTTTATTTTGGGAAGATGGCTGTGTATATGAGTAGACGAAATAAGGTGGAAGGATCCGCAGATGATGATGCTGTTTTTGTATTTGTCAAAATGTTGAAAGCTCATTTAAAAATAGATTTTAATTACTATAGTTTGATGAACGATCTAGAAAAATTTTCCAATATATGGTGTTATAAAGATGTGCTCTGCTTATTTGATTGTTGTGTTGTTGTTTTTTTACAATTGTTTTAATAAAGTATTTGTAAAAATAAAAAATCTCTCTCTCTCTCTCTCTCTCTCTCTCTCTCTCTCTCTCTCTCTCTCTCTCTCTCTCTCTCTCTCCCTTCTCAGCTGAATCTGCTCATACATCTCTCTTTCCTCTCACTTAAAGGTCAAGTGTTTCTTTATTGTTATTTCCACTGTCCTTTTCTTACACACTCGGTGACAAGATAAACTCCGTCTCGCAATACACTCGCGCAATCCGAGTAAACAGTTTAACACAACGCCACTCCATAAAGAACTCATCCATCTCTCTCGGCAGATCTCCTCACGGGAAAGCTCGTCCTCTGCCCGGCACGAAGAGTGGAACTTATCATAGTCATCATTCATCAGTTATACCAGACATCTCTCCAGATCTTTTTTTTCTTTCCTTTCACAGAAAAATTCCATTTTTTCCCCCCCAATAAACCTCCCACAATTCTGTTACCAGACCGCATGTTTACGGGTGCGACGCGAACTTCAGAAGTGTGGAGTCGCAAATCTGATAAACCTGACTTTAGACCAAGTTCATTTAAAGGGGACCTATTATACAAAATTCACTTTTACATGTTGTTTGAACGTAAATGTGTGTCAGCAGTGTGTGTACACAACCACCCTACAATGGTAAAAATCCACCCACTCCTTTTTTTTTTATATTCCCCATAAATCATAAACAGAGTCTCAAAATGAGTCATTCGTGTTTTCTATCCGACGTGACGTCACGTTGGAACAGGCCCCGCCCACGACTGGTGACGGACTCTGCCCTATTAGCGTAGATCATAGATAATAGGTCTCCTTTAAAAGTTGAGGCTATACAAGAAGGAAATCTACAAGGTGCATATATATAAATGACCAAGCCAGCGTTTAGCTAAGCAACTGAAGCTGAAATGCTGAACTGTAATGGTGAGTCTGCAGTGAAGAAACTAGTGAGATTTCTTTTCACGGAAGTGTACATCACAGCCTACATACCGCCTGATACTCCACTGTTATTTCTTCAATGTATATTTACAGTGGGTTTTTTTTTTTTTTTTTTTGTGGAATTTTATTTCTTGTCCTTCTGGAATTTTTGCTCACTTCCAGCACCAAGGGAACATTTTGTACATCTCACACTTGGTGAAAAAAGACTCAGATTCTGCTCCATTTTATGAAACACAAGTGGCCACTGGCTGTGAATCCCTCAGGCAAAAACTGGCATCTCCAATACCCACACACACACATGCACCAGTTTGAGAGGATCTGTAGCATGAGTGAAGCAACAGGGAATAAGCAGTTCTCTCCACAAAGCCAGGTTTGCACCAATAATCGATTACATGATATATCATGAGGGACGCTTCAAAACATCATCAGTACCTCATGAGGCTACCTAGATAGACAGCATTTTTAAGGTAAAGTATGCCCCGGGAAGCAGAAGGACTTTAAATTTCGACTAGCGTCATATGAGAAGGCGATCCCATAACACAAGTTCCACTGAAAAAAAAAAACCACGTAGTTCTTTTAACTTCGGAAAACGAGGCAGCACTTAATGGCGAGTTGCATTTTCAAACAGCGAGCAGTCACAATTAATGCAAATGGGGGAGGCGAATGTGGCCATTATTTAAAAGAACACCACTGTGCGCCATTAGGGCCGAGGCATTTATGAACTCTCGATTGATTCCGCGCGTCGCTAACGGCCCGCGCTTGATTAGACATTTTCCACGAGCTCCGTTCCATTGAGGCGGAATAAAACATTTGCATGGGGGAACAAATGGAGAAGTGAAAAAGAAGCCGGTTGGGGAGAAAATGGACAGCCGCGTGGTCCTTGTGGATATTCGCTATGCCAAAGGAGAAACGGAAGTGCTGATCAGAATACATTCTTTAAAATGAACTATCAAAAAGTAGATGATCAGTCAGGACATGTTTGGTGTTTGAAATTTGCTTCTTTAGTTTTGTACTGGACCAACCAGGTGGTTGGCTGTACATCCTGTACACCACTGCTTGTACACATTTGGTGGCTGCCATTGGAGCGTTTGCATTTGGAGGACGTCCTCAGGGAGCATCGACTGACCAGGGATGTCCATAGAAGTTCACCACTTCCATAAACTGTTCCATAAAAAGACATGGTTAACGGTCTAGGTTTGGTCAGTCTTGGTCTGGCTAGTTTGCCCCGCAAGTACACCAGGCCTGACACCCTGTAAATGACCTCAACTTGTCTAGAAAAATGCAGTTGGGTTTGGAATGAGGTGGTGTGGAGCAAAGGGGTGTGGTAACAAGGAGAGGCAGTGGATTAAAGGGGTATGGAACAAGAGAATGTGGAACGACGGGGCATGGAGTGAAGGGGTGTGGCATGAGGAAGTGTCGTTGAAAGGACAAGGTGACGTGGTACAAGGAGGGCTTGGAATGACGTGGGGATCTTCAGTAAGTCAATTCGACGTGAGGATCGCTGATCAAATAAAATCAGTCTGATGTAATGCGCTCAGTCTTAGGGCCCTACTGTAGTCAGAGATGTTCTACATTATCTGAAGGGTTTCTCAGGGTGAGAAGGAAGTCAGATAATCAAGGTGGAACTGAGAGACACTTAATCAGATTACTGCCTCGCTATTGATTGTCTCCCGAGCCACGCTGATGAGTTTCTGCTCGCCGTGAAACCTGATATAATCACCGTATCGCCTCAGCATGGGGAGGACGTGGATAATCAGCCGTGGTGATTGTCAGACTCGCTATTGAAGACGCTGACCCTCCAAAGCGAGAGGTGGAGAGTCAAGCGCGTGAAGCCGAAAACCGAAAAGTCTCAGATCGTGTTTTATCCAAGATCAATGTGCAAAGACATGAAATTTAGTCTGGAAAATCAGGGAAAGAGTAACCTGGTGTAATGACAGAACGGCAGACATGTTGGCTCGGTTCCAAATACTAGAATTCATGTCCAGTGTTCTACTTATAATGTCGGCCATTTCTGCTCTTATCCGTGTTCTTATTAGAACATGGTACTTCTGACACTAGGTACTTCTCCTCCATCACAAACATTAAAATTGACAACTAGCATGCTCTTACTTTAACCTCAGTCAATTTGGATCTGTTCCAAATACATGCCTATTTAGTGTTCTTATTACATTGTCACTAGAATTTATGTTTAATTCATGTTCTTACTACAACGTCAGCCATTTTGGCTCTGCCCCAAACATCAGAACATCAGACCTTCAGCCATTTCTGCTCCAGTTATCATGTTCTTACTATAATGTTGACAATTTTGGCTCTGTCCCAAATGCACATCTAGTTAGTGTTGTTTTTACACTGTCAGACCTTTTTGTCATGTTTCCAAACATTACAATTCATGTTTAATTCATGTTCTTACCAGATCATCAGCCGTTTTTGGCTCTGTTCCAAACCCCACTCAAAGAAATTGTTACGCACCATCTTCTCTTGTGGTGTTTCCTTCTTTCAAGATGATTTTTGTAGAAATAAAACCAGGAAGAAAAGTCAGGTTGCCCTTGATCTAGATACCGCGTTGTAGGTCTTGGACTTCGTGCTTCGATTAGCGTTCGCTGCTATCCCCCTGATTAATGACTGTAATTCAAATACAAGTGCAGATCGATAGGTGAACCTTCTGTTCTTTCAAGAGCCAGAGAGACAGAACAAGAGAAAGAGAGGAAGAAAGTCGAGTCAGGAAGCAAAAAAAAAATCCGAACAGGAAGTCACCAGTTAGTTGATGTTTAGTCTCAATGACCCAAACTGTGGTGATGCTAAAAGGCTAATAAAACAACAACAGCAACAACAACTACAATGGCAACAACAACAACAACACCAACAACAGAATTTTAGCCAAAAGTCAGGTACTTGGGAAGGTATGGCTTACAGAGGTCATATTCTGGAACTGTCCCAAATCTAGTAAGTGGTATTGCTACATGGCTTACTATTCTTTTGTAGCTAAAATGTACGAAAGTTTTGTTTCCATTTTAAGAGGAGCAAAAACAGATACAAGAACTATTATTTATGAACATCTGTTAATTTTCAAATGTTGAATAATTGGTGTCCATAGTTATGAATGAGGCAATAATAATTGCCAAATTAAAGACTTCTTTACAGTGTGTTACATCCATCCTGGTTGTGACCCCATTCGGTTTCCACATTCTTTTAGACACTTTGGTTTCCACTTTCCATATTTGGGCATGACTTCCCACTGTTTCCGGCTTCCTTATACATATGTTTTTTCTTCCCCATCTTTCTTGTGAAGTCGTTTGCCTTTATGCATTGATTCGAATGAACCATAGCAACGAAACATATCTAACACCTGCCAACTTGATCCACATTTGAATGGTGTATGCTGCCTTGTCAATAACTCAATTAGTCATCATTTTGCACTACCAGAGGAAAGAGCTTGATATGCTGGTTGATCTAAAATAGTCTATTTGTAGTCTTATAACTCCCCCACCCCCCATTTTGTTGCAAACACTATGTTTACAAACATTTGGTGGTGTACATTTTAAACTTGGTGTCATTTGGTGCAACCGACTGCTGATTCTCAGTTGTGCTTGTTGGTTCTCGCCTGCAGATAGCTGGAGCAGTCAGAGTGTGTCTAATTTCTTGTCTCATGATTGAGTTTCAAGCAAGCTGAAGCTTATCGGATTTCTGACTTGGGAAGTAGTCTAGTAGTCTAGCAGCGTGTGCTGCTCACTGACTGAACTCTGAACCGATCTCGTCAACAGCTAATGAAAAACTGAGAGCGTGAAAACAGCAAACGCAGCAGTTACTAAGTAAAAATGGCGGATAGATATTCACAGATGCATTGCAGCTCCTGAGTTTCTGGAATAGCATGTACATTTCGAAGAAGCACAATCATGTGGAGGAGGTGCAAATACAGTATGAGAAGGCAGAGAGAAATGTAATGAGGAAAGTTATATATTAGTGACCACCAATCTTCTTCCTGAAGGAAAAAGATTTCCAGGAATACAGTTGGTGATCACTGCTGTAATGGAGTGTGACTCATCAAATGGGCAGGTTCTTCATTTTATTGTACTCAAGTATATACAGGTGCATCTCAATAAATTAGAATGTCGTGAAAAAGTTCATTTATTTCAGTAATTCAACTCAAATTGTGAAACTCGTGTATTAAATAAATTCAATGCACACAGACTGAAGTAGTTTAAGTCTTTGGTTCTTTTAATTGTGATGATTTTGGTTTACATTTAACAAAAACCCACCAATTCACTATCAAGTGACCAAAAAATGCAGATGAGCTGAAGGCCACTGTCAAAGAAACCTGGGCTTCCATACCACCTCAGCAGTGCCACAAACTGATCACCTCCATGCCGGAATTAATTTGAGGCAGTAATTAAAGCAAAAGGAGCCCCTACCAAGTATTGAGTACATGTACAGTAAATGAACATACTTCCCAGAAGGCCAACAATTCACTAAAAATGTTTTTTTATTGGTCTTATGAAGTATTCTAATTTGTTGAGATAGTGAATTGGTGAGTTTTTGTTAAATGTGAGCCAAAATCATCACAATTAAAAGAACCAAAGACTTAAACTACTTCAGTCTGTGTGCATTGAATTTATTTAATACACGAGTTTCACAATTTGAGTTGAATTACTGAAATAAATGAACTTTTCCACGACATTCTAATTTATTGAGATGCACCTGTATTTTTGTCCTTCTACAAGACAATAACATTGCTAAATCTGAAACTACCTGCTGCACTATTCAAAAAACAGGACTAAAAGCATCAGGGGAAAAAAATGAAATATTAGAATTGAATCTAATTCCCAGGAAGTGAGTTGTAGTGCACTTAGAAGGCTGGTTCACAGACACTTCACAACAGCTCTAACTAATACTCAAAAACAACATTGCTGTTGTTAAAAGAAGAATAAAAGAATAAAATGTATATGGGAAGTATATGGGTAATTTAAAAGTAGGAGCTATGGTGTACTTTGAAGGCTACGTCAGTAAATCTGAAACAGACTTATGAAATCGTATACAAAGTTTCTTTGAAGGAAATATGACTGAAGCTAAGCTCACATGTCTGATGTGCAGGAAGTAAAATGTAAATATATATATATATATATATATATATATATATATATATATATATATATATATATATATATATATATATATATATATATATATATTATTTATTTATTTATTTTAAAGAATGGCATTAACAGAGCAGGAAGTACTGACAAAATAAGGCAAGTAAAGAAAAGGACAGGTGAACCCAATAAACAAAAAAATAGAGCTAGGTTTAGAAGAACAGGAAACTATGACCATATAAGGAAATTTGTCCATATTATTGCACCATATTATGGGCAACACATCTGGACACCATCCCTACAGACACCATCTCCATCCTCAGTACATAGACACACATCTCTGCCTTTTGACTGTTTTTTTTTTTTTTTGGTGGGGGGGGTCACTTTTAGAAATATGTTTTTCTATCCATTTTTTTTTTTTATAACAGGAGTCTTTTATGTTGAGTAAAATGAGCACTTTTGCACTTAAACTCTATTCGGTCTCAAGCAAGCTTCTTATCAACGTGAAACGTTTTTACTTTTCAAATAAGTCCTCGTTTGATGCAAAAAATTGTTCCAAAAAATAAGGAGGAGAAAAAAGAGTGAATAAAATGTGAAGAGTAAAGTGAAGTACATTAAGTGCTGAGTCACACACTGCAATACAACTTCACTATATGCTCCAGTACAAGTTCACTACGCAGTTCGATGTGCACTTAACCAGACGGGGGGGGGGGGTAAATCTGAAACCACCTGAGAGAGCTCCTTCTAAAACAGTTATTGCCGAAGGTACAGTCCATGCGCTCCGCTGATGTCTTATAAAATAAATAAATAAAAATAAAGTTTAGGGGAATAAAGTGAACTGATTCAGCAATGTCCCTAAGGCTACATACGCTCCAGCACAGTTTCAAGAAAAGAGCGGCGAGAGGCTCTTACATAATGCTGTGGCTAAATAAAATAACACTAAATATTAAATATTAAATAAGTGAATAATAAAATGAATAAAAAAACGATGAAACATGAAATAAATGAATAGAAATATGTATTAAAATATTATAGCATTAAACAAATAATTAATTAAAATAGATATTATGTTGCAATAAATACCTATATTAAAATAATATTATTAAATGCGATATGGGGTAACTCAGTGCAAGTATAGGATCTTCAAATGCCACAGTGTATTGTGGGTATTTTTCCCCCAATCATTTGGACAATTAATCATTGCAGTGCATTATGGGACAAAAAAAAAATGATATATTATATATTATATAGAGTTCTTAGCATTGAAATCATGGAAATGTCTTCGTTGATTGTTTTGGGCTTCAGCTTCCAACCAACTTTTAACTCTGAGAATGATTCGCGACTGATTAGCTAGCTTTGGGCTTTTTTAACATCTATGGAGGGAGTCTCCAGTGTCAGCACTGGGTAACTTTAAGACCCCCCCCCCCCCCCCGTCTTATCAAGTTTAAGAGAGAGAGAGAAAAAAAAAAGAGAGGCTGGTGAGGAAATAATTTTAAGTTTGTAACTGCTATAACACAAGCGATCACAGGAACTAGCTTCTTTCATGGACGTTCCACAACATGAAAAGTAACTATAAACGGATTACAAAGTACATCATTGACAAAATTGCTGTGGCTTAAGAGGAATAAAACACTTACAGGCGTTCTGTTACAGGAAAATAATCAACGTCGGGGTTGTGTTTACCTACTTAGCTACGACGCTTTTAAACTCTGTGTCATTTGGTGCAACCGACATGCGATTGTGATGTTGAAAGGTTGAAGTATCATTTAATAATTGACATAGAAGGTTGAAATACTAAGAAACGATAGGAATTCATAATTGTCATTCATAAACAGTAAAAACATACAGCAACAATAAAAGACAAATAACTGCTTTTATGCAAATCAGAAAAAAGACAAATGCGAGTTTATAGTCGCATTAGGAAGTATTATATAAAGTCGTATTTTCTGTTTATTCAACTTTTGCAGTTACACCTGACTCGTAATCAGTTACCGATATGCTTTTCCTATGATATAACTAAAACAACATCGAGAAACTTCCCATTTCTATTCTGAATGTGATTAGCCAATCACAATGGAGAACACTGAAAGTACTGTCCTTGGCAACACAGAGCATTATGGGTATTCCGTAGCCATCACTTGGGACACTTGTCCCAACATCATCAGTTTAGTTGTTAATCCCGTTTAACATTGTGGGGTTTTTTTTTTGGAACAACCGTGCAGCGTTTAATAACACCAGTGGCATATTTAATTGAGCGGAGATGAAAAACGCTGGTAAAAGTCAAAATCCATTTTCCCTCGATGTGAGTCGAGTTGCGTACGCAAACAATAACTGACAGCTTCAAAGCAAACGTCAGGATTAATCAAGCGTCAAACAGGTAGGCGGTTTGTGGAACGCAACAAAGTGATGTTAGATTCGTTTTTTTTTTCTCCTCAAGGAGTTTCACTCGAGTGGATAAAAAAAAAAAAAAAAATCACAAGTAACGCACGATGACAAGGCTACACATTGACCGCACACACAAATAACTGCACGTACAAGCTGACAGAATCGGAACATCAACGAGTTCACAGGAGGGAAAGGTCGGGTTTATTATTGCGCTTCGGCTGTAAACGATTTGCGCTAATTATCTGCATCAGCCAATCACAAACCTGATCCTTTCCTTTCACCTCGTCCCATCACTCTTTTCATAAAACACTCGTTTATTTCGACAACATGTTAATTTAACTACATTAATCAAGCTTGCTTACATGTATTCCACTAGGATGTGTAACTAATAACAGCATTCATAAGAAAGCTTGTAAATTATTAATACAAGGAGTCAAGGAGCCAAGTTCTATTTTAGGCTAACTATCATGTTTGATAGCAAGACACTGACTCATTAACAGAAGTTAAAATCAGTAGGCAAGTTTGTTAACAAGCTGGCTAACATCAGGCTATAAATCATTAGCCATTAGCAAAAGTTAAAATCAGTAGCTAAATTGTTAACAATTTGACTGACATTAGACTTATTCATTAATAAAGCTAGTTAGCATAAGTTTTGATCATTAGCTAAGGTTGTTAGCAAGCTGGATAGCAGTAGGCTAAGAATGTAAAGCATTAGTCAAGCTTGCTAACAATCAGTTGCTAAGTTTGTTAGCTGTCTAAAGCTGTCTAAAGCAATAACTAGGTTATGTTAAGCTAACTATTTTACTGTATAGGCCCTAAAATTTAGCCAGAAGTGCTCACTGGCAATTAGCTAATATTAAGCTAAATAATTTAGTAGATTTATTTTTTTTGTTCGTTTGTTTTTTTGTGGCATCATATGATCAGGTTTGCGATTGGATGGCAAAATAGATTTTAAGTTCTACCCCCTTTTTGATCCTTTAACAAAATCAAGACCTTTACTTCTCTTACACTTTTACCCAAAATCCTTCGCGTCTCCAACACACTTTATAACTCTCTTTTTTTTTCCCCCCAGCGTCCTCAATCCTTCACTCTCTCTGTAAGGTTGGAGAGGTCGTCACGGCGACCGCGGCGCCATTCATCATTAGCCTCGTCGTCCAATCCCGTGGAGAGCGGGATGATAAATCTCCGTCTATTCAAGCGGCTGTTTTAAAACGTGCCCTCGTCACTCACTTCTCTCATTCTCTCTCTCTCTCTATCTCTCTCTCTCCGTTTGATGCAGACTCACTCAATGACCTACAGCGGAGGGAACTGAGCGAGTGATGTATCTCTCTCGCGCTCGTTCGCAAGTCCTCCCTCCACCCGAAATGAGTTTTAGACGATCTCATTGCGAGGATTGTAATTTCACAGATCAAATTTAGGCCGGTGCCTCGGCGCTGTAATGGAGTCTCCCGTTTAACTGTGTTGCCAAGGAGATACTCCATCTTTACGTGAAAAATGAAGTGGAGTGCGGAGCACTAAGTTAACGGCGCTACTGCACTGAACTCTTCTCTCGTTCTCATTCTCCGTTCTCTCAGGTGGGTCCAGGTCACCTCGACTCTTGCTACAGCGTTTCTACTCCATCATGAGTAATAATCCAACTTCTATGCGCCAATCAACTGAGTGGCGCACTGGACCACCGTGGCCTCGTCTTGTTACATCGGAGACAAATAATGACAGGAAATGACACAAGATGCTATTTTGGTCCATCGCATCATTCATTTGCGGTTCTTTATAGAGAAGGCCAATCGCAGAGCGAATTGCGTTTTTGACAGTTAACATTGCTAGCATTGTTTTCTAAGATAAATGGAGGACAAAGAAGCAAATTGTTACATTCCTAAATCAATATGGAGCACCATTTGTTACATATTATCATGAACGTTTAGGGAAAACAAATGTTCTATCAAAGGTTCTTCAGATGGTTAAAGGTTCTAGATTTTTCTAGATTCAGTTATGGTCCTTTTAAGAGAATTAAACTGGGAAAGAGAGAAAGAAAGAATTTAGTCATTCCCATACCACATTCACAGGTAAGAAGGATATTAAATTTGTAAATGTATTAATTACCATAAATAGTGTTCATAGACTTCTATAGGGACATCATTTATGTAATATGATGTCATGTAGGCTTAAATCTTCTTAAACCATCTTAAATTATTTAGATAGCAGTTAAATAGACTGATTTTTGGCACAAATGTTGTGTATGGAGCTCAATTCCCCCATCACACAGAGCTCCAGGCATCGCGCTCTTTTTTTTTTTTACAGAAATACAGCAGGATTCAGGCTCTGTGTCAGAAAGAAATCCTGTTAATGAGGCAGAAATCGATTCTGCAGATAAAAACGTCCCCTGGAATCAAGTTTAACATAAAAAAGCACTCGAAACTTTCCGTCAGAATTGAAGTGTGTGGCGAGTTACAGCACAGCACTGTGGCAGTCTGACTCTAATTACATTCCCTCACTCATGTCACTTCAGTAACATGGGTTCTGATTGGCTGGAAGCTGCTTTTTTATTTTTTTAATCCAGACAGCGGGGTTAGACAGGATGTGTCTCACTCTCCCGAGCCTGCAGTGAGCAGCAGGAACCTCCACCATTTTTCACTCTCTGGTTCCACACTGAAAGGTCACAGTGGACGGGTGTCAATATTTTATGAAGATCAGCATGAACATGTGGTAAAACAGTGTGATCCAGCACCGAGCGACATTTCCACCTCGCCCGTGATTGAGATGTAGAGACATGAGAGCTGACAGCAGGGATGAAACGCTCACTTTTTACACAGCCACAGAAAATGGCACTAGAGCTGACTGGTGGCCTGTGCCAGAGGTCAAAGATCATTGGATCAGTGGGATCATATAGCAAAGGTGATGTGTGAATGATACATTGTGAGGCCATAAATAATGCAAAAGAAAGAAAGAAAGAAGGAGAAACAAAACCGAGAAAGAAAGAAAAGCTGTTGTGAAGCTCTTGATTCCCGTCTACTGTAACACCCATTACGATGTCATCGGCTGTCAGCTGGAATTTACATTCTCTAACATTCCTTCAGTGTGTTTCAATGGGAAAACATCTAAACTGTATGTAGTTTATCAGAAGCCAAAGGTCCACAGTGCATCTCTCACAGATATGCTATACAAAACCTTGTGTGAAAGGAGTCTTTGTACGATAAACACTTTGGGCTGAAAAGAGCATTTTAACCTGGAAGGGACATAAAGTACACACTCTCTCAGTGAAGAAAACATAACCTGTACTGACTTCTGAGCATTGTGTCTTTTGTTTTCCTCCCCTGTGCATTTTGGAATGGCGAGGCACAGATGGCAAGGCGGGTTTCTCTATCTCTCCTGCTGCAGACCGCAGGAGGCTAACAGCTTTGAGTCCCAGAATGCCCGAAACGTACCCACAATTTCATGCTGCACTGCTAACGAGGTTGCAGAATTGATGATTGACTGTGATTCACTGGACACTCAGCGTGAGCCTGAACATCACTGAAAGGGACAGGAAGTGCGATGTGGCTGTCTACTGTTTCTGTAAAGTGACAAATTCTGCAAGAAAAATTACAGAGAAAAATGTAAGGGGGGGAGAGAGAGAGACAGAGAGAGATAGACAGGTAGAAACATTCAGAAAAAGACCGCCTTTCTTCAAAAGCATACTTGTTTGTATTAGTGGGTTATGGAGCAATGGTTCTTTGATTAGGCACTTTGCAGGGGTTTCAGCAGATTTTTGTACTCTGAAAACTGTCTTCAGCTGTCTTCCATGTCTTGAGCATTGAGTGATAAACTTAACTTAATCCAGACTAATTAAAAACAGATAATAGTAATATTATAATTCCCCTTCTCTCTGACAAATGGCCTTAGCTATCCAATTCAATGGCAGATCTCTTCCTTGTTGGCAAGTACTGCAGCTAGAGTACTACAGCTTGAGTCCAGTGTTGTCCACTGCCTTCTTCTCTATTCCTTCAACCAATCCTTTTATCCTTCTGATGGTATTAAAACTTCTGATGGTATTAATTTATCCTTCTGATGGTATTTATGCCACAAAGTGCAGGCAGCCAGGTTTTTCATCATCAGTACCCTCCCCCTGGATGACAATTGTGGTACTCCAGTTAGACTATCAGGTTGACACTTTGCCATTTAGCATGTCCTCCTAATTCCTTTGCTGAAACAAGTCACTAGCCAAGTACACACCTAAAACATTTCGGGCTTCTTTTCCCCAAACTAACCCCCCTGAAGATTGAGGAATCCCAATTCCCTGACCAAGCAAATATCCTTTACATTTGTTCTGATTAACCCTTGCTGAGGATGCCTTCTCAGTTCTCAGACTTAAGTGCTGTAACATGATGTGGAAATGCTATTAAAAATGTAAGATTACCAGCATAAGCTGATAATGAGACATGCCCCAAATGGGTTTCACACAATAGATACACACCCTTTAAGATCCTTTCTTAATCTGAATAATAAAGGATCACTGGCAAGTCTATGTAGCTAGCCTTTAAAAGACAGCTGTTTACCTCTTGTCACTGGAATTGTCACACTCAGGAATTGGCACACTCCTGCAATGTCTCCTGAATTACCACACTCCTGTGCTGACTCCTGCAGACACTCCTGACCAATCCTGCTCACTCTTTCAAGCACTCGACCAATCCAGCTAGATTCTGCATACTGTCTCGACCAACCTTGCACAATGCCACAGACACTTTATCCTGCTCACTCCTTCAGACACTCCTTACCAATCCCGCCCACGCCTGCAGACACTCAACTCACGTCTGCTTCCGCAAATACTCTTGACCAATCCCGCCTGCTTCCCCAGACACTGTTGACCAATCCAACCTGCTCCACCAGACACCCTGGACCAATCCTGCCTGCTTCCCCAGAGACTCTTGACCAATCCCACCTGCTCCTCTAGATACTCTGGACCAGTCCTGCCTGCTTCTATGGAGACTTGACCAATCCTGCCCACTCCTGCAGACTCTCTCAACCAAACCCATGTGTTCACACAGACATGCTCTGACCAACATCATCTGCTTTCACAGACCTTTTTGACCAATCCTGCCCATTTCTGCTGGCACTCATGGCTAAATCTCACCTGTTCCAACAGAAACTCTAGATCAATTCCATCTGCTCCCACCCAGGATATTTTTTGTAATAAACTTGATTGGTTTTAAATCCCAAAATATAGACCACAGTGACCTAGACCTGGATAAAATATTTACTGAAGATCAATGAATGTATGTGAAATGTGTCTCATTCAACACTGTCTCATGTAAATCAGTGTGACTTTGTTGTTCTTTAATCCAGGTCTCAAATTCTTTAATAGATACCCTATTTGGTAAAAGGGACAGAATAACCCAAGGACAGCAGCTGGGTAGTAAACCATTCTTAAAATAATCCGTAAAAACATCATTAAAGTCTCTTCCCAAAATTGTCCAAAAACATTAATAACTCTGCTGGTAATCCATCTTTTCTGGTAAAGCGGCCCCCAGATGGCTGTTTCACTGCTTCTGTGAGTTCATCAAATCTAATGGCGGAGTCCAGTTCTTGACAGGTCGCAGTTGTGAAAGATCGTACAAAAGTTCTGTCACGCTATAAGTTTCAGAGCTTTCAGCAATATAAGGTTCTATATAAAACTACGGCCAGTCTTCTCATCTCGGCTGGACCTAATATCGGCTTCAACATTCTGATAGAATATAATTCTATATCACTTTTTAAATTAAAAAAGGTGGGGGCATCCATATCTTTCTCTGTGCATATCATTGCCCCTACTAATGCACCTTTCACCTCCAAGCTCAATCAGTTTTTCTCAATCAATATCTTACTAAGCTCAACACAATTTTCCTCTACTACATCTTTTTCTATTTAATCGATATCCCATTGCAAACTTTTTATGGCTACCCTTACTATGGAAGTTGTATATGATGTGGAATTCTGACACCACTAACCACTCAGTGTTCACAAAAGTTCACTGGATTACTCAGAATTATGTCACATCCCTTGATGGATTTTGGCTTACTGTGTGTGTCTCTGTCTGTCCCTCCCTCTCTGTCTACTTTGTGTTTAGGATATCCCAGAAGAGAATCAGATCTGACGCGGGGATTAGCAGATCGGGAATAATGTCATCACATTAGAAGAATATAAAAAAAGAAACTGCCAGCAACAGTGGTGGCGCATTTGAAAAACGTCTTCCACTGTAGCACTGTAGTACCAGGCCTTGGGTCACACCTGATGCCATGACAAGGGATCAATTTCAGGTGATAGAGCTGACTTTGAGAATACCAGCATTGCTAATGATGCTAATCATGTTTAAAAGCCATATTTCTACTACAGAGAAGATTTTCAAATCAAGCTGAGAGCACACACAGACACACACACCTGGGGCACCGCTAAGTAATGTACACTACAGAAGTTTACAAACAGAATCGGCTAACCTTGAGCAGTCAGAGAAGAAAACCGACAACAAAGCATCTAATGTTGATGATCAGTCATTCTGACAGCTTTTGTTGTGACCAGCTGAGTGGAAAATTCGTCAGCGAATGGACTGCTGTGTTAATTGTAATGGAGGGGACGGAGTCGGCGCTTTCCTCTAAAGTGAAGCCCCATTAGGGGGCAAAGCATCCAAACGACTAAACACTTCATTACTGATAATGAATCAAACGCAGCATAAACACATGATGTTTAGACGTTTGAAGTCAAAACGCTTGCAGCGGTAAACAATACGCTTTGAAACTCTGCATTCAACGACACCATCGCTCCATGTTATCGCTGATTTCATGTAACTTCTATAGCTATAAGACTGCCCAATCAGTATGATGAAACTGTTGTCTCATAAATAGGCACATACTGCATCCACCAAGATTCTGGAAACTACCTGGTTCTGGAACTCTCCTGAACTACACAGACCCTTGACGAGTTCCTGGTTCATGTTCTCAACACTTTTTCTGATATAAAACACAATTTAATAATCACATTTAAAAAAAAAAAAAAAAACACTAGATCATGAATTTGGTTATGGCCAAATAACAATGTTCAAAACGCCCACTAGATCCTGGTCTGCAGAAAAGTACCAGCTCTGGAACATGACCTAAGAAGGATCCCAGAGGATGGCCCAGGAACTAAACTCAACCCTTTTTCATCCGTGGATTCCTGAAAAATGTCCTGACTTAAACACTTAAGGCATGGGCAGAATTTATTAGGAAAATCTCCCATTTAATATCTCATTAGAGCAGCTCTACTGTTCCCTCTATAAGTCCAGTAAGAAAGAGCAGATAGAATAATAGATCCGTGCTGGTGACCTCTATCCCCCCCCCCTCCCCTCCCCTCCCCCTTCTCCCCATTTTATTTATTTTTATCTATCTCTTACTATTTATCTATTTATCATTGTTATTTTATTTTTATTTTTTACATATGCAAACCCTGGTTTTGTATACAGTTAAGTTGTCACACTTGTTGACCATGTTCTATTTTGCAATAATAAAAAAATAATCACAAAAAAAAAATGTCCTGACTTCTGGAAAAGATCAATGTTTTCTGCCTATTGTCCATTCCTGAAAGGTTCCTGAAAAAGCTATTGAGCTCCTGAAGAAGTTCCTGAAAAGATTCCTGTCTTCCTGAAAAGGCTCTTGAGTTTTTAAAAAGGTTACGAATTCCTGAAAGGGTTCCCGAAAAGTCCCAGAGCTTCTTAGGAGGTTCCTTAAACGTTCCTGAGTTTTTTTTGTTTTGTTTTTTTAATGGTCTTGAGTTTCTGAAGACATTCCTGGCACTCCTGATAAGGCTCCTGGTTTCCTGGAAAGTTTCCTGACTTCCTGAAAAATGGTTCCTGTTTACCTTCTGTTGTCTGGTCCTGAAAAATTCCAGAGTTCGTGAAAAAAAAAGAGTTCATGAAAAGTTTTCAGGGTTCCTGCAGTGGAAATACGCTTCAGTGTCAGATCACGAGCCATGAGCCATTCATTCATTGCTGAATCACATCGATTTGCAGAGATTTTTTAATGTGTGTATTGTGCATGGTGTGTGTATTGGCCATGGTGTGTGTATTGTGCATGGTGTGTGTATTGTGCATGGTGTGTGTATTGTGCATGGTGTGTGTATAGTGGGACATTTGGAGCTGTCTTGGTGTTCAGCAGTATTGATTGGGTTGAGACAGGCTCCTGATGTATACGCTATTTTCTCAGCTTATTTTTGTTTGTTCACTAGATGCTAGCGAAGTAGAGTAGCGCTCACCGTTCCTCCTGCTAATGGAGCATACATCAGACTGTGTGTGTGTAAACACACACAGCGCAGAGTAGTTTTATGAGCTACACATCTTCAGCTCGAGAACAAACTGGACACACACACACATACACACAGAAAGAAAAGTAAACACAGTGTGGAGGTGGATTAGTTGTTGACAGAACTCTGCTGTTATTCTACAGCAGTTTAGTACAAGCTCACCTCCATTTAGGAACAGAGAACACACCACACACTTTACCCAGAATCCTCAGCTCTCTCTGTCCTCTCACGTCCACTCAGAAGCTCTCACACGTACAAAAACAACATTGATCAAAAGGACCACACTAACACAGGGTTATCTCAGGACTGACTCGATATAAATAGCTAACTTTTTTTTTTTCAAATATGCATGTTCCAATTTTTTTTAGAAAGAAAAAAGGGGGAAAGACACACACGATGGGTGACAAGTCAGAGACGTGCGAAAGATAAAATGAAAGAATGGAAAAAAACTGACAAAACCGATGAAAGAAAGAAAGAAAGAAAGAAAGAAAGAAAGAAAGAAAGAAAGAAAGAAAAACTATACAGAACAGAAAAACGGAGAGACAGAATAAAAGAAAGGAAAGAAAAAAGGATGAAAGTAAAACTATAGAGAAAAGAAAAAGAAAAAAGGCAGAAAGGAAAAAAGAAAGAAAGGAAAACCATGGACATAAGAAAAAAGGCAGAAAGGTAGAAAGAAAGAAAGAAAGAAAGAAAGAAAGGAAGGAACCTTAGAGAAAAGAAAGTAAAATGTAAACCATACAGAAAGAAAGAAAGAAAGAAAGAAAGAAGAAAGAAAGAAAGAAAGAAACCATAGAGAAAAGAAAAACAGAAAGACAGAATGAAAGAAAGGAAAGAAAAAAGGATGAAAGTAAAACTATAGAGAAAAGAAAGAAAGAAAAAAGAAAGAAAGAAAGAAAGAAAGGAACCTTAGAAAAAAGAAAGAAAAATGTAAACCATACAGAAAAAAAGAAAGAAGGAAAGACAGAAAGAAACCATAGAGAAAAGAAAGAATGAAATGTAAACCAGAGAGAAAGAAAGAAAGGAAGGAAGGAAAGAAAGGAATGTAGACCATACAGAGCGAAAGAAAGTAAGAAAGACAGACTATAGAGAAAAGAAAGAAAGAAAGAAAGAAAGAAAGAAAGAAAGAAAGAAAGAAAGAAAGAAAGAAAGAAAGAAAAAGAGAAAGGGATAGAAAGAAAGGAAAACCATGGACAAAAGAAAGAAAGAAAGACAGAAAGGAAGAAAGAAACCATAGAGAAAGGAAAGAAAGAAATGTAAACCATACCAAAAGACAGAAAGAAAGAAAGAAAGAAAGAAAGAAAGAAAGAAAGAAAGAAGGAAAGGCTATACAGAAAAGAAATACCTTTTTCACCTTTTATTCTATGACATAAAATACACCAGTAATACCCCACTCCTGATTTTCTTTAAAAGCTTTTACGTGTATTGAAAAAGGCGGCTGCTAACAAGCTGCTAAATGGGACTAAAGACGTTGTCGGGGACATTAAACGTCATCAGCAACTATTTGCTGATGCTATTGGGCGACAATCCAAAAGCCTATGGGAAAATCCTATTGGTTTTTGTCGAGGGAACCAGCGTGATGCTAACTTCCGGGTTCCGGTACAAAATGACATCATCCCTGCACCACTGTATTGAAATTCTAGAACATTCCGTCAGTGAGTTAAGATTAAGAAGTATATACACGGATTGGTGTGATCCGACCTTAACACTTTGTGCGCATTCTGGACATGGCTGTACATGAATAAATCACGAATAAATCACAAATAAATCATGAATAAATCATGGCGAGTAAATTTCTCGGCCAATAGGAACCAATAGAAACACACTTTAAAACCTGCATTCGTAGACACAGTACTGATTTTTGTAGCGGCGAATGCTAATCGGCACACATCTGCTACATCACCGCACACACTGTGATTCATCTGTTAGCAATTAATCAACATCACATCCCTGTGGGTTAACCCACACACACACACACACACACACACACACACACACACACACACACACACACACACACACACAGACGGATGCGGTAATGATGTGTATGTATTTATTCCAGGAAAAATTATAAAGGTGTGTGTGTGTGTGTGTGTGCGTGTGTGTGCGTGTGTGTGTTTGCCGTTTGTTTGTCGCTCTCTCTCAGTCCACCCACACACCTTTCTTTTCTGGGAGAGGAAGTGATGTCGTAGATAACGCACACCTCACATCCTCCCTCACACTCTACAGATGAGCGAGATCAGACAGCAGGGGGTTCCTTTACACACACACACACACACACACACACACACACACACACACACACTTACTTCACTCTGAATGAACAATTAATCAAAACCACACAACATCCTACACAACAGCTCATTAACAATGTGCATACACACACACATACACACACACACACACACACACACACACACACACACACACACACACACATGGCATAGACAAAAAGAAGACATGAGGAAGAAACCTTAAGATGAAAGAAAGAAAGAAAGAAAGAAAGAAAGAAAGAAAGAAAGAAAGAAAGAAAGAAAGAAAGAAAGGAAAAAGCAAATAAACAAATAATGAATGAATGAATGAGAAAGAATAAAAGAAGAAAGGAAGGAAGGAAGGAATGAAAATGCAAAGAAAGAAAGAAAGAAAGAAAGAAGAAACCATAGAGAAAAGAAAGAATGAAATGTAAACCATACAGAGAGAAAGAAAGGAAGGAAGGAAGAAAGGAAGGAAGAAGCAAAGAAAGAAAGAAAAAAGAAAGAAAGGAAGGAAAGAAGGAAGGAAGGAAAAAGCAAAGAAAGGAAGGAAGGAAAAAGCAAAGAAAGGAAGGAAGGAAAAAGCAAAGAAAGGAAGGAAGGAAAAAGCAAAGAAAGGAAGAAAGAAAGAAAGTAAGAAAGAAAGAAAGAAAGAAAGAAAGAAAGGAAAAAGCAAATAAATAAATAATGAATGAATGAGAAAGAAAAAAAGAAGAAAGGAAGGAAGGAAGGAAGGAATGAAAATGCAAAGAAAGAAAGAAGAAACCATAGAGAAAAGAAAGAACGAAATGTAAACCATACAGAAAGATAGGAAGGAAGGAAGAAAGGAAGGAAAAAGCAAAGCAAAAAAGAAAGAAAGGAAGGAAGGAAAAAGCAAAGAAAGAAAGAAAAAAGAAAGAAAGGAAAAAGCAAAGAAAGGAAGGAAGGCAGGAAGGAAGGAAAAAGCAAAGAAAGGAAGAAAAAAAGAAAGAAAGGAAAAAAGCAAAGGAAGGAAGGAAGGAAGGAAAAAGCAAAGAAAGAAAGAAAAAAGAAAGAAAGGAAAGAAGGAAGGAAGGAAGGAAAAAGCAAATAAAGGAAGGAAGAAAGAAAGAAAGGAAGGAAAGAAGAAAGGAAGGAAAAAGCAAAGCAAGAAAGAAAGAAAGGAAGGAAGGAAGGAAGGAAAATGCAAAGAAATAAAGAAAAGAAAAGAAAAGAAAGAGACAAACAGGATAAAAATGGGGGACTAAGAAGAGATATCCGTGCACCCCTCACCAATGCTAATGCTTACAGTGGGATATGTTCACTTGTTAGCATTACTTATCACTCACTAGCATTACCCTTAGCATACTTTATTAGCTTATAAATGAATCATAAGTAGTAATGGTGGCGTTTTGCTAATGCTAGGCTAAATGGGTCCCTTCAGGCCTCTGATATTCTGACCTTGGACTTAGGCATCGTTTCCTTGTGCGATATAGGCCTGGGTGAGGAGCGACATCTTAATCATAAGACGTTGCTTATTTTGAGGACTCACTTCAGGTCAGCCCACAGATTTTTAGCTGGATTCAGGTCTGCGCTCTGGCTAGACCATTCAAAAACTTTGATCTTCCTTTGGTTAAGCCGTTCCTTTGTTGATTTGGATGTATGATTTGGGTCATTGTCGTACTGAAAGCTGAAATTCCTTCGTCTTCAGAATATTTTGCGCTAAAATCGACTGGTGTTTGTAGCTATTCATGATTCCCTCCACCTTGATAAAAGCCCCAGTTCTGGCTGAAGAAAAGCAGCCCTAAAGCATGATGCTGCCACCACCGTGCTTCACCATGAGGATGGTGTTCTTTTAGTGATATACTTTTTGGAATTATGGAATTATTATACGTTTTGGAATTGGTCTCATCAGATCATAACACATTTTGCCACATGGTTTGGGGTGATTTAGCTGCCATCTCTGAATACTGGCAAGTGTCATAAGCGCCATAAGCGCATAGAAAGCTTCAGCACACCCGAGTACACTCCCGCTACCACTATGTAGCATGTGGTGTCTGATTGTTTTTGTGGATTTTAAGAGCTGAAATAAACACCAGCCGGATGTTTATGATTAATTTCAGCGAACAGGCTGAAGTAAAGCGAGCGTGTTTTGTTCTGTTTTGCTAACGTGGCCAGGACATAAACGTGTCAGAGTTACAGTGATGAATTAGCTCGAGTCTGCGACGCTACTTTGAAGGAGACGACTTTGTCCAAGTGGAAGTCACTTACAAAAAAAAAAAAAAAAAAACCATTAATTTATGGTAGAAAAAAAACCATAAAAAAATATGTTTATAATTCTGCCATAAAGTTTCCCTGGAGCATGCTCGTGTTTAAAATACAGTTCTTTTCTCTCCAAGGTCTCTCATACTCACACACACACACATACACACACACACCAATGGATTTTATGATGCAATAAGACACAGCCGAGTGCCATAATGCAGAAAATATTACACATCAAATATGCTAACATGGGGAATAGTGTTAGCATTGCAATCGAGTATCAGTTTTTGTAGGGTGGTATGTGGTTTGGTACACAGCCTATGACTGAGGCATGGTGTCCCACAGACGTGCACTTAATATTGGGGGGAGGGGGGGTGTGCTGGTGTGGTTGGTTTGGGAGGGGGGAGGGTTAGGGGTGATGCCGCCTCTTGTTGGCATCCATAATGAAGCATTTCCTGAGGCTTTGTCCCAAAACACAATGGCAGTGCACTAAATAGTGTGTGGAAAAAAAACTATTCTATTCCACCGCATTTTAGCAGCAATGATGCAGCATTTCCTTTAGCTTTGTCCCAAACCACCATGGTAGTGTAAATCATTTGTAAATGATTCCGTATTGAGTGTGTGCCGATTCTCGATGGTGTATGATTGCCTGGCACGTTTGATGATGTCATTGTTACTCTTGAGAACAACTATACATACTTTATTGACTTAGATTGGAACACAGCCTTATCCGGTTCACAAGTTGTTTGAGGTCATGAACACACACACACACACACACACACACACACACACACATTCTGTGGAGGCTGTGTGGACGTGACATATGGTGGGAATTTGAAATTCTCACTTCAAAACAGTGCCCGTGTTCGTTTTCAAACCAGAACACATGCTGAACTGGCTTCAAAACTCACACTCGAAGAAAAGTGTGCTCAGAAGTGCTATGGCTGAATCTGTTTATTCATCTGTCTGAATGTGCAACCGGCTGGGCTGCAAATGAAGTCATCAAGTGTACACTTACTTACTTAGACTGAGATTTAGACTTTATTGTCGCATCACGGTGGCTTAGTGGTTAGCACGTTTGTCTCGCACCTCAATGGGGTTCAATTCCTGCCTCCGCCCTGTGTGTGCGGAGTTTACATGTTCTCCCCATGCTTCGGGGGTTTCCTCTGGGTACTCCGGTTTCCTCCCCCAGTCCAAAGACATGCGTTGTAGGCTGATTGGGGTGAATGGGTGTACGAGTATGTGAGCGATGGTGCCCTGCAATGGGTTGGCACCCCACCCATGGTGTCCCACGCCTTGTGCCCTGAATCCCCTGGGACAGGCTCCAGGCTCCCCGTGACCCTGTGTATGATAAGCATTACAGAAAATGGATGGATGGATGGATGGTAAGTCACTCTGGATAAGGGTGTCTGCCAGATGGCATAAATGTAGCCTTCCTTTCAGCTCGAATCAGTCTGGCCATTCTCCTCTGTCCTCTCTCACCAACAAGATGCACAGAACTGCCGCTCACTGGATGTTTTCCACACCATTCTGTGTAAACTCTACCAATTGTTGTGTGTGAAAATCCCAGGAGATCAGTTCTCCTTCTGATGTAAATGTCCTGGACGGAAGGAAACTCATCTCCAGACATGACCCGGGCGCATTGCACTGCAGGTTTTTACAGTCAAGAGGAGTGCAGTTCCCATTCCAGCAGGTAATATTACCAGCCAGGGTTCCCACGATGGTCCAGGTGTAGAATGATCTAATGATTAAGAGGCTCCGACAGAGTTGTTGTAAAAGCATGAAATGCTTACTTCACTCTCCGGTGTGCTCTAACTAGGTGAGATCCTTAGTGAGGTGGACACCAAGGAATTTGAAGCTGTTGCCCCTGTTCATTAATGTAGAGGTGTGATCCTGCCTGTTCTCTGCATTGCACAATCGGTTTCATAGTCTTGTCTACATTCAGGGAGCGAAGTGGCATACCATTTAAAGCATGATCTACTGTCAACCAGTCTTGTCGTATTAATAACATTGCAATAAAACACTTTTATGACAGTTCCACTGAAAATGATTAAAATAGGAAGCTAGTAATGTGGGGGAAATGGCATTTTGTCTTATAAAACCACTTCTTTTTCTCCTCCCGCATTAATTCATGGGCTGTCACCTCTAAATCCCTGAGCTCAGAGTGTAGCGAGTTGGCTTAGGAACAGAAAACGGGGGGGAATGACTGTATACCAAATTAAGTTATATAAGTGCAGACTTCCTCAACACTACAAGGCGTCTCTGAATGTGTTCCAAATTCATTTAATCAAGTGTAGACTTACATATATACATACAGGTACATCTAAAATAATTTGAATATCGTGGAAAAGTTCATTTTTTTCCGTAATTTAATTCAAAAAGTGGAACTTTCATATATTCTAGATTAATTACACATAAAGTCTACAAGTGTCGCATTCCTAGTGTCAAGCCGTCAAGCCACTCCTGAACCAGCAACAACTTCAGAAGCGTTGTACCTGGGCTAAGGAGAAAAAGAACCGGACCATTGCTCAGTGGTCCAAAGTCCTCTTTTCAGATAAAAGTAAATTTTGCATTTCATTTGGAAATCAAGGTCCCAGAGTCTGGAGGAAGAGTGGAGAGGCACAGAATCCAAGTTGCTTAAAGTCCAGTGTGAAGTTTCCACAGTCAGTGATGATTTGGGGTGCCATGTCATCTGCTGTTGTTGGTCCACTGTGTTTTCTCAAGTCGAGAGTCGATGCAGCATCTACCAGGAGATTTTAGAGCACTTCATGCTTCCATCTGCTGACGAGCTTTATGGAGATGCTGATTTCCACAGTGTCAAAACTACTAGTAACTGGTTTGCTGACCATGGTATTACTGTGCTTGATTGGCCAGCCAACTCGCCTGACCTGAATTTTGTCAAGAGGAAGATGAGAGATACCAGACCCAACAATACAGATGAGCTGAAGGCCGCTATCAAAGCAACCTGGGCTTCCATAACACCTCAGCAGTGCCACAGGCTGATTGCCTCCATGTCACACTGCATTGATGCAGTAATTCATGCAAAAGGAGCCCCGACCAAGTATTGACTGCATAAATTAACATACTTTTCAGAAGGTCGACATTTCTGTATTATAAATTCTTTATTCTAATATTTTGAGATACTGGATTTTTGATTTCCATGAGCTGTAAGCCGTAATCATCAAGATTAAAAACAAAAACAAAAAAAAGGCTTGAAATATTTTACTTTATGTGTAATGAATCTAAATATATGAAAGCTCCACTTTTTTAATTCAATTATGGGAAAAAAATTAACTTTTCCACGATATTCAAATTTTTTTAGATGCACCTGTGGCATCTTTGAGTGTCTTGATTGGCTGCATTCCAAATGAAGTTTTACCAACAAGTATAGATTTAATGAACACTGCAAAGCATCTCTGAAGGTCGCGTTCCAAATCAACTCCTAACCATCACATGGGGACCTATCGAACATTATAAGGCATCTCTGAAAGTCTGGCCGGCTGTGTCTCAAATTAAGTTATTTAAGTGCAGACTTCCTCAGAGTGAATGCCAGGAACAGGGCAGAGAGTCCCTGAGGGCCGGAATGGCTGTGTTCCAAACCGGCTTTTAATAGTATGTAGACTTGGTGAACATTACCAGGCAGCATTACATTACAAGGGCTGACCAGCTGTGTCCAAAATTAAGTTTTACATCATCAAGTGGGGTTCTCCAAAAGTCTGACTGGCTGTGTTCCAAATCAATTCTAATGGTTTCAAGTGTAGACTTGTTTAATATTACAAGGCATCTTTAAATGTCTGACTGGCTGTGTTCCAAATGAAAGTTTACCATCAGGTGTGGACTTAATGAACACTGCAAAGCATCTCTGTACATCTTACCGGCTGTGCTCCAAATCAAGTTTTAACGGTATCAACTGCAGACTTATTGAACATTATAAGGCACCTTTTATTGTCTAACTGCATGTGTCCCAAATGGATTTACTTAAGGATTTACCTAAACACAAGGCATCTTTGTCTGATTGGCTGTATCCCAAATTACGTTTTTACCATCACTCAATGAACACTGCAAAGCATCTCTGATGGTCAGACAGGCTGTGTTCCAAATCAAGTGTTAACAATGTAGACTTACTGAACATTATAAGGCATCTCCGAGGCTACAATGCTAACATTAACACAACTGATTCATTCTTGATTTTTCTTTAGTTTACGTCCCGTGAGTGGAACCTGACCTACTTCAGTACCCGTGTGTCCTAAATTCTTAAAAGTGCTGAGAAAAGACATTTGTAGTTTGGGACACAGCAGCGCTACAGTCTGACGCTTTTAGCGAAGCCTCATGAGATCAGCAGCGCCTCAGAGAACACAGACTGAAGTGAAACGTTGTCAATTAAAGATGGAAAGTGTGTACGGCCGTGTCGAGGGCTGGGGACGGGTCCTCTGAGGACAAAGAAACCGGTGTGGGGACAAACTGATTTCAAAGTGCCTCTGAAACTTTAGCTAACACGGCTCGCTAAAGTGTAAACACACAGTGTTAGCTGGAAGAACAAAATTTTAGCTGGTGTGCTAATAACTCTGACAGTACCAAATTCTTCTCCCTCAGGATACAGCCACAGGTGTTCCCAATTAACTCCTAATTATGGCAGCTGGCCAATCAGAAGCTTCTAGAGTCATTGCATCATCTTCTGGAATCTTCCAGACTGTTTAAAGAGACAGTTTTCAAATGACTGATTCAAAATGAAAGTAAAAGTGAGATTGTATATCTTTAACCTAGGTGTCTGGAAACTGTATTGTACTTTCAGTGTTTTAGAGTGTAACACAGCAATCTTTACAATATTAACAAAATTCCACATCAACTTCCACTTTCCTTTTTACGTTTGAGAAGCTAGCACACGTCTGAGACGCTACGTTCCACCGTGTGCAGGTTCAGTGTGTGTTTGATTTCATG